>VYZM01007485.1:174183-235805 GCA_013398915.1 Dromas ardeola | reverse complement strand
GGAGGCGGCCTGGCCGGCGGGTTGCCCGGCCCAGGCGCTGCGGGCCGCGGCGGAACGGGCCGGGGTGCGGATCGTCCTCCTCAACACCCCTCCCGGTACCGCCGCCTCCCCCGGGCTGCGTGGGCGGGGGGCACCCGTGGGGCGCCCCTGCGCCGCTGACCGCCCCGCCGCTCTCTCCTAGGGGACCAGGAGGCGGGCGAGATGGGGCTGGCGGCCGTGCCCGGTCGCCAGGCCGCCTTCCGGCAGGCCCTGGCGGCGGCGGTGCAGTACGCCCGGGCGGTGGGCTGCCCCAGGTAGGTGCGAGGCGGGACCCCCCCGCTCCTGCGGCCCCTCGGATCCCCCCGGCCGCACCATGTCGCTCCTCCGGAACCTTCTTGCTCCAGCTTTTCCTCCCAGCGGGGGTTGCCCTTTGCACCGCCGGGCCGCCATCCCGCGGGGTCTCTCCACGCTCGGCGGCGTTGGGCAGAGACAGTCCGTTGCGGAGCCCCGGCCCTAATGTGGTCGCTGGGAGCAGACCCAGCGCTGGCAGGCACTCTCGTCCAACCCTGCCTTTCCCTGGGGCAGCTTTTGTCCACACAACAGTCCCTGGGATAATCCTCCCTTTTTCCTCCTCGATTTTACCAGCTGTTTCCCCCAGGACAGCACAGGAGTTGTTTTATTGAAGGCCGCACTGAGCACAGCCCTGTAAGAGATGCAGTTAGCCTGGCACAACCCCCTTCAGAAAACCAATTTAGCCTTTTTATTCCGTTTACTTTGCACCATGCTTTTCCTTAGAAATGCAGTCCAAAGCCCTGCGGAGGGCATGGGCCAGGCAGGCCACAGGTTGCCCAGCCCCCTTGGCTCTCTCTGGTCATGGGCAGAGTAAAGAGGTTTCCATTTCCCCAAACGCTCGCTGAAGAGCCTTACTCTCACCGGGCCGTTGAGCTCCGCACGCAGCCTGGCGTAGCCCAGCACTGGCCCCTGTGCCCTCCCTGCTCTAAGCCAGCAAGTGGTGAGACGAGGTGTCTGACCTGCCCCTGGCAGAGGCGGCATGCCTGCTGCCCATCGAGCTGGCCTCGGGGCAGCCCCAAGAAAGCTCCATCTGGAGGCAGCTGGCAAAAGAGGGAAGAATCAACGTCTGTGATGTATCAGGCAAAAGGTTCAAAGATGTCCCTCAGCATACCGAGGTTGCGTCCCTGCTCGCGCCTGTCGTGCCCCCTCTTACCCCCTCTGTGTCTGCTCCCCCAGCCTGGCCCCATTTTCCACCGGCAGAGAAAGGTGTATTAGGTCCTACCAGCTGCTTGGAGACTGGAGCTGCTGCCTGTGGCTGATCTGTCTGTGACTGTAGGATCCACCTGATGGCAGGGCGGGTTCCCCTGGGTGCAGACCGGGCAGCAGTGGCAGATGAGATGGAAGCCACCTTCATTGAGAATCTCAGATACACTGCTGACCTCCTGGCCCAGGTAAGTGGGGAACAGGTCCTGCTCCGTGGGTGCAGCTCTTAGCGTACCAAGGATGGAGAATCCCTCCAGCCTGGCACGGGGAAGGGGCGCTCCCTGCTGCAGAGGTGACAGGATGATCTGCAGGTGACATTACTGTGTTACAGGAAGACATGATTGGACTGGTGGAGCCTATTAACAACCGCATCACTGACCCTCGCTACTTTCTGAACACCCCGCACCAAGGTAAGGCAGACATCTCTCCCCAAAGTCTCCTTCAAGGGAGAAGGGTCCCCAAAGTCTGAAAAGCAAGAGGTTGCCTCATCTGCACAGAGATGCTGAGGGAGCACAATTGATGAAGGGGGATCTCGGGGCTTCACAAGGAAGCTCTGAGCCTGAGGGGGCTGGTCTCTCATTTCTTTGCCCCCTTAGCTGCTGCCATCCTGGAGAAGGTGGGACGGCCCAACCTGAAGCTGCAGCTGGTGAGTCAGCATTGAAGATCTCCAGGGGCCACCCTTCACCAGGGAACCTCCCACAGACCCACAGGGGAGTCCCAGGGGCTGTGGGCTTGTTACTGCCTCCTGGGGACATGGCAAGGGCCAGGGACAGCCGTCACAGCCATCTTTGCTCGCTGCTGAGCTCCTCTGTCTCCTACAGGACCTCTTTCACTGCCAGATCATGGATGGGAATTTGTCTCGCAACCTGGAAACATACTTCCCACTCATCGGTAACACCCTGCACCCAAACTCTGTGGCCCTGGGACAGGAGCAGCCTTGAGATGGGGGCCTACTGCCCCACGCTCTGCAGCGCCTGGCTGGGGGGGTGGGGCTGTTCTTGTGTCACCTTGTCCCAAGGCCGAGAGAAGGCTGCTGGCAGGGCTGCCTTGGGCAGAGCATCTCCCATTCCCTCCCCAGGTCATATCCAGATTGCACAGGTGCCAGGGCGGCATGAGCCCGATAGTCCTGGGGAGCTGAACTTCCCCTACATCTTTGAGCTCCTGGAGTCCCTCGGCTACACTGGCTACGTGGGGTGCGAGTATGCTCCAAAAGGTGAGTGGGCCTGGGGGTGGTCTGAGCCCCACTGGCAGGTCCCAGCATGGACCAGTTGGCTGGGGACTGTGCAGAGGCAGGCATGTCTTGGGGGGTGGCAGGCAGTGAGCATCAGGGTCCCTGCCTGGGGCCGAGAGCCCTGCCCAGAACAGCAGCTGCTCCAGCTTGCCTCGGGTGCCAGCAGGGGACCTTGTCTGTCACTGCAGGAGACACTCTGGAAGGTCTGGGCTGGCTGCGCTCGTACTGGGAGAGCCGAGGCTTGCAGCATCGTGGGACCAGCAAAGCAGCAGAGTAAAACAAGAAAACATTGGAATAAACGTCAAAGCAATGGCTTAACAGAGAAGGATGTCTGTCTGCTCTATGATTTGGGTCAAAGTTAAGAGCACCTATGTCCTATTGCCCTGCCGGGCCAGCCCAGGCAGTTGGACTCTCTTCTACTCAAGCACCATCTAGGCATGTCATATTTGGGGATGGCGTGGGCACCACTGCAGGTGATGTGAGGTACACAGCAGCACCTTCATCTCCAGTCTGCGGGAGTGTCCAGGGAGAGGTTTCCAGTCCCCCCCTGCTGCGGGGAGCTTTCACTCCTTGGGAAGAGTGTTAAGTGTTCCCAGTCCAGCTCCAGCTAGGCTTCCAAGTCCTGCAGTTCTTGAGGCTGCTGCCAGTGCCCAGCACTGACACTGCAGCAGGTGGGGAAAGCGAAGCAAGCAGCCCCCTCGCAGGCTGCCCGAACCAAGGTAATGGGCTGGGGGCTGCCAGCCCACAGACACTTGGGGATGCCTGCCCTGCTGCTCCTGCTCTGGAGCCAGTAGGAGACTGGTGCAAACCCCGCCAGCCCCACAGCCAGGGCTGCCTCTGCATCCCCTACAGGCGGCTTTCCACATCCTAGCCTATGGCACGTGAGTGGGGATCTGGTTCAGTTTATTTCACAGATACATCAATGGCTTTAATGTACAACTCCATAAAACCTTTCCCTGGTCCAGTTCACCTTTCGTGTCCCATGCAGTGGTCTCCTGCTGAAAGCAAAGGGCCAGAAGTGGGCAGCCTCACTGTCCAGAGCCCTGAAGTGCAGGAGTCCTTCCACCTAAAGCCAGAGCGCTGTGCAGTGCTGCCCTGTGCAGAAGACGTGCTGTGCGTGCTCCTCCGTGCCTCCCCGACAGGCAGAACTCACCTGCAGATGCCAAAGCCGTGTCCCTGAGAGTCGCTCTACTTCAGCCAAGCCACAGCAGCCAAGCTCCTGCCCTTGCGGATCAGTTCAAGGTCATTCAGTATCAAACCCACCAAACGCAGCCAGCCAGCAAACAATGGAGGTGCACATCCCCAGGCTCCTCAGTTCAGTACCCATGCGTGCTGCTAGCGGCGCCGGAGCACAGGTCCCCCCCAGAGGCCTGTTCTTCCCCATTGTCACCCATGGCACAGCCACACCGAGAAGTCCGGTGCACATGTTGCTCCAGGATGGGGGTGCCAGTGCTAGAGCAGGCCGGTCCAGAGGTTGAAGCAGGCAGTGTTGATAACTGACTCCAGGTGGTGGTATGTGGACACAAGCTGCGGCAAAGGGCTCTCGCTGTTCTGGGGCTGCACTGGGAACGGCTCCCGGAAAACCACGGTGAGGCTCTGCTGAGAAGGAGGAGCAGGTCAGGGGACAGCATTCAGACAAGGACGGTACCTTCCCTAGCCCAGGTGCCTGGGCACTTTTTTGACAATGTCAGGCAGATACTAGGAGAAGTCCCAAAATGCCAACAGCACTAAGCTAGTGTCTCCTTCTGTGACAAAGCATGTTTGAGCCTCCTCCCAATTTTCCTGGTGGAAATTAGGTGCAAGGAGTTGCCCACTCTGTCCCAGCCCCCATGCATCTGCAGTTATACCAACCCCAGCAGCAGCCTCAGGAGAGGAAGGGATCCTACTGCCTCCACAGTAATAGGGGCTTCCAGGGAAATTAGCGGGAAATTTCTTCTTCTAAGGCAAAGAGTAGGAGTGCAACAAATGGGGAAGGGGAGGAGATTAAACATAACAACTGCAATCCTAAAAATAAATACTGGCTGCTCCATTCTCATTAGTGACTGCACTGACAAGGCAGGGCAAGGGCAGAGGGGAGCAGAGAACAGGGTTCAGAAGAGAAGGCCGCAGGAACTGAAGCAGAAGAAAAATGTGAGCGACTCAGTGCACCGAGCTCAGTGTCATGGAAGCATGACACGGTGACTGGATGTTCTCCAGAGCTGAAACGCAGCACATCTAGTAGCCAGGGTCCCCCAACAAACTCGTAAAGCCATGAGAACAGCTCTGTAACTGCAAAACAGCAAATGCAGCACCACCATTTAAGAGGGAAGAGAAAGTGATTTGTGAACCTAATTCCAGCAGTGTGCAAGGCTTTAGAGACTTGGAGAGAATGAACCAGGAGGGAAGTGCAGCTCAGTGTTACCAAAGTGATGTGCTAACACTAGAGTTCTCTTTGA
This sequence comes from Dromas ardeola, assembly GCA_013398915.1. NCBI lineage: Eukaryota > Metazoa > Chordata > Aves > Charadriiformes > Dromadidae > Dromas > Dromas ardeola. The sequence continues at coordinate 230,885 of VYZM01007485.1, read as the reverse complement.
TAAGGTAGTATTTCTAGACAAAGGAATCATGGTATATCTTATCTGAGCTTCAGGAAGGATTTGATGTAGTGCCACATGGGAAATTTAGGTAAGCTGAAAAGATAGGAATTAATGCAAAAATTGTAAGATGAAGATGGTAGTGCTGAAAGGGGAAGTATCAGGCTAGAGAGGTTACAAATGGAGTTCCTCCAGGACGGGTTTTGGGACTCAAGTTGCCCCGTCCTTTAATGAATCTGGCACAAAGATGAGGAGCATGCTAATAAAATTTGAGGCACTAATACAAAAGAGGATTGGGATAATGCAAAAAAAGCCCTAGAGACTTTTAAGATGCCACAGGAATGGGATGAATGTTAAGCACGAAATACAATATGAGGAACACGAAGGATTTCTGTTAAAAGATGGGAGTCACTGGGAGAGGTGATAGAGGGTCTGGGTATATCATATCAATGACCACAAGGTGACACTATGACCAGTAAGACATGAACAGGCAAATGCCACCCTAACCTGTACCAGAAGCGCCGGGCAGGGGCATAAAAACCCTTAGTGCAATCACAGAAGGCTCTGCTGAGACTTCTCAGGAATGAGGAGGAATGGGAATGGGTGCAGTCCCGGACACCGGTATTTACAAAGGCTGACCTGAGCCATGAAGGGCTCTGAATGACAATGAAGCCATTGGAGAAGGGAAGGCAGGCTTAAGAGCTCCACTTGCTTAACACAGCAACAGAGTCTGCAAAAATTCCACCTTCAGATGGGGAGGTGAATCTTGGGTACCCGGGAGGAAGCCGGTACCTGCAGAGTGAAGAGCAGGTTCAGCTCTGAGCTACCACTGGCACGAAGAGGATAGAACTGGCCACACCAAAGGCTCCGGCACAAAATGGGAAGGGCTCTTGACCATCAGGTGGCAGGAGGCACTGAGCAGCCTTCCAGCAGGCACCACCTCTTGTGTGTCCCCTACCTGCCTTTAGATGGAGTGTGATTTATTTACAAAAGATCAGTTATGCTGCAGTCTCTGCAAAAGCCTCGCTGTGGACTGAAGCATCTTTGAGATCCCCTGCTCTCACATGGAGCTGCATTCCCTGTGAACCATCCTGCACCCTGCCTGCGAGCACAGCTGAAAGCAGAGCATTTTTGCCCTCAAGTCCGATGAAGGCCAAGGCCCGTGCAGATTTGCTGGGACCCTCACAGTGCAGCTCCCCTTCCCTTTTGCCCAGGTAAGAGCACCCGCAGCACTGGTGACCCCTCCCAGCTCTGGACCCAGCGTGCTCTGGCTTTGGACCGAATGCAGCAGACAGCTGACAACATGATCCAAAAGCAACCCTGTGAAGGAGAAGGGGATCAACTGCTCGCTGTTTTCCAATTCAAGAACAAAGGGGCATCATATGAAAAGAGCAGAAGGAGGTTCAAAGACAAGCCCAGGAAGGTAGCTCTTCACCTACATTGTAACTGCATCATGGAGCAGCAAGTCAGGGGAAATCATGGATGCCACAAATAACCCAAAGGAAATAAAGCTGCAGAAGGCCACCTCTAGCTCAGGACAGGCCTGGGCCACAGTTTGTCAGATGCTGGCACAGTAATTGAGAAAGGTGTTAACAAGTTTCTTGTCTTGCTCTTATTCTTCCCCTGGGCACCTTGTTCTCAAGTTCTTACCGTCTTTCCTGAATGGGAATCAAGAAACACAAGAACAAAGCAATCCGTGAACTTCTGGTTGAGCACCACCTGTCAAGAGAGCCACAGCACACATTGCAAAGGAGTCAGCACAACCCCCAGGACAGGGATATGGACACCACCCGCCCAGGACATGCTGACATGCAGGGCAAGTGACATGATAGACCCATGAAGATGCAAGTCTGCCCGGCCCACAGGTGACACTGCCAAACCATGGGGATGTAGGTGGCATGAGGCTCTGGGGTGTGAAGTCTCCTGCCTGCCTGAGGGTAAACAGACAGTGCTGTACCACAGGAGCACACACCTCACGCTGCACCAGTAGCAGAGTGGAAAGCAACATCACGACGGCACCCATGTTGTCCTGACAGCACATGCCAGGCTCACACTCTGAGAAGCCACAGCAGGCAGGGGCCTCGGACAGGGGAGAGAAGCTGAAGGTGGATGATGGTCTGTGTCTTACCAGATACTGGGTGCCAGTTTCAGCGTTGTGAAAGTGCCGACAGCTCTGGGGAAAGCGGCTCAACAGCACTTTGATGAGGCTCTGATACCAGGAGACTGTCATGGTGAGGAAGCATCCCTGCAGGCATGGAAAAGGTCCGATTTTAGCCTCCCTCTAGCCATGGCACCAGCAGCCATAATGCTGCAGCAGCCTTCAGACCCCAAATCAGATGCATCCCTCACAGCCCACAGAGGCATGCTGACCTAGGGCTATTCACTGTCCAGAGACAGGTCCACGCAGCCTCCCCCTTCTCCTGCCAGCTAGGAGCTATGTTCCTGCCTCTATCTTCCCACCAAACAGGAAGACATGTGCCCTGCAGGCCCTTCACCCGGCACCCCCCTCCATCCCCAGAGCAGAACAGCAGCTGCTGTGCACCATGACTCCACCCTTGCTGCTCACCAGCTGGGGGTCGACGTCAGCAATGGATTTCCCATGCACAGCATCAAGCAGCTCCTCCAGCTCCACCAGCGAGAGCTTGCCCAGCTTCAGCTTGTCAGAAGCCAGAGGCTCCAGAAGGAAGAGACGCTTCCAGAGGTTGTCCCTGCGGCAGTGGCACTTCGCCAGCTGCACCATGCTGCTGAGCTGCTTCTGGGCTGAGGCCACCTCAGAGGCCAGCAAGGGAAAGAGCGGCGAAGTGTAAAAGAGCCCCGGCCCCAGTTTGACTTGTGTGCCCCCTGCATAGAACTCGCTGCTGTCCTCCACGTCCTGCCACAGCTCACGCTCTGCTGGCTGCTGCTGTCCCAGGCTCGTCTCCGGCTCCGCTGCCTCCCACGCTGCCCGGCCCACCACGGGCTCCAGCACTTCTCTTTGCAAGCGTGGCAGCTTCTTGAAGCGTCGCATATCGGCTGTGAGCCGGGGAAAGAGCTCCCGCTGGCTAGTCATGATGACGTAGAAACGTAACCTGAGAGCAAGGAGACATTTGTGAGCCAAGGAAGGGCTGGTCCCTTTTCAGCTGGGCTGCAAATGAATCATGGGCCCCTCTGTCCCTGCCAGTAAGGGTGCTTCTCTGCCCAGGCAAGGACAGACACCACACTGCCCAGTTCTCTGCAAAGATCTTCCCAGACAGCACCAAATCTGCTTGTTATGTGCCAGACAGCGCCAGTCCCTCCCAGAGCCCTCTGCTCCAGCCAGGAAGCTTGGTTGTCACGTCTCTGGGTCCCCAGTACTCACCGGAGCATGCGTCTCTCTGCCTCGCTCTGCTCCTCAAATGGTGCTGCACTGTGACACACCAGGAGGGACACATCGAAGTCATCATGATGACGCAGACCTTCAGAGTCTTTGTAGGAGCCCGAGCTGGGAACAAAAGCACATCAGTATGAAGGGGACCTCACTTTGTTCCCCCAGAGCTCTTGGTCGCAACAGAACTATTGGGCGTGGGGAACTTGACACAGCAGGACTCCTCAGAAGTGCTATGGGAAATGTCAAATGCATGTGTACACATGCACAGCACCCCTATTGGCCACCTCAGAAAAGCTGGGCAGAACTGCTGCCTGGCATTATGTAGAACAGTCAGCTTTGCTGGCACCTTGGGGCGGTGTTCCCAGGACTACAGGGTGCCCACCAATCTCCGGCAGCTCCAGGAACTTGCAGCCGATGCACTCACCTGTTCCAAATAGAAACCAGTGCATATTCGTTCTGCTCTGTGCCTGGTGTCCCCTTCTTGTTGTCACTGCTCGTGGCTGGCCGGGCCATGCGTAGGGGCTTCATGTGGTAGGTGTTGGCGTGGTCAGCGATGTAGTTGTACAGCTGGTGTGCAGTGATCATGTTGGTGGGCAGGGCCAGCATGCCTAGTGGAGGAGGACACAGTGCTGTCACAGGAGCTGCTCAGTGCCTCTTACCTGCTGTCCTACAAACTACTCTGGGGGACAGAGCTCTAGAGCAACCCGCCTCCCTTCCACAACAGGGCAGCAAGGACTTCCTCTGGAGCTGGGCCCCTCATGTCACTCTCTCCTTGTCATCTCCCTGGATATTCCCCAGGTCAGGTTTATTCGTAAAGTACTTGGGAACCTTTTGCCAATTTATGGGCTGATGATCAATCCCAGACTGATCACATGCTGAACTACTCACCTTGGAAAACGTGGTTGCGGCCAAACTTGGGGATGTCAGGGTGGTGGGCAATGAAATCCTCCAGGAAGCTGGTGAGATGGTAGCCCTGGCGGAGGGTCATGTGGGAACCCAGCAGATACTGGTGGACTATACGCAAGTGGAAGTCGTAACTGAATGAATGTACGTGCATGAGGTCCCGCACCTTGTCACACTCCTCCGTGAAGAGCATGGAGAGCTGCGGAGGGACAGGGTGTCAAGGCAGGAATGTTACCAGGCACCTTACACCCTCCTGCAAAGCCCTGTTGACAGCAAGGCACGGCAGAGCCAGTGCAGCCACCCCTGCCCCGACACCAGAGCAGGATGCAGCCGAGAAGCTGTGTGCACAGTGCAAATAGCAGACCTGCAGGCCGGGCCCCAAGGGATCCAGCTTGGTGGCTCCTTCCACATTTGACCCCATTCCTGGTGTCCACTAGCAGCACGGACTGATTGGCACTGCCACCCTTTTAGCAGGAGGTTCATCCCCCGCTTTGAGCTGAAAGCCACGTGGCTGTGAAGGACACAGCCTCCTTTCAGCTGAGCCCCTCGGTGGGTACAGGACACACTGGGGCTGGAGCCCCAGGAAGTCCTGGATCTACAGGCAAAGACTGACACCTTGAATGTCCCTTGAGAGCAGGAGACAGCACAGGGACCTGTGGGGAGCAGTTGGACCTAGAGATGGGCAACAACAGAACTGCTAATTCCCTGTGCTCTGTAACTAACAGGGACCCAAGGCTGGCTGCTGGGAAGCCTGATGCTGTGGTGGCTGGTGTGTCACAGCTGTCCCAGAGAGGATCCCTCTGGCACATGGCCATCACCTCTCCTCAGCGTGCTGGTCTTTTACCGGGGCAGCACCAGCCTTCACAAACGCACACACACACCCCTGGCCATGCACCCACAACAGCAGCTACTGTGCCAGGGGACAGCATTGGTGAAGGCTTCAGCATTGCCCTCATGCCAGGAGCCCACAGTTTTAATGTCATTCGGCTCTCTGACCTCTTTGGGCAGTTGAGTCACACCATAATCCCTTGGTTTAAGAAGGGGGCAAGCTCAGAAAACCAGCAGGAAGGATTGGCATGAGACCAGCCTGCCCTCGCTCTCTGCACCACCTGCACTGCTGCTGCCATGAGCCAGAGGGTGACCCGCACAGCCAGGAAGAGCCTGGAGAGAAGCTCTGCCCCAGGAAAGGCAGGGCAAAGAGCAAGAAACAGAAGGCGCTGCCCCCATCCCAGCACCCGGGGCCCACCCAATCCTCCTCCCAGGCTGGGCTGCCCACTGTGGAAGTGGCTGCTACTGCTACGGAAGGCACTGGCACAGGAGGCAAGTGACAGCTCCCACTGCCGGGCGCTGGGGCAGGAAGGGTGGAAGCACAGCCAGTGGTAGGTTCAGCCCTGCGCTGGCAGGTCCTGCCGTGCCCAGCATGGCAGTGGGAGGAGAGGACGTACCGCAGACTCAGAGACGGAGCTGGGTCCCATGCAGCTCTTGCTGCGAGCTCTGGCTGTAAGAGTGCCCTGATGGAGAGAGATGCACAGCCAGTGGGAAGAGGGACAAGGCACTGCCCAGCCCTGTTCCTGCATCCAGCCTTGTCCTGCACAGGCCCAGGGTGGGACAAAGGGAGAGAAGGGGCAAAGAATCCCAGCTGCCCCACCTGGAGGAGGGTCCCAGCATGTGGGAAGGCCAGCCAGGCCCCTGCAGCAAGTCCCATGCCTCTCGCCCGCTGCTCCCAGGACCATCCCCTCCTACTGCAAAACCAGGCAAAGTCTTTTCCCAAGTCAGCCAGAGAGAGCCTGGATGTTCCCAGCAGTGCCAGCTGCAGCCTGGTAACCCTGCCCTGTGCACGTGCAGGCTTCCCAGGAAAGACTCAGCAAACCCTCAGGCGAGGCCTTGGCAGGCTTGAAGCTTAGGAGAGCCACTCTTGGCATATATAAGACACAGCCTTGCTACAGAGCCACCTTGGAAAGGACAGTATGGTCATGCACACCTCCTGCCTCAGACAGGCTGGGGCTGGTCAGCTTCTAAGCAGAAAACCAGCGCCCTGGGGACAGGCAGGAGACACCATGACACACCAAAAGAGAAGGGAACAGGCAACCCCACGGTGCTGTAGAGCAAGGTACTGAGGTATCAAGAACCAGGGCTCATGGTGCAGAAAGTGATCTCCTCCAGCAAAGGGCAGCCATCTATGTTCACAGATCCCTGCTCCCATTCTGCTTCCCTTTTGTTCCAAGGGAAGCAGGGAGCTTCTAGCTCTCCATACACTGACTTTCCCTGGAGTAGTCATCTTTGACAGAATTGCCCCTATTCCTCCCCAGCCTGCCCTGTCTTGCTCCCTAATCTAGGACAAGAGTCATCCTCTTGCCAAACGTCCCACCACCTTTCACTGCACTCCAGATTTGCTCAAACAGCGGGCCATGGAGGGCACGTGGCTGCAAAAGGCTCTGCATGGTTCTGCCTTTCCAGGAGGAGGGAGCAGAGCTCTCCAGAACTTGCTGCGCCTGAAACGCCCACTCTGTCCCAGAGCTTGCCGCCTCTCCCGAAGCAGACCCTGACCCTGACGAGCACCGGCTGTGCCTGCAAAGCCATTACCTGGGAGTTCACAGACTGGCCCATGGGGATCCGTGAGCACTCCAGCGCGTACTGCTTCACACAGAAGTAATAACCCTGGAGGACAGAGCACATGAGTACAGCACAGGCCTTGAGCCTCTCCAGGGAAAGAGAACAGTCCCCGTGCTTCACCCTCTGGGCTGGGTCCCAGACACTATTGCTCCATGGTTTGTCTCCCCTCGTGTCTGAGCCAAGTCATCCCAGCCAACACATGGCTGAGCAAAGAGCACCCTACCTGGTGCTGAGGCCTTGCATCTTTCATTATCCCCCCTCCAGGAAACTCTTACTGCTCTGAGCCCTGCAGAACCATTCCTAGGTGATCCACAGTCATGCAGGACCATCGAAGAGGCAGGACAAGAAAGGAAGAATCCATGTCCCTGCACTCCTCCTCATCATTCATTTTGTCACCTCTGGAGACTGTCCTCGAACCCCCAGAGATTGTACTTTCTTCCCTGTTCTTTCTTACCTGGAAGGCCAACTCCATCAGCACAATCCCACCTGGAAGAGCTCTCTGTAGATGGTAGGTGGCAACAGCAGGGCTTGTGCTCTAGGAAAAGAAGGACAAAGCTGGAGAGGCTCTCTGGCACAGGAGAGCAGCCTGCACGCCAGAGTGCAAGGCTGCCATAAGGCTCTGTGGCAGAGGTGGAAATGGAGGAGCCTCATCAACTGAGCACCATCACTGAAGGATGGAGAGCAGACATGCCACAGCTGACTGTGAAAGAATTCTAACAAACCTTCAAGAGAGCACACCAGGTACACTGTAATGTCAAACACCCCTTTCAAACACCTCGAAAAGGGTGATGCTGTCCACAAAACCTCATTCCCATCTCTCCCTGCTGAGCACTCCCCAGATTATCACACCTGCCTGACACAGCAGCTATGAAAGGCATCCTGTTTGCACTCAGAGCATAGCCGCCAGCAAATTCACTTGCCCCCTGTTGAATTGTTCCAGTGGATTGCTCTCTTCTCATTTTAACGGCAAGGTGTTGCTTGCCCATGATCCTGTACCAACATCAGCCAAAGGCAGGTGCCAGGAAAGTGTGAGAAAAGAGTGAGCAAATGCTATACACTCCCATCATCCCTGGGTGATTTCACAAGCCACAGATGCTTTCTGCCTAAGCAGCAACTCAGATGGATTCCTCTTCCAGGTACTTACCTATGCTCTTTTGTAAGCTCTTGTGTTCACAAAACCCATGTAAGCTCTTAGTGTTCACAAACCTTTTGATAAAGACCACTGTTACCTGCTGCACAAAGAAACACTCCCTTTTATTGGGAGTCAGTTTCAAAGCACTTTCATTTGATGGTGTCTAGGTGCTGTATCGAATAAGACAGCAAGGAGTCAATCCTTTCCCAGGTTAGCTGTGATTTGGTTGAGCTCTGTCCTGTCCCTCCATAGCTGCCACTTCTTTAGAAATGAACAGCCCCAGCCTGCGCTCACAGTAGAGCCATTCTGGGTTTATCTTCTCCGATCTCTTCAACTTCAGCATTCACCTCACTTTAACTCAAGATCCTTCTGCCCCAGAATTGCCCTTCAACATAGATGCTGAGGTTTATCTGACAGGTAAACCTCCAGAATCATACCCAAAAGCAGCTGTCCTGGCCCCAGGTCACCCTGTTCCTCTTCTGAGCCCCCTCCAAGTTGTTGCCAGCCTTTTGAGACTTCCCAGGTTGCACCCAGTCTCAAGCAGGGGCTGCAGGAAGACATGCAGGAGGGCAAGGAGGTCTCATCTCACCCAGCATCCCAAAGATGGTGTTTGTCTAGACAGACTTTTTTTTTTTTTCTTCAGTACCTTCTCTACCCTCTCACATCCTTTCTGTCTGAAACCAATTCAAAAGCCAACCAGGAGAACTGCCCCACCCCACAGCCTGCCTTCCATCCCAGTTCCACCCCTCTAACAGACATGCACTCACCTTTGGACTCCCTTCTGCTTTTGGCTTCGTGTAGGAAAAGGACCCTCTCCCCTCCATACCCATTGCTGCCAGAGCTCGGATCCGGCTTGTGCTACTGGAAATGACAACAGAGAGAGCTTTGAACAGCGGAGCCAATACCTCCTGTTGTGTCAAACTAGGGCATAGCTCAGTGTGTCAGCCCTTCTCCCACAACAGGGTTCCCAGAATGTCACTGACCTGCGAGTGGTGGGTGAGGGTGGCCGCACCTGTACCAGAATGAAGCCCATGCTCTGCAGGTACTGGATGTATTGCTGCAAGAAGGCATTGCACATCTCCTGCAGCCAGGGCTCCTCCTTCACCTTGCAGGGCAGCGCTTCTGTCGAGTCACAGCTGTGGCTGCGGTCCCTCCCTGAAGCTGTAGAGTCATTTGAGCGGTGGCGCTTCTGGAAAAGAAAATAATTTCCTAAGGAGACCTGCTGTGTCTGGCCCCAGCAGGTGACACTTGCTGAGACACCACCGGTTGCTCTGGTTGAGCAGAGGGTAGATCCCCCTCTGCCAAAGAACACTAACAGCTGGCTCCTCAAACACCGTCCTAATGCACGTGCTGAAACACAAGATCCAAATTTTACCCAGCCATGAACTGACCGAACAGCGATTCAATAGACTGCAGAAAGAAGTGCCCTGGCAGAAGGGGATAATTCACATATTGCCCCCACAGAAGAGCTTCCACAATGTTTTAACAGCTCACAACTGGTTCACGCAAGGCTCAACAGAGCTTCAGCTCCTATTGCCATGGTAAGAGTCTAATCCCCTTATGAACCCTGCTAACTACTCAGGATTTACTAGTAGTTCAGTAGCACTGAAGAGGAAGAGTGCTTCCTTTTAAACATTTTCAATTCTCCTTTCAGTGTCCTGAATACTACTTGTCTCTGTGCTGTGAGAGAAAGAGGTTTCTTTTCTTGATCTCTCTACTTCAAGCCTGTCGCTCTTTTACATATTTCTATCTGCCCTTTCATTCACCTACCCCAGCTGCAATCTCTTTACCTGGGGTCTCTGTGACCTTCTCCGAGTCTCTCTAGTTCAGTGCCTTTGCCACAAGATGCTCGGTCTCACGCTTACTGTCCAGATGAAGACATTAATCCACTAGCATTTTAGAAACATATTGGAATATTACCCATAATACTAACATTCCTTTCTGATGTACTCTAAATAGTCTGCCTTTTGCATGCAAGTGTTCATAAATTAAAGAAATCCACTGACCCGTCCGCTCTATCCAGGCACTGCAGTTAGTGTACAATACAGGAGGAGTTCAAATTTCTCTCCATATTGTGCTCTATTTTACTGGGAACCAGGTCCCAGCTCCCATAGTATCTCTCATTTCACAGGCTACTTAGGTCCTTCTCGAGTTTCTTGCAGTCTTTTTCTGTTCTGACCAATCTGAACAGCCCCACAGCATTGCAAAGCGTGACATCTCATATGTACTGCGATAAATGATCTGGAGATACAGAACCCAATACACAATCTTGAAACCCCTGCTGCCAGGCTCTTCAAATTGAATAACCAATTTTCATTTTGCTCTGTTACTTTTTGTTTTTCTAAGTGAAGTTTTCATTCTGTGATGATACTTTTCCTTTCTCTTGTGAGTGCTCAATTTCTGTGGCAACCTCTGTTTAAAGACCCTGTCAGAATTCTTTTGACATTTAGATAAATTACAACAGCCTGTTCTTCCCTTCTGACACACGTATAGACCGTGAACAGCCGGTGCGGGATCTACACTGGTTAGAGTCTGTCAGATTGCAACCTGCTCAAGATTCAGCTAGTTTGCTTTCAATTATTCCAGCTATTTGCTGGGTCCAGACAAGGTTTACCAGGTCTGGGTGCTGAATGCATAAAGTGAAGTTTTGCTTCCTCAACAGATCAGTATCAGACAGCACTCTCTGATGGCTTTGCTAGACTCAGCCCTGAATACCTTGTGTAGAAAACAGAAGTCAGTCTTCCTCAGGGACGGTGTGTCTGCAGGAGAAAAGCTTTAAGGACCCAACGATTTTCTCAGTCTCCAACTTACAGGGTGCAAATGCATCCTGTAATGCAGGGGTGAGATCAGAGTAACCCTGACTTGGGAAAAGCTTGCAAAGCCATCCTTTGCCCCAGTGCACAAAGCCCAACCCCACCGGCGCTTGCTGACACTCACCTTCCCCTCTACCTTGCCCTGCTGGTCAGTCTGGATTTGCTGCCGGAAGGCCGGATCGAAGAGCAAGGGGGTAGCACAGTAGTGAACCAGGCGTGAGGACTGCTTCAGGGTCTCCAGGTCTGCCAGCTGCACAGCACAAGAGCAACACGGTTACAGCACACATCCCTCATCAAGCCTGGGAATGAGCTGTCGCAACACTGTGCTGCTGCTCAAGTGGGGAACAAACGCTGGAGCGAACCCCACAGCTTTACAGCCTTTCCAGTGCTGGGCAGCGAGGCCCTATTCACAATCTGGTGCTAGAGCCCAGCAACCCCAAAAGTTCAAGCGGAGAGCACTGCTCCACTGCCAAACGCCATCCCCGACATACACCCTGCTCTGAGCTCCAGTGCTCTCCTTTGCCATGGGCAAGCTGGTGCTCCCAGTGTGCAGAAAGAAGGCCCAGCCTGCCGCCCACCCGCCTGGGCTGCACTCACACTGATAGGCATGTTGGACTGTGCCGATCTCTGCTGCCAGGTAACAAAGAGATTCTCAATCTTCATCTGCTTCTCCAGTTCTGGAGGAAAGAGAGCAGCCACAAGAGTATCAAGCCACAGCCCCAAGGACCGCCACTCCCACCCTACTCTGGCCGTAACCCACCCCCACACAGCACCCTGGCAGAAGCAGCTGAAAACTGTCCCCTCTGTCAGAACTCTTGTTCTGCTCTTTCTGAGCTCCTTTTCCAGGAGGCTCCTGCGACATCAAGCCCCTTGCTTTACCTTTCCTCTCCATGCTCTTGATTTCCAGGAATTGGGCCCCATGCCGAGACACGGGGTCAAAAGGTCCCAAGTCAGGCCCATGGGGTATGCGCTTGATGGTGGTAACATCCCGCAGAGCTTCGTCAAAGGGCACCACATCAGGATGGAAATGCAGAGATGGTAGGCTGCGGGCAGAGCTGCTCAGCCGGCCCTGTTCCTTGCTAGGTGGGGGGCTGGAGCTCCGGATCAGCGCATCCACCTCCAAAGTGGAGTTCAGGAAAGGATTTGGCTCCTAAGCAAGCAGACACAGCCATGAAAGCCTCCTTACTGCCAGCCTTAGAGCAAGGACGCACAAGAACACAGTAAACCCATTTTTAGCCATCTGCAGACATCTCTGTTAGCCTTCTCCATCACCAGTCCCAGGTGGCCCAGCGGGCCCTAATGTCCAGTGGAAGTCCATTCCCCAGCTTCCTCCAGTCTAAATAATCCATAAGTGCTGTCAGCAGCAGGATCTGGCTTCCCTTCCCACTTCTGGCTGTCTCCAAGAGCAGACAGCAACAGCCTGGCTAGACACAGCCACAGTTGGACATGTGAGCACCTGGGGATGCCGGCACACGAAAGCACACAAGTGCCTGCAACCTTCCTCAGACCCCCAGACTGCCAAGGCCCCTCCTGAAGACGAAAGGACTGCTCTGCCCGGCAGGGTGCCCTACCTGCTTGCTGTCCTCATGCCATGGGGTGTCCATGAAGCAGTGGTGGTGGAAGAGTCCCAGCTTCTGACTGAGCAGGCAGTGAACGATGTGGGACCGGGCATTCTGCCACTGCAGCAGGCGAGTAAGGGAGCAGTTCAGGTTGGCCCCCAGGTCTGGGGACCAGTTGTAGGTGTAGAGCGTCAGCTAGAGAGAGAGAAGGAGGAAAATAGCTGAAAGGACCTGCTCAGAGAAGACCTGCATGTTGACCCCAGGCTGCCCCAAGTGCTCTAGGTGGTACTTCCTGCAGCCAGTTTCAGATGACAAGGCTGGGACAGGGAGCGTGGTAACAGCTCATTCCCAACCTCCCCGTTAACAGCCACGGCAGTGGCGGTGGTACTTGCACTGGCAGCACAAGTGCCCAGCCTGATATAGGCCTTGCTGTGGGTAGGGAAAGGACAACTATAGTCCACAGTGGGGCAGCTGAAGTCAGATATAGCGAGGGCTACTGCCCCCCGGCACTCCCCAGAGTGCTGCAGGGAACCCCCAGCTCCACTTGCGGCACAAGCAGAGACATCCTGCACTGCTGCTTTGGAGGGCTCCTGCCTGGGGAAGGCTGGTTGCCTGCAGAAGCACTCTTCCTCTCCTCTTTCTAGCTCTGGGCCAGTTGGGAACAACCTGGCTATCAGGAAACAACCTCACATAGGCACCATTGCTACCTTTTTGTCTATGATCTCCATGAAGAGGAACCTTTGCCGGGGCGCCAGGTCTCGTCCAACAAGGCTGGGATCAGAGCCTCTCTCTGCCGAGCTGAATTCCATGGCCTCAAAGCGCTGGAGCCCTTTGTGAGCTGGAAGAAGCCAAAGTTATGACTCTCAGTACCAGTTCATTCCGCTCTTACATCCCACATGCCATAAAGGTGGCATGACAGGATGTTGTGCCACAGTACTGCTCAGCTCATCTGAAATAAGCAGTTACAAGTAAATTTGAGAATAAGGTCTCAGGAGCTGAAAACAGACAACCCACTGCCCACATCCGGGCACAAGCAGCCTGTCCCAGCAAGGAGGGGAACGCTGCTCATACATCTCCCACCCCAAGACCGCCCAGCACACGGTCCCGTGGACCCTGCCTGGGCACTCACCCTGTTCTGTGCTACAACGCCACTGCTGGAAGTTGCGTCCCAGCAGGATGAAGTGTCTGATGGCTGCAGGGCGAGGGCTGGCGCTCTGGCCAGGCTTGTAGGGCAGGAAGGCGGTGCTCCGATGGTAGCTGCAAAGAAGAGCACCAAAGGTGGGTGACAAGTAGAGTCACAGGAGTAGAGGCTGGCACAGCTGACTGGCATTTGCTTGTGCCAAACAGCTCCCTAGGAATCACGTAACTCACCAGATCCGCTCAAACACCTTGACAGTGGTGTCGCTCGCCAGGGCAGTGACCAGGCTCACCACTTCCACCAGGATGGAGGACAGGAGGAAACGGGACACAATCTCCACCGAGCATTGCTGCACCGATGGGCACCCTGCATGGAGGAAGTACTGTAGGACAAGGTGCCAAGCTGCCCCAGAGCCAAGCCCTGCCCACCTGGGCAGCAGAGCGTGCTAAGGGAGCCCTGTTGCAGGCCTGCTGCCCGGAGCAGGCCAAGTTCCTGCCTTGCCAGGGACTGAGGCACGCAAAGCTGGAGAACAAGGACCTTATATGCTGGGGGCGGAGGGGGAAGACGAAGGCTGAAATAGCCCCTGGTTTCAAGCTCTGTCCTGAAGTGGAACCTGGACCAAACTCCCTGCATGCTCTGAGCACAGCACTTTATTCCCCCACTTACTCCTTTTTCCCTGGCTTGCTCCTCATTAGAGGAGGACAGCTCTACCTTACCAGCAGGAGGTGCAAGAGGATGTACAAACACTGATGTGAGAGGTATCCAGAAAGCAGCAACAGGGCAGCCACACAGACCCAAATCCCACTATATGAAGGGCATCCCTCCTCCTCTCCGTCCCTGCAAGAGTGGGGGTCTCACATGCAGCTCCACAGCCCCAGAGCATGTTACAGAGGCTCAGACCCTCCCTCCCTGCTACATCTGGGAGATAAATCACCACTACAGCTGCTATTGGAGTACAGGTCTGTCCAAAGCAGCTACAGCCAAGTCCAGCAAGCCCTGGGCTTGGAGCATGGCAGACGCAACCACAGGCCATAGCAGGTCTGTTCAGATGCACAGACACTCACCGAGACTCCTGCCACAGCTTTGTAATGCTGATGCTGGCCCTAAGACCAACAGGACTCTCGTGAGGTTTGGGGAGAGACAGGATGTGTGACTAGGCAGAGATCAACAAGGGATGAAGAAGGATGACTCTGTGCCACATGAGGACCTGTCCTCAAAGTTCTGGGTAGAAAGGCCCACTCCCAGCTCATCTGGAGGAGCTGGGGCCTAAGACACATACCCAGGTGGTTCATGAATGCCATCCACCGCTGGCAGGTTTGACTGAAGAGTGGGTGCATGGTACCTACATCCCCTTCTTCCAGCTGGCAGGCTCGGCGCCTGGGAAGAGGAAAGAAAAGCACAGCTATACTAGGTCAGTCAACAGCAACGAAGGCACAAAAGTGCAATGGTCCCCTTCCAGCTCCAGAGCAGAGCCCAGGGAGCCTCTGTTTGGGTTGTTACAGCCCTTGAGCTTGGTCCCTCTGGGTTAGTAGCTATATGAGTGTCAGGTGTTGCACAGGGCCCCACAATGCAGGGAAGGGATCTCTGGTAGGGAGAACCAGCAGTGATCCCAGCAGCACTTTAGCAATAAGGATCAAGGTTTCGTATGTGGAAGGCAGCTCCCCTAACTGGCTGTGTAAGGGAGAAACTACAAGGAAAGGGGATGTGGTCCAGAGGGTTGAGACACATATAGAGCCAGCAGGACGTCAGGCTGCAGAGCGATGTATAGCAGATGGAGGGGAAACACCACCCCGACTGCTTGGCCTGCAGGATGTGCTTGCCTCTGTGCCTGTTCCAGTTCAGCTGTGGCTGTGGCCCGATCCTGGCTCAGGTGCTGCTTAACACTCTCAGTCTTGTGCCGCCGCCTTGTGCGAGCCTCTTCTGGCCTCTCCAGCACAATATCATCAGTAGTCTTGGGGCTGCCCAGCTCTGAGGACTCTGTCTTGCTCTAGGGAGAAGGGGGCGAGTTAAGGCTGTGCACATGCACAGCCCAGCTAACACCCTTATATCAAAGTCCCCGCTACCAGCGCAGCCGCCCAACCCCAGACAGATCCCCCCCTCTCCATTCCTCCTGGCCTGACACACCACAAGGACTTGCAGGCCCTGCTCCTCACTGGTCCTTCAGCAACATTACCAGCATGTCCCAGAAGCTGCGGCGTCCCAGCTTGCTTGTGGGTGTCACTGGCTCCCCAGAGCTGGATGAAGGGGCAGAAGTGAAGTGCAAGGGTGGAGGACAGCTCCTGGCAGCCCCACCAGTGGCCAGAGCCAAGCCCTTGGTCTCTGACATGGTCCTCCTTAGGCCTCCTGTGGAGACAGAGCAAATCAGACTCCAGAGCCTCCCACTGCCACACTGATGGTGTTCCCCGCTGCCTGGCTGGAGAGAAGGGAGAGAGCCCTCAGCGACACCCAGCAAATTAGATTCAATCTTGGGGAGCAGACAGACCTTCGAATATCTCTTCCGACCCTAATTTCTATAATGCTTCTTCCCTGAGACATCACACAGTGCGGCTTGCAGTGGGGAGAGTGGCTTCCTCCCTTCCAGCCCCTCAGCCCCAGTTCCTCCAGCACAGCCAAGCTGAAAAGAGGAATGAAGCTGGCTGGGGGCTCAGGGTGGCTGTCCCGGCCAGACTCTCACCTGCAGAGCTCAGCTCCTCCAGGTCCGTGGCACCCAGGGGGCAGGCCGTTTCCACACAGAGTGGAGCAGGCAGCACGAGGAACTCCATGATGGCATCGCACAGAGCGTGGCGCAGGGCCCCACGCAGCTTCTCCGACAGCTGCAGCAGGCTGATGTTGCCCTTCTCCCAGATATCCAGGCGCACCAGCACGCAGGGCTCTGTGGGTAAGGGCAGTCCTGCATGGCTCTACACCCCCAGATTCGCTGGCCTTCCTAGGTGACCCGGGGATGCAGAGGCAGCAGCTTGTGGCCTGCTTCACTCCCTACCTGAATGCAGGGTGCCGTTCTCCGGCTGGTGCCTGCTGACCGCAGTGAGGTTTTCAAAGTCAGCGTCCTGCAGCAGGCCCACAATGGGCGAGGAGGAAGGCAGCTTCAGAGAGTCAGGCCTCTCCCCGTGGGACAGCGTGGTGGGGTTGCCGTGCTCATCCACAAACGTCAGTGCAATGCATGCGATTCCTGCAGGGGAGAGCCCGAGACAGCCTCCATCAGTGCAGCACTGGGTGTACCCCTACAAGCCCTGCCTACAGCCTGCCACCCCGCACCTGGGACCGTTGTGTCACCACTTGGGTTGCACCGTGCCACATGGCAGGCAGGGCCCACAGGAGGGGACGCAGCCAGGGAAGCAGAGACTAGCTGTGCCCATGGGGAGCCAGGGTAAGGAGCATGGTGTTTGGCACAAGGTGTCCCCATCACCCAAAGAATCTCCCTCCTGCAGCATCGTGGCAGCTTTCACCTTGTCCTGCAGGACCTTCCTGAGTTGTCTGGCCCCATATGCAAGGGGAAAGTATCTCCATTTGCCTCAGGAGGGCTTTTATGTTGAGAGATCCAGGAAGGGGCTCACCATCCCTGTCCTCTTAAGGGACAGAGTACAGAATCCCGATACTCTCCAGCAGCCCTCTCCAGGCTATGAAGGACCTCGAGTCCCTGCAGAAGAAGGCTGTATACATGACGCCTTGTTGCAGATTACATTCACAGCCCCCTCCACACTCTACAAGATCTATCTTGAGGCCTTCTCCACACACTCCCACCAGCTGGGCTGGGGACAAAGCCGACATGTAGTATTAGCCTGGAGCTACTGCAGAATAAAATTCAGGCCCTGGCTGTAGCATCCCTACACTGAGCCCTACACACACATAACAGGACAGTTCAGCAACGCAGAGCAGCAGAGCGGTGCTTCATCCACACCCCATGTGCTTTGTGCCCTGGGACACACAGAAGAAGCTCTGCTACAGACCAGAATGGAAACGGGAGCTTACTCTCCATGGCCCAGCTCGCTGGCCAGGGCACCAGCGAAGCAGCAGCAGGGATGCAGTTGTGAGGTCCAAACCCCATGCTGTAACCCTAGGTGCTCCCAACCCCTTTCAAAGCCCCTTGACCAACTAAGCCAGCACTCAGGTGACTGGATGGCAAAGCTGCCCCAACGCTGCCAATGGATGATGTGTCCAGATGCAAACCATCTCAGCCCCACAGCATGGCTGACCCCATACTCTGTCCTTCTCCACCCCAGCAAAGATAGGAGTGACACCAGACTCACTGCCACAGAGCAACCAAACTGCACCCGACTGGATCCACAGAACCATGTGGAGGATGGGTGCCCACCCTGTGCTGATACAAATCCAGCCCCAGTAGACTGTGCCCAGGTCTAATCAGCAGCACAAACACCTGGTCTCCATCATTTCTAATGAAGCGTAAGCTCTGTAGCAACCTTTCCTCCAAGACATGCCAGATGCAAGGGAAGGGCACTCCCAAAGGAGAGAGATGGGCATTCAAGTCAGAGGGCAGCTCACTTGCACTCACACTGAGGAAAGGAAACTCTATACCTATGAGCATCCCTCCACTTGAAGCAAAGTACAGGAGCTGCCTTATCTCAGGGGTGCTCTGCAGCAGGCTCTGACATGTCTTTTCCCCAAGGAGGCACAGGAACAACCCTTTATCCAGCAAACAATAGAGAAGTTCATAATTTCCTAAATATCAAAGGTAGAGGGGACCAGGACTTCACCCAGAACAGCAAATCTGCCCCACGTGACAGTGAACATGAGCTCTCCCAAGCAGACTTTCTCTCTTTAAACAGTAAAGGGCACAAACTCCTCATCTGTCTGGCTTGACAGTCAGCCTCGGGCCCACCAGAATGACAGTGGATGTTCATGCGGTAATTGCAGGCTAAGATGTAGTTATTCCCCTCTTCTTCTCCCGGATAAACTCCCACATTGAGCCCCTTCAGCCTCCCCCCCTCTAGCAGGTTCCCCTATCATATCCATTCTGTAGCTCTGCTCTGCTTCAGTCCATCTCAGGTGAGGACATGAGAACAACCAAGCACAATGTCCCATGTCCTCCTCATGCTGGGACACGTGCTCTAGGGAGGGAGCACCCATGGCAGTGCTTTCAAGCAGGCCAGGTCAGCAGCCACAGCAGCAGGCTCCTTGTTTGCACATGCTCCCTGAGAGAGAGCTGGTTTGCCAAGCAAATGCCAAGCACTCCATGGGCTGCAGCTGACTCGGTCCCTTGGTGGCTGCCCCTGCCCCATGAGCAGAAAGGCTAGCCTCCTCGCCGCAGGGAACAAGTCTTGTTACAGGAGCATAGAGAAGCTGAAATGCAACACTAAATCACAGGTAAGAAGCTCAAGACCAGAGCTCTGGGGCTATGGGAAGAGATAAGTTAGCAAGAGCTGCCAAGGACCTTACTGCCTGCAGCACTGGAGTTTGGCTACACACTCATCCATCGCATCCCATGGAGAGAAGGGGTGCAAGGGAGCCATTACCTCCCATCTATGAGGGACGCTGAGCCCCCTTTGACTCAGGCTCACTGAAAAACAGAGTACACGTCTGGTGGTGCCCAGCCACTCTAGCCCACTGCTATGGAAGGGAACTCCCCCACCCCAGGACACAGCGAGTGGGAGAGTGATGATGCTACACTCTGGAGCATGAAACCACAGCTGAAACATCATGACCCGTCTTCCTCAGGGACGAGATGCCTGTTAGGACCTGTGGGGAAAAACGGGTGAAGGCTTTTTGGAGTTCACTACTTGCAAGCTAACAGGGCAGCACACGGAGCCCCAGCAGCTGGGGACTGCAGAGCTGCCATCTCAGGGCAGCAGGTTCTGTTTGCTCATTTATCCAGCCAGCAAAAAAGAGGAGGCTCAGCTAAATGGACACACACACACACACACACACACACAAACACAGAGAGGAGTCAGAGCTGAAGCCACAACACGAGGAAAACAACAACAGCAGGGACCAGAGGGGCCAGGGAGCTGCATGGGAACAGGAACTGGAGTAATATTTGGAACCACAGGTGCTACCTTGGAAGTGGGAGAGTGGAAAGAGGTGCTGCACAAGGTCCGACATAGTACCTACATAACAGAAGAACATTCAGATGGGGCACGAGACACATGATGACCAGGTGACAGACCACATGGCCTGGACAAAACACGACATGACAATCTGCTGCAGGATGGGCCCTATCCAATCCCTCCTCCAGCAGTCCAGAGAAAAGAGCAAGGATATTGCCCCCACAGCCCGTGCTCGGTTACACACAGCATTCAGGTCCCTCTTCGTGGCAAGGCTCCAGCAACAATTGTCCCTGCTCCAGCCCCACTGAGCCTCCATGCCCCACACTTACTGAGGTCTCACCGTGTCTTGCCCCCACAGCTACTGCAATCTACAGCTGCTTCCTACAGCAACAGGTCAAGCTCTGTGGGAGGCCTTGGCTGGCTCCACCACACATGCAAAGGCATGCAATCCCCCAAGCACATACCCTGCCCACCTCCCAGCCATCAGAGGAACACGTTGCCCTGACACTGGCCCTCCTCAGTTACTCAGAGGTCTCCAGTGTGGGAAACGGCTCTCCAACACGCAGCCCCATAGCCTGTTTCAGAAATGAGTTGAGCACAGTACCTTTGCCACCAGTGCCTTGTCCACCTGGCTTGTTGTACAAATAGAGATCCTGGTCAGGGATGCTCCCACTGTGGTTGAAGTAGTGCTAAGGAGAGCAAGGAAGAATGGTGACAGAGAGTTGCCTTAACTGGAAGCAGAAGCCCATGTGCGCGCAGAGCTCATCCCCAGACCTGTAGCACGCAATCCAGACCTACTTAAAACACTTCCCAGCACAGCCTTGGCCACTGTTGGGCAGAAGGGCCCTCCAACAGCTCTGTGCAGGGTTATACAGCACTACACATCTGGCCTCACCTTCTATCCTCGCTATGGCCATGCCGAGGGGGTGGGTAGCTGCTCCCAAACTTTTATTAACCCTGATGTTTCAGTCTGAGGGGGCCATGAAAGGAGCCAAGCTCAGCTTTGCAAGGGGGTCTTCTCCCATGCTCCTGGGAGAAGACTGTGGGCATAAACATTGTCGCTGCTGCTTTTTGCACAGCAAGTGACCACTTGTATCAAAGCAAGGCCTGTCCAAGTTTATACTGGGCCAAACAAGAACTGCTTAGTCCTTGAAACTCCTCCAGGCTTCAGCATTTGATCTCAGTTCCTCTCTGACACTACATGGCAGAGCTGGGAACATAATGACTGAGATGCCCAAATGCCCCCAGCAGCACATAGAAGCTGGGCGGATTGCTGTCCCAACTCACATCCCTCCTCACCTTGAAGTGGTGCTCCACGTTGCTGTCCGTGTACTTTGGGGTGTGCAGGAAGATGAGCAGGTTCTGGCGTAGGTAGTAGGCCACCGCGTGCAGCCAAGGCAGGGCGGAGGGTGGCAGTGTGAACTGCAGGACCTCTGTGGGTGGTGTCCCAGGGGGCTGGATAAACTGCAGAGAGAAGGCTTTAAAACTCATCTGAGACTAGCAGGATGCCCTGGGTCTCTGATACTGATCCAAATTGTGGATCCCTGGAGACATTCAAGGCCAGGCTTGATGAGGCTCTGAAGCAATCTCATCTAGGTTAAAGATGTCTCTGCTTACTGCAGGGGGGTTGGACTAGATGACCTTTAAAGGTCCCTTCCAACAAACACATTCTATGATTCTATGAAATTACACCAGCTGGCTATGCAAAGGGAGTGTGTGGTGGGCAGAACCCAGGTCCATAGACAGCACCCTGCGACATATGTTGTTCCAGTGGTATTCACAGGGAGGCCCTGCCATGCGGCAAACCCCAGCAACGGGGATCTCCCACCTACGCTGGCACCCACACAGTATATACCTTGGTGAACGCTAGCCTGAGCAAGCACTGGAGCAGGGAATGGGATGCAGAAAACTTCTCTGGCCCTCCCTGCCCTGGGGCAGGAGAGGCTGAGACAGGTCAAAAAGTAGGAAAGTGTCATGGTCTCCGGGATGAGCAGAGCAGATGTCCAGTGAGGTACCTCCACATCTGCTGGGGTCAGCTTGCAGTTCCGCACCAGCATCACAGTGATGATATCCAGAGTGGCCTCATCCAGGCGCCTGCGCAGCACTTTCACCAGCTCATCTGTGATCTCAGGCCCTGACAAGTAAGCAGAGGTACAAGCAGTTTTTTCACCCCATCCAGTAAGAATGACCACAGCCACCCCTCCCTGCCTGTTCAGGATGTACCACCCTCACAGTCACTTTCCACAGGGAAAGTGTCTTTCCCCACCATCAATTTCTTCAGGCATCTTTTTCTACCCATTCATGATCACAAAAGACTGCTGGTGCAGCAGGCAAAGACAAATGCACTCCTGCACTGGGAAAGTTGGCATAAGCCACCCGGTCTGCAGGAAGTTTCATTGTGGGCCACAGATCGTTTCCTCACATTCCCATCCAGAGAGAACAGAGAGCAGCTCTGGGCTAAGGAAGAGCAGGTTGCTCAGGAGGGAGATACCTTCTCTGCTCTTCAAGCAAAGAGGGAAGGGACTGGAGCTCTCTTCCTCTGCTTTACATCAGCACAGTCCATCTGCTGGCCAGGTGCTGTAACACTTACCTGCTGGGGCAACACCATGGACCATCAGCTGGATGTGTCTGTCTACCTGTCCCACAGGGCGGGCAGAGTCCACACTACGGCATGAGACTGTGTCCAGAGAGGAACGAGAGCCCTGGAGAAGTAGGAAAAAAAAGCCACACGGAAGGAGTTTCCACGCGAATTCTAGATCCATCATTGCCTCAGGCTGTCAGTAAGGTCAGGCAGAACCAAGCCCCTGCTTCCCCACTCCACACATCTACGACATAAGTTTTATCCTATGTAAAATTCACGTTGCTGGAACTACTGAGTTCCCTCCACTCCTGTGACCAAGAGCACCAACATCCACTCCCAGAGAGCAGCAGACTCACCGTTAGATCCTCAGTGTAAATGGGCTCCTGGCTGCGTGTCAGTGCCAGCGAGCGAGACGCTGGACTAAGGGCACTCTCTGCTTCCCACACCTTCCCACTGTAGGTGGTTTCAGTCAGTCTGAATACAGGAGAAAGACATGTCAGCCTGCATTCCCAAGGATGACAGCATCATACCTCCACAGAAGATCCACATCTTTCTTGCTCTCCCCTGTGCACTTTCTGGGGATTAGTTCTTATGAGATGGAGCTTGTGGAAAAATTGCTCTCTGGCTCCCTCAAAAAAAAAAAAAATCATCCTTTTCCCTCCCATGTAAAGCTTTAGTGCGGAGCGTGCAGGAGGGACCTGGCTTGATGTGACTTTGACTCAACAGAAACCAGATATTTGCTGCTTGGGTCACAGCAGGGTCCCTGAGACTGGGCAGACACTTTCTGCCCCAAGGAGTTCTCAGTCTGATGTAATGCATGTAGCAGGGCAGGGTCAGGCCAACAAGTCATGCTGGCTTCTTACCGGAGGTAGAAAACAGATTTAGTGGCACGCTCCTGGTAGACAAACATATTCTTCCTGTTCACCACAGAGAAGGCGTTGAGCACCGAGCGAAGCGCCTGGATAGCTGTGGGCAACGTGGGATGTTAGCTATCCCACACACCCTCCTCTGGTGTGCCAATCCAGCCAGAAGCCAGACTCTGGACATGCAAAATGAGGGGGAACCTGGGCTGTACGCACCTCGTGAGACTCCCATGTTGGGGCCCATCTTGAGGCGCGAATGCACATGGATGAGTGTGCTCCACACAACGTCACAAGCAAAGTGCCCTGGCATGAACTGCATGGTGGCAGCCAGGTAGTCCCTGGGCTGGTAGCTCTCCTCTACAGAGTAATCTAGAAAGAACAGAGGACATAGCTAGGGCCACAGCATGGAAGTCCCCATCTTTTTAGTCATCCGTGGGTAGGCAGTAGCAGTGCCGCTGAGGCATGGCCAAGGCACATTCATACCATCTGTGGGCATGACACGCTGCCTGTAGGAAGTATAGGGTGTCTCACTCTTCCAGATGTCCTCCTCACTTTCTGCCACCAGTAACGAGTTGCATATGTGGCTGTCATGGAGGTCTTGCAGCAGCAAGCGCTGTAAAGGATGAGAAAAGATTGGTTCTGTTGCTTGCACAGCCCACAGAGGACAGCACAGAGAAGGGCTTAAGGCTAGACTGAGTCCCTGTTCCTTTGACCCCCAAGCTGAGACTCCACCAGCTGAACTGGCTCCCCACGCTCTCCTCTGAGCTGGGCCCAGACCAGACAACCTCCAGAGGTCCCTTCTCATCTAAGCCATCTCATAACTTGCAGCTCTGTCCCTGCCCTCTGCAGATTTGTTACCTGATTGACAACCCTGCAGATTTCACTGATCTTCTTCACCACCACCTGGTTGAGACTCTGGCACTCCCCTGGCTGCTCCTCTTCTGTTTCTGCTGATGCTGCCTTCTCCACACTCAGGCTGCTTTACAGGGAAGGGGAGAGAGGGGTCAGAGGAGTACCTGAACAGTGCCTGTCCCTGTGTGTTGGGAGCAGGAACCCAGTGGGGAAGGATGGCTGCTTTCCCCTTATGGGGCACCAGTTCCTGCAGCTCCCCACCCATGTGGGGCAGGAAGGAGATCTTGTCCAGACATGAGGGAATGGCAATAAGGTCCTGGTACAGAGAAGCTGTGGCCAGACAGCGGGACCCTCCTTACCGTGTGTGGTAATAGACCTCCACTCGGTCCTGCTGGATTTTTATGATGAGCCAGAAATCCGGCATGAGGGGACACCTGGGTTCCTGGTCACTCATTAGCGCCTCCTCATACTCCGAGTCACTGCTTCCCCCATCGTAACCTGCAATGTATCCTCGCTTCAGTCCCAGGCTGCCTGGCAAGCCAGCCTCCTCCCCGGGCGCAGCAGGCTCTAGGAGATCAGAGCCATTCACAAGCCCCGTCCTCAGGGCTCACCCCAGCCCAGGTACACGGAACCCCATGCCCCCACGCTATCATGTCGCTGCCAGTGTCTGCCTGCATGCTCTCAGGCACCCCTGCCCCAGCAGACTCACCCAGGTGGTCGGAGTCCATGCTGCCCTGGCTCGACACGAGGCTCTGCACGCGGCTGGGACGCTGCTTGCTGGAACCTGCAAAGAGAAGAGGGGTTTGATCGTGAGAGCACTTGCTAAGCCACTTCACATGACCGATCTGCTGGAGAAACATTATGACACAATCAGGCAGCGCTGGCCACGGGGAGGCAGTGCTCAGGTTCTCGTAGACATTACTGGAGTCACTGGCAACTTCATGTCATTAGGGATATCAGCGTGGCAACACAGCCTAGTACCCTGGGTACTGTGAAGTACTGAATTGCCAGCACCAGTTATGGCGTTTAGGGACTGCAACAGGAGCAGCAGTCATGTTTTGTATGCTACAGCCAAAATGGGGCCCTTCCCTTAAAAGTTAATGAGATTGAGGTACATCCTGCCCACATTCACAGCTCCTACCTTCCCTGCCCTGTGTTACGGAGTCAGCCAGGCTTGCTGCAGATGGTGTCACCAATGGCGATTTCTCACTGTTGCCCTTTTCAGAGGATGAGGATGGCAGTGACTGGGTGGTTGTCTCTAGAGCTGACTCCTCCAGGGAGTCATGGCCAGGTGCTCTGCTCTGATCAAGTCTCAGCGCTTCTCCTGGGACCTGCACACAAGCCAAGGTTGCAAAAATGACCAGAAAAACAGGCACTGAAAAAAGTTCAATCATACTCTTGCATCCTTCCACCTTCTGTTACCAGAGTGTCCCACGCCTTCCCACCAATAGACCACCTCAGTGTCTCTCACCTCATCCTGTGTGTGGCTGCCTCCACGTATGGGGTTTCCTGTGTCTGGCACAATGCGTGTCTCACTCTCCGGCCACCCCCAGAGACCCTGCGCTGCTTCTGGGAGGACACAGCTTGCATGGTGTAGCCCAGAGCCCTCTGCTTCACTGCTCCCCTCCTGGCCTGCCTGTCCCAGGGCTGTCCCAGTGTCCCCTCCAGGAGGCTGCTGCAAGCAGGGTGTCCCCGAAGGGTTTGG
Organism: Dromas ardeola; assembly: GCA_013398915.1. Taxonomy (NCBI): domain Eukaryota; kingdom Metazoa; phylum Chordata; class Aves; order Charadriiformes; family Dromadidae; genus Dromas; species Dromas ardeola. The sequence continues at coordinate 205,381 of VYZM01007485.1, read as the reverse complement.
AGCTGCCCGCCTGGAGTGCAGGCGGCTGATGGAGATGTAGTGGTAGTCACTGCCTTCTGCATTGAGCATGTAGCCTGGCAGAGCCATTCTTCTGAACTCCTGCAACACAGGGAAGAATAAGCACCCCGCTAGCTAAGTGCATGATGATGCCTCAGGGCTTTCTTTTTACCTCCTTGAACTTCTCCAGAGAGTGCTCAGGTCCAAAGACAAACTGGAGCAGCACCACCTCACTGTGGCAGCTGGGCCGCCCCTTGGAGTTATAGATGTGGGTGGCCACCCGGTGCAGGATGGAGGTACTGATGACCTGCGAGTGGCGCAGCGCAGACACAATCTCATCATCCAGGAGCCAGCGAATCTGAGCAGAGCAAGGATACGGTGCAAGACCTAGGTGACCAGCATTTGCACAGCTGCCCCAATTCTGATCCAAGTCCCAACAGGATGAGGGCAGCCCCCCTCATCACCTACATCCCCCCATCTCCTTCTGAATGTACCTAAGAAAAGGTCTTTGGAAGAGAGGTCTGTCTGTCCCACCCCGACTGTAGTAAGAATTTTGCCAGGGTAGTCCCACACTTTTGGGGAGCACAAGGCCAATGGCCTGTGTGAAGGCCTGAAAGGCACTTCAGTTGATAGAGGTTGCAGTTTGAAGCAGGCAAGGAAGTGCGGAACAGCAATTGTGCGCTGTGGCCACATTGCTCCATCTGGAAGCAATAAGTAGGCAAGGCTGGCTTACCTCATTCATAGTGGCTTCAATAGCCTGCCTGTGCACTCCAGGGAGGTTGGAAAGTGCAGGGTGCCTGGGAGAGAGAAGAAGAATCAAGTGTCGTTCTCATTCATCCAGCCATGACAGCGCAGCTCCTAGGCAGCAAAAGGAGCCCATGAGGAACTTGCTACTTCTGTAGTGCCATACCTCTCATCTCCTGTGGACGGGAGCCGTTCCAAGTTGTGCATGATATCCTCATCTGAGCGGAAAGAGGATGGCTGGCCTGGAGAGCGTGTGAAGGACACGCTGCTCTCCGAGGTGCATCTGCCACAGGAGAGAGAGCAGGCTAAGCACCAGCTTTTGAGCCAGAGAGGATAAACAAACACAGGCTCCAGAGAGGAAAAAAGGATCTCTAGAGAAGGTGAGGCCATCTTGGAAAAATCTTAAGTTTTCTTAGGGCTGTGGGAGGCTTTGTGAGAAGGAGAATCCTGAGTTTCAGCACATGGAGAGGAGCTGAAACTGTCTGGCTGGGAAGGGCAGAGGGTGGGTGAGTGACTGGGCCTTTTTCCATCTACCTGTTGTGAAGAATGTCTGTGTTCACAACTTCTATCTCCAGGGGCAATGTCAGCACAAAGATGTCCAGGGTCACACAGAGGTCCCCCAAGTCAATGGTGTTCAAGCCCTGGCAGCTTTCCAGGCAGCCCAGAACTTCCCCTGAGGAGAGATCACAAAGGGAATCAAGCAACAAACAGCTTTGCTTACACACATACACATCCTAGTGGCAAGTACAGAGACTGCAAGAGGTGGCTGTCCCACACACCTGGACAGGCTCAAGGCAGCCACCATCCCCCACAATCCTTTCATCCTTCCATGGCCAATTCCACAGCACGTGGGAGACCTGGTGAAAAAGCCCTTATCTGATGTTTGGAGACCCTGGGGGCTCCGTACAGGGAGGGCTGGTTTAGAGGGATTGCTGTTTAGGACACAGCATGTTTGTTCCAGGGGCTGCTCACCCACCAGGGACCTGACAGAAGTCCTACTGCCCTTTAACCTCACAGCAAAGCTTACTCTTACCTAGACAAGTTGGCAGAGACTGCACGGGCATGGAACTGTGCTGGCTACGCAGCTTCACTGAGCAGGTAAGGTGTACAAAGAGCGGGGGCATCTCCTGCTCCAGGAACTCCTGTTCATTGAGCGAGTCCCCTCCCAGCACACTGAAGGAGTCATCATCCTGGTTCACTGTGTTGGAGTCTGAGAGGGAATCTGTATCTGGGAACTCATGCTCCAGCTTCTCACGGTACTCCACCTCCAGCTCTGGGTCGCTCTCTGTGGCAATGCAGCACCCAGACACAGTTCCTGCTGACACAGGTTCCCTGTTAGCAAACCAGGCCCACATTCCCAGAGATCCTACCAGACACAGTCAAGCTCTGAAAGGAAATCACCACAGTGAGACTACAGATGCCTTCTTCTCCAGGACAGAACAAGCAAACATTACCTTCTTCAGCTGCCAGTTCTGCCTCTGATCCCTCCATGTCCTCACTGCCTTTCCTGTCTGCCTGATCCCGAGATGCCTCTTCCTGAGATGGAGAGAGGAAGGGCAGATACTAGAACCATGCGAGGCGGCGAAGCAGGCTGTTCATGGACCCCCCCAGGGTTCTAGACTACCCATGGGTCTTGAGAGCCCCAATCCAGATCCGACACCAAGCAAAGCTACTTCCCTCCACAAGGACGAGGTGCCTGCCAGGGCAGCACCATGCCTACCTCTTTCTTGGCCGATGGTGGGCAATAGAAGAAATAATGGGGATTTGATGGCACTGGCTTGAAATGTAAGCTTCCAATTTCCAGGAATTTTTCCTAAAAGAGAAATCCCAAACGTGATGCAGACATTCTACTCTACTCTCCTGCAGAATGCAAGCCGAGCTTCCACGTTCCTCACCTGGATAATTTTATGCAAGTCAGGGTGTGCCTGGCAGGGCTGTCCATTTTCCAGCAGCGAGAGGGGAAACTCTGGACAGCAGCTGGTGCCCATACTGCTCCTTGGCTCCTCCGTAGGGCTAGCAATGTTATGGGAGTCCTGCTCGCTGTAGTCCTCCATTTCCGCACTGACAGGATTGTGGACAGGTCAGACAGGCAAATCAAGAAACGGGAATAGTTGTATGTATTATCTACCCTGCAAGCATCCCACCTCACAGCTCCCCACACTTTAGCTGTGTAAACACGACGTGACTTACACAGCCCCCACACCTACAGCCCCAGAAACCCTCCTGCCACCCACTAACCCAGATAAGCAATCAGGCTGTCTGAAGCCAGGCCAGAGGCAGTTTAACCACGTTGATCCCGTGGCTGGATACTCTACACCACACTACACACCCTCCCTGGGAAACAGAGACACATGGCTGAGTACAGGGACAGGTCTGGAGCAATCTGAATTAGCAACACCTAGTCCAGGACACCTCACAGCAAATACCACCACCACAGCATCCCTAGTGTCTTGGCAGCACAGAGCAGAGCACAAAGCTCCGGCCCATGCTCACTCAGCAGCTCCATGACAGAATCAGTTCCTAAAACTCAGAATAAGCAATCTGGGGAGTGGGATGTCATTTGGTCAAAACACTCCCAAGGTATTCAAATTAGTAATACAGATGGCAGAACTGGATGCAATGTGTCACGAACTGTACGTATTTCAGTAATGTTTACATTACTGAACATTCAGAATGTTTGCACTGGAATAGGTGATTCATAATATCTTATAAACAAAAAAAAAAGTTGCCACAGTTTTTCTCTGGGAAAGTAGCACTTGAAGAAGTCATCTGACTTTCCAAACATTGAGCGTTCTTCAAATCCACAGCCTCATCTCAATGACTTACAGTATAAGAAGAAATAGGATTGGGGATTCCCAACAAATGCTAGTGAATTCACATAAAGGAACTGAGGAAACTCAACTGAAAACAGAGAACAGAGGACCTAAAGAGGGTGTTTCTTCAACAGACACTAAAGCACAGTAGAGTACTTTTCCCCCTCCTTGTTTCCAGAGGCAATACAAACCTCAGAAAAACCCTAAGGAATAGGCAGGACAGAAGTTCAGCATCAAGCATATTCCACTTCTGCCTTGTTATTTCTCTTGTGATTTTTTTTCCAGAGTTTTAATTAAAAAAAATGACATTTTATTCATTAGAAATATAACAAACCTGTCATTTTCACCAAACTCAATAGCAAACTCAAATAGCAGAAGATGTGTAATTTCTCCAGAAACAGTAAGTCTGAGAGTTACTTGCAGACAAACTGCCCTCCAGCTCAGGCCAGATGGGACAGTAATGAGCTAAGAGTACAAGAGAAAGTGAAAGGATGGATGTAACCAGAGATTATAAAAATTAGGAGGTCCTGGTGGACACCATACCAGCTGGGTAACCCACTGGAAATATTTGTCTTTACATGCAACTCTGTTAGACCCTGCCCTACAACATTTCTTCTAGCAGGCAGTAGAAGATGCTTGAAGGAAGATCTGCCCTGGCCCAATGGTAAGAACAGAAGCATGACCAAGGCGGGCCCCTACCTTGATTCAGAGACCAAGACACCCCGTTCCCTAGAGTTCTGCTCCTCTTCTTGCTCTACGCTGCCCACTTGGAAGCTGGCTGTCTTGGAGTGTGTACGGAAATGTTGGTGGCTCTCTCGAAATGAGCGGACGTGGCTGCACACCGTCAGCAGGAAGTTGGTGATATCAATCTCTTGGAGCAGCTCCTCACAGTAGTCCATGGCTGTAAGTAGGTCCTGGGAGCTGATGCTGTGTGACTGCTGAAGGCTCTTGAACAGCCCTACAGAACAAACACAGTGCCTGAGCGCCCCACTGCAAGGTTGCAAGGCCACGGGACTCAGGCAATAGCCGCATACAGATTTTCATCAAGTCCCAACACAGAGTTGCAGTCAGAGCAGGTGCTGGGAGATAAGACTCAGCCAGGATACCTAATGCTACACGATACCCTGGGCTTGCGTCATGCCAGAGTGACCTAGGGATCTGCCACCCTGAAGGTGACAGGAAAAAGTCAAAGAAGGGACTTCCCTCCACAGCACTGCACAGGTCCAGGAACAGCCTATGCAAGGCCCATAGGGAAAGCACAGGGGCATCTTTAAATCCCTCCTGATGGAAGAACAGTCCTACAGCTCAGTGTAAGATCACAAGAAAAATGAGACATTGCTTTCTTAAAAGAAGATCCAGGGTCCAGCCCCAACCCCAACCCTGCCTTTAGCTCCCATTGTGCCGCTCCTCACCTTTCACATAGCACTGGTGGGAATGCTCTTGCAGCAGCGTGCAGTAACTCACCAACTCCTTATGCTTGTGGTCTAGCCAAGCAGCAGCAGGAGGACGTTCCAGAGACTGGGACCTGGAAAAGAGGAGCTGCCGCCTTTGGCACCCATGAAGCACATTTCAGACTATAAACGGCTCTGGCGCCAGTAAAGCAGGGCCCTAGGGCACAACCAGGCCGTGGCTGCTATAAACCAGAGAGGCCAAGCCAAGAGAATAAGGCAGGGCTAGAGCCAGCCTCTTGTCAAGGAAGCTCCTCTATTTCATGCCCAGGAATCAAGTATGGTTGGTATTACCTGAAAAAGATGTCCCGGGGAGGACGGTGCGCCCGTGGGCTGACAAGCTGCTCTCGTAACAGCTCTAAAGAGCAGCTGTAGATGTAAATGGGGCAGCGAAATCGGCGGCAGTCGCCTAGCTCAGATTGCGAGTTTTGGCGACAGAAGGAGATATGTACATCTCTCCGCGAGGGACCACCCTGTTCTCCAGGGTCACGGCTCACTTCTGCAAAAGAAACAGTCCTGAGATAAAGGCTCCTTGTTGCTGGTCTGAGAGGTCACAGCCCTTACAGCAGCAACCACAGGTACATATCAGTTTTACAAGCTTCTCACCACTCAAATCTCAAGGGCCATTCTCCTCACCCAACACCCAGCCCTTCTTGGGCAGTCATGTCTGTTCACCACCACCACCTTCTGCAGCAGCGCAACCCTCCATCCTCATTGCAGGCCTGGCTGACTGCACCAGGGGCTGTGCCCTTCTCCCTAAGACAACGTGCTGCTGGTAGTGCCAGCCCGGATCATGACACAAGAGTCACTGACCTTCCACAGCAGCACAGTAGTGCCATTCCTAGCAGCTTCTATCTGCTTGCAGCCTCCTTGCCCACAGGGAGATATCCTTGAGCCATGGGCACTCAGCTCACATTACACTCCCTCACCCCCCGTGAACATGATGAAAGCTGTGCCCCTTTTCCTGAATCTGACTGCTGACCGCCAGGCAGGAGCTGACAGGCTCTAGCAACCCGTTATTCCTCCTACCTCAATGTGCCCAACAGCGTGCTCAGAAATAGCAAGGATACTAATACTTTAGCAAGGTGCTGTCCTGAGGTTAGTACCATGGGCTGGTGTTATGCTGAGGGTAGGTAATAGCACTGCAGCATCTGGTTCTTCAGCCTCAGCCCTGACTCGCTCTGCACAGACAGGTCCCAGGGTATCCTCTCCAGATCGACTCTCATCTTTTGGAGGTTTGTCCAACCCACAAGTAATCAGCTTCTGTACATCTGGAAGAAAACAAAATAAAATCACCCTCTGTCCAGTGGGAACAGTTTAACCCCTCCATCTACATTCCCAAGAGGGCAGATGTCCCTGCTACCTCCTTGTGTGTCGGAGCTGCTCCACAGAGTACTTCCAGCTGAGCCTAGCAGTCCTCACCAGCAGCTCAGTGAAAGCCAGACATGTGCCAATGCCCAGAAGCTGGGACTCTCCCAGACCATTCCATTAGCAGTCTCCTTACTCCATCCATTAACAACCCTACTGGGAAAATGGTCCAATGGTTGCAGCCAGCAAACAACTTGAAGCCACATCCCCTGCCTGAAAACACCACATGGGCAGCACCAAGGAGAGAAGAGCAAGACATTCAGCACTTTGCCCTATTCTATTCCTCACCATATGGTGCAAAAAGACTGGGTCTAGACTCCACTGTTCAATTTTCTCTCCATCCTACCAGAACCCATTCTGGTTTTGCTGTTTTCCTGAGGTGGCGCTTGGGATTGCTACTTCCTCTCGTTCCCCACAACATGTGGTCTCACCTGAAAAGGTGGCTGGCAGGAAGGTCAGGAACACATGCTGCGGGTTGACCAGTTTGGCATAACATCGCCATTGTGGGGGAAAGGGCCCCGTCGTGTCACTCAGGGTCACATCATCCTCAGGCAGCTCCGTGTTGCCGAGGCTCTGACGAAAGAGCAGAAGCTGGATAAGCTCATAGCACATGGCACAGGCCTACCCTGAGGCAGGCTGCAACCACACAGAGCAAGTTGCTCCATGACTGCTGGTTGGCACCGCGCTGAAATCACCCTGGCCGCCCCCTGCACTGTTCTCAGAGCGGCCTGGCTCCAGAAAACACAGCACACAGTCAGTAGATGCTTCGCCAGTTTTGCTGGGGCCCGTTCTGACCTCCAGGCAGTGACTGGCCATGGTTTCTGAGCAATCTGAGGCACAGCACCAGTGCTGCTGTAACATGCTAGGCCCATGGTGAATCCAGCTACCCACACACCTACCAGATTCCTGCTTGTCTTCAGCCACAGGCTACAGCTTAAAAACTGGTGCCAAGCATGGAGAAAACACCAGCCTTTCAATCTGTTCTCAACCCTTATACTAACTCTCCTGCTTTTCTATGGCTGCTGCCTTGCCTTCAGAGGGGGCTCAGGAGAAGGACAGCAGCATAGCAGTACCTGCAGGGTACTTGTGGAGCCAGTCATATCCCTGGTGCCATTGCTGCCAACAAGATGATAAGATGCAGAAGCATCCTGCTGCTCCAGAGTCCCAGAGGTTTTCAGGGTTTCTTCTGAAATGGAGCACAGAGAAACCAACTTGAGAAATACCAGCTGAGGAAGACACTTGAAAGCAAGGCTCCTGAAACACCCCAGCTCCTGGTGTCACTGCTGCCACACTCCTGACCCCTACCTCTGATCACAGGGAGTGTGAAGGGGGGTTGATGGCCATCACGATCCCGTTGCAGAACCTGCTCCATGAAAGCCACGTGATCAGCATCAGCCATGGGGATCTCCCGGTCACTGAGGTCATGCTGCAGGCAGCCATGGAAGAGGTTTAGTAGCATTTCATTGGGCACAAACGAAGAGTCCTTGGTCACCTCCTCATTCTCTGCTCCAAAACAGAACCATGGCAGCTTCAGAGACAGCATCTCCACAACCACCACCTGCCCAGGCCCCCAGGAGACAGGCCTTTGCAAAGCCAAGAGTTTCCCCCAACACCTCTGCAAGGCTGACTTGGAGGGTGTTGAGGAAGCCCTTGAGTTCCAGCATCATTAGCTACCCTGCACCGACTCATGCTGCTACTGTAACTGTTCTGGAGATGTTTGGGGCTAAAGACAAGAAACCACCACCACAGAGCAACAGTCTAGGCTCAACGTTTTCAAAAACAACTATTCCAAAACTATTATCCCAAGGAAGACAGCAATATACGTAGACAGCTCTGGGGCTGCAGGGATGGGAAGAACAGCACTGAGCTACTGAAAGAGGCATGGCAGCTCTCACACGCCTGCTGCCCAGGGAGACAAGTACACAGAGCAGGGTGCCCATAGCCATGGAGGGAGGACAAAAGGAGGCAGGTGGTGAAGAGGCACCTACCTTTTGTCAGCATTAGGAAGAACATTTCAACCTGCTGGCACCTGGGCAACAGCTTCATGAGGTTGAACTGGAATGGGATCTCATGCACTCGAAAACCAGCCCCCATGTCTGGATCTGCAATAAGAACTGGGAATGTAACATGCCTTCGTGCATCATACAGCCCTACCTCTCAGGTCACATCCACATGCATGGTGCCAGCCCTAAACACAGTGCAGGCCGCACAAGTGAAGGTACACAGCAACACTGCCCCAACTCCCTCTGCTTAGGAGGGCAGAGGGATACAAAGGATGAATGTGGGGAAAGGGCAAAGCCTACCAGGGGCTACAGCAGGTTGCAAGCTACCTACAGAGAGGTATCTCTATGTAAGCATCCCCTGGGCCTATTGCCACCTTCCTACAAGGAGGGAGCCACCATGAGGCCTTATGCAGCTCACACCCAGAGCTGCCAGGGGACAAAACCCAAACATCAGTGTCACAGGTAACACTGCTGAAGAGCAATGACCATGCTGGAAGCCAGAGGCAGCCTGAATTGCCAGCGTAGTCAGGGACAAGGACCCCCCTGCTCTTGGGAGAGATCTCCCATCTGGCAGGCTCTGCATATCCCTGCAGGCGTTTCCTGCCCTCTTCCTCAGGAAGGAGTCTCTGCCCTCCAGGCCCTGAGCTTTGCTGGCCCTCTTCCCCTCCCACAGGGCCAGTAATACGATCCAATAGGGTTCCCTCAGCTCCTGCCCGCAGCCTTTGGTATGATCCTGGCTCCCGCAAACCCACCCAATATCTGCTTCTTGGCTCACCTTCAGTAGCTTTGGTGTCTGAAGGAGGGCAGACCCACTCCTTGTTCTGGCACAACTGGCTGATGTACTCGAAGGTCAGCATGGTGGCAATGCACGCAAGGTCCCGGGGATAGAGCTGCAATAAGCAGTCAAGGCTCAGCTGTATGCAGCAGAATTATTACCCCCAAATGCAGGAGAGAACAGTCTAAAAGTAAAGAGAGGAAACACCCATAATCCCATCCCCTGACGTGACCTATTCTCACTCATTGCTCTCTCCTCCTCCTCCAGCCCTTTAGCCTCTTTTTGCCTTGTTCAGGAGGTGCACTGGCAGTACCGCCTGCAATCCCTGCTCTGGTCCAGCTTGCTCCCCTCCAATGGAAGGGCTCTTGACAAAGTCACTTGTATTTTCCCACCTATCCCAGAGCAGCATTGCATCCACTGCCTTGCAATCCAGACCCCTTTTCCGCCCAGTAGCACATTTCCTCTTTTAGAAATCTCTCAGACTCTTTTGTTAACAGCATTCCTATCTCTTCTGGCTCTCAGTAATTCACCTGCAGTGTTGCAGTGCATTTGCAATAAGCCCTTGTCACTCCAAAAAAGAGCCCATGCCCCTACCCCTTCAGGAACTCACCGCTTTAGGTATTTTCTGGTAGGGCAAGCCATGGAGGTGCTTCCAGTTCTCAGCAGTACTGTGGACATGGCCACTCTGTGGCTCTACCCAGCACTCAGTGACCAGGTTCAGTTCTGTGTCCACCTCAATGGCCTCTACCTCCGTATCATTGTCATCATCTGTGGAAAAGCTGGAGAAGAGACATAAGGCAAGTCCTGCGAGATGGCCCAGAGCCAGCAGCCCACTGCAGCTCCTCTCAGAGTTGTGAGAACAGCCACATGAACCCTAGGTTTGCAGGCAAAGCCCCAGCTAACTGGTGATCAATGCATGGCAGCTAGTTGTCAGTATTAGATGATGGAGGACTCCCTCCTTCCCACACTGCCCACAAAGAGCAAGTCTGGAGCTGTGACTCCACTGCCAGCCCTCCCTGGGAGCAGGGCAACAGCCTCACCTGTCCTTGGTGGAGGTGGAGTGGGGTGGGAAGAGGATGTATTGGACGACACAGGTGTGCTTCTCCCTGCCGTTGCTGCTCTCACTTGAGCCATCGATCTGGAGGGGAGACACTGCATGAGCCTGGCAACCAGCAAGAGCCCACACCTACCCAGTGTCCCCCTACACAACACTGCACCATGACCCAACTTCACTAGTAGCGGAAGAGAGAGGCAGCCTGTCCCAGCCCCAAGAACTCCCCCAGCACAACATGTCCATACCAGCAAAGCACCTCTCTAACTGCAGATGAAGACAGGAAAATGCCCAACCCACAAGCTGCTTTATTTCAGGGGAGGAGGTAGGTCTCCCTGTACATGTCAAGGGTATGTGCTAGAATGGACAGGAAATCCCATCACAGGAAGAAGCAATGAAGGATTGTGCCCACACTACAGCACCCAGGCTCACCTGTATGGGCAGCTCCAGGACCATGTTGATAATTCCGTCCCCACTGGATGCAAAGTGGAAACCCTCTGACAGACGAACTCTGGCAACAGAGAGGCAGTCAGACATGGAGGACTTCTCTACCCATACTGCAAGCCTTAAATACAAGAATGACTGTACTCTTCACCCCGTAACACCTTCATTCCCAAGACAGGGAGCTACACACAGAGAATGGGGAGATGTGATGCTTTGCACAGGACAGTTTGTGTGAAGATCAGCATATTCCAAGCACAGTAACACCTCTTGCCCTTTCGTATGTTTTCCAGGACTCTCCTTTTTCTCAACTACAGCTGCAGAACTTGGTAAAGCACTAACCCAAGTTGCTCCAGAAGCTTTGTACAGGACCAAAACCTTTTGCACAGCAGCTTCAACTGTTACCTATAATAAGGCTTCAGATCCACCCGGCTTTCTCTGCATCCCCAGGACTGTCTGGAGAAAGCATCCCTGTTCAGGTGTGCAACTTACTCTGTGAGTGTGGAAAGGAGCTGGGCTACAGCGGTGATGGGCACAGCCGGTGCCAGCCCCGACTGGACACTCCAAATCCAACGCTGGTGATAGAAGTAGCGAGACAGCGAGGCCAGGGTGGAAGAGGCAGTACGATTGGCCACCATAGTGAGCGGGCCAGACACTGGGGGATGCTCCAGGTTGAGAATGAAGGGGGCTCGATAGTCAGAAGGCAGCTTCTCATACCTAGGAGAGGGCAGAAGTGTGTCTCACCGAGGTGGAAGGAATGCTACGCTCAGGGCCAGAACTGTCTGGATTCACAGCCTGCTTGCTGGGCACAGGACAGAGGCCTCCAGCAGCAGAACATGGCTAGCCCAGCACAGGATCCTGCTCAGACAGCAGTAACTAAATTTACTTCTGCATCATATTAGTTAGGAGTAACAAATCTGCCTCTCCAGCAAGGCCCCCTGCTGCACGTCACAGCCCTCCCAGACTACAGCTGCCATTCCCAGCCACGCAACCCAAACCCACCCCAACAAGCACCAAACTTCACAGCGCTCTCATCCTGCAACTGGCAGCACCATCCCCAGATCCTCCTCTCTCCCAGTTCCCAGGGCAAGGGTGCTGTGCTGGTGGCCTGGTTCTCCATCACTACCTGATGAGTAGCTTCTCCAATGGTTTGTGCAGCACAACAAGGCAGGGTCTGTCTGAGAAGGCTGACTGGGCCCCCGCCACAGGTGGAGACTTGGAGGGAGAACTACTGCCAAACATTTTCCTCTTTGCTTTTGGAGTTGCCTCCTTGCTCTGGACCCTGTGGGGAAAGCGCAGCTGCAAGATTCGGTCCCGTAACTCCTCCACTATCTGTCATGGCAAAAGCAAAAGGTAAACGTGACCACCTTTGCTGGAGACATAAGCTACTCAAGCTTCCATAAAAAGAGCCTAACTGAAAAGAATAGAACACTCCTTAAATATACAGATGAGCCAGAGATAAAGGTCATTTTACTTCTGAGGCACTAGCAAGAGCACATCAAGATGACACAAGGCTCTTAGGTCCACATTTTAACAACTACAAATATTTTTAAAAGCAAAAGAAAGGTCCAAAAAACGCCAAAGATTATTTCAAGGCTGAAGAAATTGCCTTCCATAACTATGATGAAAAACAAATTAATTGCACGTCAGCTCTTCCACAGAAGCAGGCTGAGTACCCACCCTCATTCCTCCCCTCCTCCTCTCCTCAACAGCCTACAGTAAATGTAAACTAGTACATATAAGACACAGCCAGACTGTTCCCACAGCTGATGTGTTCCCCACTATCACGTTCATGTGTCAAAACTTTATGGTAAAAGGTTTCAAAAGCTTAGGTTGTTTTTTAGTTTATTTTTCCAAGATACTTTCAAAATGACTTCCTGATTACTCTTTTTAGCAGCTCTGAATATGGATCTACCCACACCAGCATCTGATCCCCACAATGCCCCCGCGTTTTCTTTGAAATTCCATGATTAGGTTTCTTTTCATGATCTTTGTTCAACTCCTTTTAATTTCCATTACCACAGTAGGCAAACAGGAGAACAGCAGCTCTCCATCTCCTTCCTCAACAGTAATTAGTTCAGCTACTTTCCCATCATTATTATGCCTTTTTCAAGGAAAGAAGTGTCCCCAAACCCAAATGTTAAGCAGAGCTCTCTTCTGCACTACGATGCCACTTGGGTCCCCTTTGCGGTTTCATACTGATAATACAGAATCGCTGGTGGTGTTTAAGCCCCCAAATCCAAGGTGCATTATTTTGCAGTTGTGAATACTGGCTTGCAGCCACCATCGTGCTGCTTAGGTGTCCACAAAACACACAGGCTGAAAGGGCAGAGAAAACGAAATAGCTTTGCGCCACCTGCAAATTTTCTCAGCTCACCACCTGCAGCTGAGTTCCCTACCCTTTGACTAGTAAAAAAGATTGAGAAAACCACAAACGGCTTCTGCTTTGATGAGAACCCAGTACTTTTTCAATTGCCTTGCCTTGTTCCCTAAGAGTTTCCATTTTATGACACCCCATTCCTACTCCAGATCTACAGTTGTGCCCTATATGGAGTCTCACCAAAAGCCTTCTGAAAGTCAGACTGTGCCAAGTGCTTTCCTTCCCTTGAACATTGGAAATTTGAAAGGCTCAACACAAAAAAATTGTTCCCCTTAAACAAGGCAGACTAAGTTCTACTGCCATTGTCCACACTGGGTAGCTAGTCGGCCCTATGGCAGGCAAAACAAAAAACAAAACCAAAAAAACCAAACCAAGAAAAGGGTTGTGCATGATACAATTTATGATCTACATGCTGCTTCTGCTGCAATGATCTGGAGCTTGCCCAGAGCTGCAGGGTATGGTGCCCGTCTCACGCCTTCTTCGTGAGGCAGGTATTAACGTACAACTGCCAGAGGGAACTCCTTCATAAAACCTCTCACTTGGCATTACCAGCCCACGTGTTGGCCCAGCAACCAGTGCCCAAAGCCTGGATCCCCTAAAGACATGAAAGGGTAGATCCTTCGGAGTGCCAGAGCATTTAGTGTTATCTGGGTTCATTATCTCAGGAAGAGATGGTCCTTCCCATGTTTGTCAGCTTCTCCTCAGACTAATCAAACACTAAAGCTAAGTCAGACAAACAAAAGATTTCTTTCATGAAGACAAAAGATCAAGATTTAATGATAAACCTCTTGTTTATAACAAAAGGTTCACATACCTTAATACCAGGACATACTTCTCGTACATATTGTTTTACCTAGGAACACTTAGAATTGCCTCAGCCTTTAGAGCTGGAGAAACAGTCCACACAGTAACCACACCTTCTGCACCTGACTAGGGCAGCACATTGATACAAAGAGCTTATTAAAAGTCTATCTAGCAGACTTGCATCTCTCTAAAACGTTTTCTGGGTATTACATTTTTTTCTCTCCCTGTACTGCTCATGCAGGGCATTGTTCACATTTTAGCTCTAACTCCTCCTTGCCCAAATGATACGATATACATATGCAATTCACCACCTACTGAAGTAGATAGCCTAGGGAACATGCAGTACATCCATCACAGAGGTCTTTATAGATGAGTCAGACAAGTATCTGCTGCTCCTGACAGACAGTATTGATTGTGCTTTGGTCACAAGGAGAGACTAGATAACTTTTGAGTCACTTCAATCCCCACAGTTGAATTAAGCAGTGGGAAAAGAATTAATGTGACCAGCTATTCTATTGATCTTCACGTCTTTGAGTTTAGTTCTTTCATAACCTTAACACAGAAAGTTTTGTCCAAACTGTTCCTTTCTGTTACCGTAAATTCACACCCATCTAAGCCTTAACATTGCAGTTAGTTATTAGAGGATACCTGCCCACAGTGTCGCCTGTGATCTACCCGCCACTTCCACACATCCAGAACTTCTTGCTCTGCTCCTACCCCAGGAAGCAGCCAGCCAGCTCTCACCTTGTTCCTGGCCTGTGCAGGTGTGCCAATGGGGAACCCCAGCCGGAGAACCATGCAGGGAGCTTTGGAGATGATTCGCACCACATAAAACGAGGAAGGTGTGGGATCCTCAGAGCTAGGGAGGAGGGATTAAGACAGGGCTGAAATAGCACAGATCTTGCCGCTCTGTTGTGTCAGACCAAGTGGAGGCCTGCTCCACAGAACTCAACAGCCCACACAACTTGGCAGCAACACAGGTCAGTTCTAGTGTGCAGAAACCCCCCAGCTGGCTTCCCTCTCCCTCTGGGCTGTGCCTGGAGCACAGTGGCAGCAGTTCAGAATAAGCAGGGTTTCATACCCGATTGTCTTGCCCTTATCCTCTCCTCTAGACATCTGCTTCTGGCCCATCACAGTGTACTGGTCTAACTGGATCCTTGGTCTGGCCATATGCCTGTCCCCACATGGGACTGCTTCAGAGCCACTCACCCGTGTATCAGCTTGACGTAGGAGTAGCCCTCCACCAGCACGAAGCTGCTCCAGTCCCGCAGCAAGGAGGTGAGCGCCGAGTGAGAGATGCGGCACTGGATGGTGCTGTAGCGGCCATTGTTGCCCGGCGTGTGCAGGTGCTTGGGCACAGGCCTGCGGGGTGTGGCAGAAAGTCGCTTTAGAACCACAGTTTCTCTTCATCCCCCGAAGCCCAGAAAGACTTTGCTACATCCATTCCAGCTCACCCTCTAACTGGTACATCAGCCTTTTTCCGCCACAGCAGCCGATACACAAGCACCTCCCCTACCTGTGCCTGTCGGTACCTGCCACACTCCCTGAGCGCACAGGGATCCTGCCCTCCAACTTGCAGAGAGCACACCCTTGTATTGTTTCTGTCTCCCTCCATGCAATATATGGCTACTATTCACATAACTCTGCAACTAGGACCAGCCTCAGGAAAGCAACGCTTTTGGGGAAGATGTTTTCCAGCAGCAAACAAAAACACGTGGGATAGCTCCAACTGAATGGTGCACACCCCCTACAATCAGGAAATCCAAACCCAAGAGGGACCTAAGAAACAATTTATTCTCCTGAGAACAGCCCCACTCTTGACAAAGATGACTTCCCAACCTACAGTCTCTGTCAGATAAACGAGCCTTCACCATCCACCAGGTCCCACTAGTGAAGCCCATCCCTTGGCCATAAGCACTGCAAGACAGCTGCAACTCTGCAACTGGACCGAACTGGACACCCTGCATTCCCAGGCTGGCCCACACTGTGCACATGAGCTCAGCCCTGCCAGTTACATACGTGTCATGCTCCAGAAGGAGGACTATACGATGCATGTGCAGCCACCTCTGCCAGAAGTTGGCATCCATGGAAAGGATAGGTTTCCAGTAGGAGGCAAACTGGGAATGGCTTGAATCAGACCCACTGTGCTGCAGGGACAGTACCTGAGAAAATAACAGGGCAATATTCAGCAGAAGACTGTCTGGTTCCACCCAGAGAGCGCAGGAATTTCTCTAGTGGGTGAGCTGTGTAGATCTAAAAGGCTAGCCACATCCCTGGCTTTCGGTAACTGCCTCTCAGAGGAATAACTAAGTGCGTTCACATTGAAACAGGCAGTACAATGTAAGCAAAAATAAATTACGCTCCTGAAACGTCAAGTTAATTAGGAATTTAACTACTTAGCATCAAGTAAATCAACCATGGAAAAGATGGTATATGTAATGGTGTGCTTTCTGATTGAGAGGGGGATATATGGCTTGTGTCAGCAGAGCAATTAAACACTGAGATAATTCATCTGAGAGTGCTCATGCAAATACGGTACCAGCAATGGGTGGCATTGGGCAACTCTAACATGTTTGTACGGTAACACTGCGATTCCACCAACTATAGCAATTCTGCTGACACAGAAATAAAGTGGTGGTTAGCCATGAGATGGGATGCTCCAGATATACTGTGGGATACATAACCCTACATAGTCAAAATTTACTAGCCAAACCTAAAGAAGTAGAGGGCTTAAGCAACAAAATTAAAGGGATAGTTCTCTTAAATTAAAGCTCCCCCAGCTTTGATATCTGCTAGTCATCTTCTATCAAACTATTAGCTCATACTTTGTTTAGTTTCTGCTGTGCAGATGACAAGTATCTCTCTTGTACCTTCCCCATGAGTGCTCAGAGCAATGTGCCTATTAAACAATAACTATTCAGCACATCCTAGATCTTCACCTGACAGTACTGAGCCACATCACCAGGGCACAAGACTGCCATCGGCAACTCCATGCATATGAGGTATTCACTGAAAAAGCATGGCAAAAATAAGCATGACAGCCTCCCCATTGGTCTCACGCATCACATCATTACAGGAGAAGGCTTCACAGCACACTTAGGACACTTGCTATGGGGCTTAGAGGTGTATAGCTGCAGCAATAAAGATATAGGGTGGTGTCTCAGAGGGGAAAAAGTATGGGATGGGATGTTCACAGGCACTGCATTGCACCTGAACTCTCTTACTGAGCAGAACAAAGAGCAAGAGATGAAGCCCAAGTGTTACAGACGATCTCGATGGCCTGTTGGGACTCGGTATCCCCTGGTACAAGACAGGACAGGCAAGAGGGAAAACCCACCCCACATTAAATGGGAGAGAGAGGGAACATACCGGAGTGGTGGAGCCTGGGGGGATGTAGAAGAGGGGCACCCCATTCTTGGTGCTCTCAGGAATGGTGAAGTGTTCTGGAACTGTGTCAAAAGACTGCAGATGAACCAACATCTGATCTGTCTGGTTGATGCTGCAAGAGAAGAGGCAGTTAGCCACAAAAGTCCACGCTGTCCCTCTTGCTGCTCCAGTCAGCCCAGTGCCTGCACACACAGCACTCCCTATGTTTGGGGAGCCCATCTACACCAACACAGCTTTCTAGGGCAATGCTGGGATTCAATGCCTGATTGCAAAAAGCATGTTAAAGAAGTTCAAGTGTAACAGCCTAATATACAAGGAGGATGATAGGAGTTGGGAATGGTTGGCAATACCGTCACCATGAAGCAATCTTACAGACTAGGTCACAGGCCAGCTCGAGTCTTTTCCTTGGCCAGACGGCAAGCTTGTCACCAGTCATGCCTCTTCCTCAGAGCATATTCCTTTGGGACCCTGGGTTCAGATGGCCACCTGCATAACCCATGTCCCAGCATGCCAAGGAAGCAATTTCTTGGTTCTATCAGATACTGGGAACTGCTGGGGATGGTCCAGCTCACCTCTGCAAGGTGTTCCAGAAGCGCCGGATGACTGTAGTGCGGTACAGACTGGTGATAGGCTTCCTCATGGTGCAACTGATGTCATGCAAGATGTCATAGCTTCCCTCCATCGTCACCTCCACCCATGTGCTGCGCTTTGACGGGTCCAGGGGCCAGGGTGTCACAGCTAAGTACTCTATCCTCATGTTATGCTTCCAAAGCAGCACTAGTTTCACCTCCAGCTGAGACCCACCTGCATGGGAGCAGAGGAGTAAGTTCAAGTGCTTGTTTGGTACACAGCAGAGCTTTATCTCTGACCAGGGACTCACAAGTGCTGTGAGATTGTTTGACCACTATGAGGAGGACGTGATCTAACAACTGTTTGCTCTAGCTGAAGTTGTTCTCTCTTCTCCCCAACAGAGGGAGGCTTTGCTTATGCAGCAGCACTTGGTGAACAGTTCTTTAAACATACATGTAGTATCTACACTAGAGAAGGCAACTGAAATTCAGAGAAGGCTCCGACATTTGCAATGAGCTCTCTTCTTCACAGCCTCATCTTTGTTTCCAAGATGCTTTGCACAGATGACCAGAGCTTTTAAGCTATAAAGTTTTATCACCTGCACTCTGCAGAGTTGATCTATCCCACTGCAGAAACATAGACATTTGGACATGATGGGACCAGATCATAAACAACCTGGAAAGTGATACCCAATTCTCGAATTAAATTCCATGTTCTTCCTGCACAGACAGTATTTCATGTACTCTAGAACTTCAAGCATCAAAAGCTTCACACCATGTTTACCCTCTTCTCCTCCCAAAGTTAAGAATGACTATTCACCCATTCTTCAAACTGTACATTTTTTACCTTTTTCTTTAAGTGGGCCATTGCATATCTAGCAAGATTAACACAAACACCCGACAGCAAGCGTTACTGAGCCAGAAGAGAAGAAAACTGTCACAGTCCTGCTGACTGGGCATGTGTATTCGTACTGAAACAACCCAGGGAAACACATGACTTTCTATAACAGTGCCACGCTGCTCTTTCAACTGCTCAATCATCTATTCTGATGTCCAGCCTACTCTATAGTTTGTCGGACTTGCAGCATTTGTGAGATAAGTGATTGGATGCACTGGAAACCGTCCGAACAGGTCATCAGCCTGGATCCTATGTTTCCTGCAGAGTTGCATTTGCTGCTGTCACAGGCATATCATGCCATCCCCTCCAAAGGCTGATTCCACTCCATTTTAAAGCCACCTTGCTTTTTGCTCCCATGGTCCCTGCTGGGAGGCTCCCTCAGAGTACTCTTCCCCCATCAACGTTTAGAAGAAACCTTCCAGAGTACATGCCAAATTCCTGCTCGGTTGTTCTTTTGATTAAATTGTTTTTATTCTGAGAAGCTTCATTTCCATAACATTGACAAGGAGCTTCCACTAGGGGGAGAAATTCTTACCCAGTTTCAGCTGTTACCGTGCAGGTTAAACCACGCCATGGTCATCAGTCTGTGACAGACTATCCATTCCCCCTAACAGTCCCAGACCCTTCTGCATCTCAAGAATTCATCTTTCCTGAACAAAGATGATCAAAGGTGTATACTATATTTCACCTGTATTTCATCTGAGGGAATACTGGGATTCTATTTAAGGTCACCAATATTTTCCTCAATGGGTGCTTTGCGTTACTATAAATGTATTTGCCAGGGTTGTAACATCTGTTGTTTCTGTATGAAGATTGCCTAGTTTATCAGAGAGGCTAAACAAGAATGTATACATCTGTCTCTTTCCATTTCATACTGTCACCTCACTCTTACTGCTTTAGTGCTCATCCACTGCTATCTGCACAATATTTTGGTTCTCACAGGAAAGCCCTTCTAATTCATCAACAGCAAACATGATAAGTAAATTCCTGCATTTTTTGCCTAGATCACTAATGAAAACATTTCCTACTTCCACCTGTGTTTCCATTAGTCATTCTGGCTTCACTCCTACGATCCAACACAAGCAAAACTAAAAACACAGGCGAAATATTTGCTTAGTTTGAAGTCATAGCTAGATGAATCTTTAGCTTGTTCTTACTGCAAAGCAATCTATTTCTGGTTCTTGACTTTATAACTAATAAAAGTTTTTGCTGCTTTGATTTCTTTCATAAAGTCCAGCTCTAGTGTTTAGAAAGCTCACTTTGTCTTCCCAATTCCCGACACTGAGGACAGCCATTCTCACTGGCCAGCTCATGCCCAGCCATTTTTGGTGCTGGACTGATTCACAGAAGAAGATGAGGTCTTGAAAAATGTCCTCTAGGTTCCCTTCAACACACAGCAACACAAAATGGCCAGTGAGAATTCGTTTTTGTTACAGAGTACAATCCTCTGACATTGTCCCAGAAAGAAACAGGAGAGAAGCTGAGCTCCATCACACCCCACGGCCCCATGGCTTCTCAGACACAGCTTCTCTCCCTTCCTTACCTTCCAATCCTCCCCCTTTCACAAGAACTTCTGCATTCCTAACTAACCATAGTAGCCTTCTAAATGCCTAAATATCTGAAATCAAATAGTGAGGGTAACCAGAGCACTTATAAATATGACAAACAACCTCTTCAGGCAACTCTGAGCACAAAGCTAGCTATTCTATTTTGCCTTTGGCAAACTGAAGCAGAAAAGCGACAGTGTCAAAGTCCACAACTGCACTCTTTCCTCTTGCTTCACAGCCAGCTGGCTCCTTAACAGCGTTTAGTTTGCAAGTTTTGGCAAAAGCTTTTGCCAATCCAGGTTAATTAACTGTTCTTTGTCATACACTTCTCTACAGAATAGCCCAGAGAGCCCCGATTAGCCAAACATGCTTTTCCTTAGTGCGGAATGTCTAAATGTCTTGATCTTTTATAAATTCTACTTTAAGATGTTAGTTCAACAATTTTTCTGATCACAGCCAGCAACTCCCCAGTGCATTTAACCTTTCCAAAGTGTAAGTAACATTATCTGCTACTATTCTGAAAGCTGGCACAGAAATACACACTGTATTTTTGACAGCTCAGACATCTCATTTTTAAATTCCTTCTAAAAAAAACTTCATCAAAATACATAGAAAGCACTTTTGGCTCAGGGAGCCCCTGAGCTGCAAAGGGCTAGAGTGCTCAAAGGAAAGAAAAAGGAAAGGAGAAAGGAGGCATCGTGTACGTTTACCCTATTCTTACTCCTCCCTGTGCACCTGCCCATAGCTATTCACCACAGAAGGCAACTCTGATCCAGTGCAGCTGCTCTCTGCTCTTGTAAAAATGGAAGACCAATCCATTTATCCTTCCAATGGCTAAAAGGTGGTGGGAAGATACACCTAGAGGAAAGTGCAGGGAGCACGGTGAACATGTGGTGATATTTCTGACACGTTCTTCCAGACTCCAGAATTTGCTGCTTTATGATATCCTCAGCCAGAGGTTTTAGCTACAACTTTGTGCCAAAAGGTACAACGTGGATTTGTCTGATTGCATTTTGAATGATTCACGCTGCTACCTCTTCCAGCATTTCTATATAGGACTTCACAGTCACCAAGAGCAATTCACCATTGCTGCCAGATTAAAGAAAGGCTTTTTCTCCAGCCTGTCCAAACTGTAAATGAACTGGTGCATAGGAGGACAGAAGACACAATAGTGAGCACAGTTTGGACAGGAACTGACTTGTTGGACTGTTTCATATACGTTCCTAGACAAGGAGAATGCAATGGACCTAATCTGCTTGGATTTAAGGGAAGTATCTCACGCCACACCTCCAGGAGATTAGTGAAAGTAATCTGCAGACATTTCTAGAAGAGCTGTCTCAATTGAAAACCTTACAGATTCTTACTTTTAATAGAAAACTCCTGAAAAAAGAAATTAGGGATATTCCTGGAAGACCAACTTTACAAATTAACCCACCTAATATGATTGTTAGCAACCTTCCCAAAAAAGCTAGTTTAGATCCATTCAGTTTGTAAGAAGCATCAAGCCAAAAGAACTGCAATTCCCAGTCATCACACGGGAACAGTGAGCTGAACTAAGTGAGGTGAATTTAAGAGTATTATTATGTGAAGAATAGCACATTTAGGGACTACTAAACAACTAAACAAAACCCAATAAAAACCCCCTACGGACTCATCAGCTGGAAGCAAAGGTGCAAGAAAGACACAGGGATTTCTGCGCTAACAATGCAATGCAATCATGGAGAAAGCTCAGGTGATTCCTGGTCTATCAGATATGGTATTTTACTTCAGAAGCAGGGAAGTATTAGCATTACTGAACCAGGCACCAAGGAAACCACATTTACAACACTCTTATCAACCGTTTCAAGAAATATGAGACCAAACTGTGAAAAACTAACAACTGCAGGGGAAAAAAAAACAAACATGCTGTTAAGGTAAATAAACAGAAGAGAAAACCTGCTCTTACAAAAGGAGGCTGAAACATTGGCTTGCTTAACCTGCCAAAAGGAAGGTTACAAGGAGAAAGGCATTGTTCTTAAATATGTTTATGCAATGCCAGAGCAGGAGGATAAACTTAATTAAGGATAATAAAGTCACACAGGTCTAATTTGGTCTGAGTGAGTTTAGAAAGGAAGCTAGAAAAAGAGAAATGAAGCCCTGGGACAATCTTCCAAGCAGAGCAGTGGCATAAGATGTTTACAAGGTTCCAAGGCAGACCACTGTAAATTCATACAAAACATCATATGGCAAGTTTGGAATGATTTTGGAGTTATATCACAGACACTGATTTTCTGATGTAAAACATATTTTGTGTACTAACATCCCAAAAAGAATAGTGAAGACACTGGATCACCATGTGATGTGCATGTTTATGCTGTGTTTTAAGAATCCTGTCCTCCAGGCTTTCTGCTGGTCATTGCAAAGGTCAAGAATAATTTCTTCTCTTGCTTGCAATTCGTAACTTGCGTTTGGCTTTTCTCATTCCCCCTTCAGTTAAAGCACTAGCCACAGCTGGAGATGGAAAGTTAGGTAGGGTTTACTGGCAATCCTTGGGATACTCATACCCCTCAAGGTCCTCAGTCAGTGGCTAGTTCTAACACTCTGGGTGCCATAATCTCTAGCGAGTCAGATGAGAGAACAGGACCACTGGATGGTTTTTATGTTCTTCTGGCATTGGTCCTGGTCTTGACTGATCTGGCATTTTCACTTAACAATATCCTTGTTTCCCCCTATTTTTTCCTTTGGAAAACTGTAGTTTGGAGGCGTTAAATCTGTTGTACCAAAGGGCTCAACTTTGTGTTAGTATTTTGGAGTGCATCGTAGCAAAGGACTAGGAACGTATGAAAAAAGGAAAAGTATAGAGGAAATTCCAGAAGACTCTGCAAAGCCCCAAGTTCTGTCACTAGTTTCCCTGCAACTGCGGGGACTCATTTCCAAGATAGAGGGTCACAGTTTGTCTGTCCCTCCCCAGGCACTTACAGCCACATAGGATGAGCCTGGCAAGTGCAAAACTACACAACAACACTGGACAGTCCTGAGTCAGGCATTTGTTTACAAAAAACAAACTTAAGAGTTTGGAGAAAATGGCTCCTTCCTCCACAATACCAACCATGCTGCTGAGATGGCAGACCCTGCACTTTCCTCTAAAGAGCTGAGAACAGAGTCCTATCTGAGCCTCCAGCCCCCAGCGCAGCGCGGTCACCTTTCGTGATGTTGACCTCACGGATGCTGTAGCCCTCACGCAGCCGGACTGAGACAATGCTCACGAGGTCAGCATGCACCTCCTTCTCAGTGTGCTTCTTCCTCCTCATTGCTAGAGCAGGGTTGCTGCTTGCAGACACCAGGTGCTCATTGAACAGTCTGTGCTGGGACACTGCAAACAGTAGAGATGTGGTTTGTGAGAGAGCAACTCCCCTGCTCCTTGTCCTACAGCAACAGCCCTCCCAAAGCGCTTTACAAAAGCCATAAGGAACACTCATGGGCCTGAAGAACAGCGTTATCTTTCAGGCACCACTTACACCCACTCCTGATTCCGCAATGCAGCAAACAGGTCCACTAGCGTGGTCAAGAGGCTTGGGAGAGGGGCTGGGTGGGGTGCCAGGCCCCGCTCCCTCTGGGACAGCCTTTGTGACAAGGCACACATTGGAGTTACACATTTAGCCTAGACAGGCAGAAACTGCACAGCTGTTGCAATAGTCACACAGCAAGCTTTTCCCTGGAAAACTCTGAATTCCCAGATGCTTTCTAAAAGGTATCAGGATGTGGAAGCCTTGAGTTTAAACCACTCCCACCTGATCTTTTTAAGATTCAATGTTTCTGAATCCCAGGCCAGCTCTCTTCAAACTTGCCACTTTATGCGGCTTCTGCTGGCAAGTTACAGAACATGCAGATGGCGCCAGCATATCGCCAGGGCATGAGAGGGTGTTTCCACATTTTACTGGTAACTAATCTCTCCTGGCATACTCTCAGTCACTAACATTCACAAAATAAGAACAACCAAGAGAGGCATTCGGGACGGTTCTCAGGGGTCTAGTTTTTCAATCCAAACTGCCATCAGCAAGCCCAATTAGGACAAGCTCTCCAGAACATCCCCATCTGTGAGCTAGCCAGTGTGCAGGAAAGGTCAGATGAGAGCTTCTCACCCCCTCCAAGCTCCAACACAGCAGGCCAGTTTGCTGAATGAAGTCCACAGAAAGGGGAATGGTGCAAAATGGGACATTAGTTTTCCACCCAATTCCTGGAATCAGAGGGGACTCACAGATGAGGCTGCACAGCTCAACAGTGCCCAGAGTCTACAGGAGGCATGGAGCTCTGTGGGGTCCAAGATATTGAGCGCCCTCAGGGCCCTCCTTCTCACACAGGCACAAGCGTACAACACAGCCCACAACAGAAGACAGCCAAAGCTGTGTGTGCCAAAGCACACAGACTGCTGCCTTTTCCTCGCCTCCATAATACTCAGAATGGCCCAGAGGGGACAAGGGAGAGTATCAGCATAACCAAGCCTGGGGCTGTCACCCCAAAGAGAGGTGCTGTAAGACATCCACCCATCTGCTGGAAGGAGGACATGCACACTCCTCACCGCAGTAGTATTCTGGATTCAGGGACTCCCCAGTACGCAGAAAGGAGTACAGCAGAAATGCCTTGTGATACACATTCAGATCCAGGCTCAGGGGATCCAGCTCAGGGCACGTGGAGAGGTAAGCACCAAAAGTGGCCATGGCGATGAATTTCATCAGTTCCACATTGGGAACGTGGCCAAAGCTGCAATCGTATGAGTAGACACCGCCCACCTACAGGATGGATAAAGAAGACACCTGAGAGAGTATGGCATTGCTGAGGACAAGCGACAGAACCAGTAAAAGCCTCAGACAGGCAGGCAAGTCCCCTCTGGAGGTGAACGCTACTGATAGCGACTCACCTCCTTCCCTCTTGCGGGCAGCTGCCCACACACTCACTGCTAACAGCAGACATACCTGTACAAAGGAGCAGGCCACAGTGCCACTGCGGAGCTGGTTGAGTAAAGTCTCGCACACAGCCACATCAGGGACACTAGTCACACCATCCGTAATTATTATTATACCTGTAAAGAAAGCAGTATCTTAGTGCATTCTCCATCTCAACCAGACACAACTCTCCAGCTATATCCACCAGGGATAAAATTTAGGCAGGGCAAAAGTAGAAAGGAAAATCCTGAGGCTGGTTTATAGCTTCCAAGGTGTTCTGGAGCTCGCAAACTTCCCAACTAGGTACAGCAAAGTCCTCAGGGTGGGCACAGCTCTGCACACCCTGGGCTGTTCTGAGCAACAGTCATGGTTGTGCTTCCTCACAAACTCCCTAACACTGACACACGGCACGTGGTACAGTGTTGTTCTCCTCCGACCACAACAATTTGCCCACAGAGTGCAGAGCAAAAGCAGCTGTTGAGATGTCATCCCTAACAGAAGGGTCCATGCACCAGCCCTTATAAAATTAATTTCAGCCTAAGGCAGGAGGAATACAACACTTTGCAAACAACCGGGCAAACCTTAACCCAGAGGACGAAGCCAACCTGCGCTGGAGTTTGAGGGCAGCAGCTGCAACGCTAGGATCCCCTGCCGGACCATGCTGACAAGGCCAACATCGGCAGTGACAACAGACACACTGGGCTTTCTCCCAGATGACTCCTGCACATCACCAGGGCTGTCTTGGCTCAGGGGTGACAAATCCACCTGGAAAAGAAAAAAAACCAACAACCCACAAAGCCCCATGGGGCAGGCTTCAGCCTAGCTCTAGTTCTCACTCTCCCAAACTGCCTTCAGTCTAGCAGCCCCATGGTACCACAGCCCTGGAACACTTCAGCAGACTGCACTTCTGTCTTTAATTTCCAGGTACTCTCTAAGTCCTGGTCACTTGGGCCCCTTAGAACAGCTGGACAAGGCTGTTTGGGGGTGGAGGAAGGGGACAATATGCTCAGAGCTTTATTAAAAGATGATTTCTCACAGAATGGGAAAGATGAAACACTTTGGGATCACTAAAGCTCCTCTGAAGAGCAAAGCAGTTCCCAACTAAAGAGATGGTGAATATTTCTTTTTTCCTTGTCATTTAGAAGAAGAAGCAGCTATTCAGCATCTGCTTAAGCAAAGTCCAGAAACGCTGGAGAGGCAGACACAGCAGTCTCATTTACGAAGCACTGCAGCAGAGGGGGTAAGGAGCCTTGCAAGGACAAAGTCTAGTGCCTATACATTTAACTCTGTTCAAACAGCACTCGTTATGCAGTGCTGATATAAGCAAATGTAAGTAGGCTTCTCCTGCATCTTCTATGAAAAATATCCCCCAGGCAAAGCCCGAAATTTGTATAATTACACTGGTGAGGAACCTACTGTGTTCGTAGTCCCCCCCATCTCCAGAAGGCTCTGGTAGTTCAACCCTGTAATAAACTATTGCTTCATTTTCACTGCTAATACAGAGAATGGGCGAGACCCTCCCCTGCAAAGCTACAGATTATTGGAGCCGGGAAAAGAAAATTAGAACTAACTAAACTTTCGTTGTGCACAACTGGGAGCAGTCTGTGGCTGTGAGCAAAAAACCTGACTATCCATCACTTTAATTTACCAGATGCCTTAAATTCAGACACTTGTTGACAATGACACAGCTAATGCAACTTCAAAAGTAAAAAAAGTTTCAGTCCCTGCCCTTGCCCTGGGGCCTCCCACCTCCACCCCACAGCCTGTGGCAGGATTCACCAGTCCCTCTGGCCTGCAAGCGCGTCTCTTTCCCTCATTTGCATGGAAGAAGTTATAGGGTAGTTTACCATGAGAGAAATACTGCAGCAAGCAGGAATGCATACAAAACACTGCAAAAACACCAGTTGGACATACTGGTAAAAGGTATTTACTTCCTGCAATCCTCTTTCTGTTCCAGGACTGACAGTCCTGTCAAAGGTATATTTCTATTCAAAGATATAAATTTCAGCTAGAATATGAAATTTGAAGCACTTCAGATATGCAACTGAAATAGATCACCAGTAGCCTCTTGCTCATGAGACTTATTTTTCTCTTTGCCCGAACTCTAATAACTAATGCTAAATAAGGACTAAATAAACAACATCAGCTGGGCCAATAATGCCTTTGACTGCAATAAAGGTGCCCACAGATACGACTGTGACTGCCATGTGAAATTGTCAGTATCACAACGTAACTTTCTTCCTTTCCAAGATCAGGAGAGATGATCTTGATGAGAAATCCATAGACATTCTGAATCTCTAGAGTCTCACTTTTAATTTCATCCTAAGCTGTATTTTATAGTGCTATTGTTAACTTACTGATACCTATATCCATGGCTACTAAACAGCATCTCCCACAGATTTCAAGGAGTATTAGAAGCTGCACTATCTGTTTATTCAGTTTCACGGTCAGTTTTTGTGGTAACAAGAAAGTATTTTCATTAAAGAAATGTAATAAGGGCCAAGGGCATATTCACAGCTATTTATAGATTAACGATATGAGCATGATCACCTCTCCCACCATCTTCTTCAGAGAGAAAGCGCATCCTACAGTTTGTCCCATGATGTACAAGCAGTCAGGCTGCTTTACTGCACAATAATCTTGGGGAAGGTAACCATTCTCATCAGTCCTTCTAAACACTTACTGGTTCTGCTTTCCCCAGTGTTCATGTCTCATTACTGGATCCCACACAGTTACCTTACAAACTCCTTAGCAGTTCCTTCTCCAGACCTACACTGCTGTTCCTCTTGCCACCCTGGAGGGGCCTCAGAGTGCAAATCTCCAGGGAGCCAAGCGACCCCAACCACCTCTGCCCTCTTTACCTGCGGTTTGGGTTCATACTGTTGCTGGAGCATCTCTGCCACTTTGTTCTCAAAGGCACATAGCTGTGTGTAAACTTGGTGCAGAAAGGCTTCTCGCTTCGTCTCATCCAGCTGACAGCCCTGGAATAGTACCTGGCCAAGGACACACATGTCAGTCATCAAGTTAAGGTTTTATTGTAGGAGCCCCCAAGATGGTACACAGGAACACTGTTCTGCACGGTGAAGTTCAGACACATCCCTGACAAAGTACAGGTACAGCACAGACCTCTTCTCACTATTCCTGCTCAGGGCCAACTGTCTGTGAGCAGCAGTGTCTCACAGCATCTGCAGTGCACTCCGCAGCAGATGCTCGCACTCCCCTTTGGGAAATCTCCTTGAGCAAGAAATTTCTACTTCATTTGCCTTCTTCCAGGATAAGCAGTTGACAGGAAAAAGCAATGCGGGATCCCTGATAGAAGCCATTAACTCTGGTCTGATGTATCTAAGGAAAGTTTGTTTGTTCTAATCTAACTGATTCAATTATCTTCCAGTAAGTGGATGGATAAAGGAAGAACAAATTGAAATAAAGAAAAGAAAAAATTAGACTGGATTTTACAAGAGAGGCGGAGTGATGTGACAGAGGGAGCCTGCCACCACAGAAACTCCCCAAACTGATAGGCTTGACACTTGTGTTTACAGACGCCATCACTGTACAGGCAATCTCTGTCCACAACCAGGAGGCAAAGAAGATACAATGCGTAGACAAAGCTTAACAAACAGGTAGGATGCTACATGTTATCCACATTCCCTCAACCTCAGATGGGCAAGACCTCACAGTGACACAGGAAAAGTAAATGATTACAATATAGACAGGCTTTCCTGGATGAGTAATACACATATAAGCTTTTTCCTCCACCAAAGGAACACAAAGCTTATACAGTTGTACCCAGAGATTACAGTTCCTGGCCTCAAACAATAAAGAGAGATCCAAAGAAGAAAAATGTAGCAACTTCAGAATGCCCAATTTAGTGTAAATAGGGGAGATACTGAGGCAAAGCATGATGGTGTCTGCAGGATAGCTGGACAAGATGACACACTAAACATCACTGGCAATTGGAGAAATTCCTACACTTACTTTGGTAGGACTTAGGAACGGACCAAAGCGAGGGTCACGCTCTTCAAGCACTGTACAACCCATTAAAGGCTACAGCCTCACAGAAGGCCTGAGCAGAGGCAGGCAGGGGAGAGAGAGGGAGGGAGAGAACAAGCATAGACTAACAGGCTCATCCTGCTACCACCCACTTTCCCTAGTATTATCGAAGGGATGAAATACACCACCGGAAACATGAAAATAATGTGAAAACACTGTGAGGTGGAACGGACTGATACAAGAAGGATAAACTTCAAAAACCACACTGGCACCATAAACCAGACTTCAATTTATTAAACAGACCTGCCATGGTTCAAGTCAAATCTCACTGATAATCTAAACAATGGGGCTGGCTGCTCTCTCAAGCAAGGAGAAGCATTCATACCAGTGCAAAAAGAGAGCAATGTTTGTAGGAAGAGGCAATTATCTTTGAATAAACCACTGCTACACAGTTGAAGCAGGCAGACAAGCTTTTGGGTGCACCAACTCTTCTTGAATGTTTCAAGCTAATTGTAACAGGCCAAAAAGAATTAGTCAACAGAAATTAAGAAAAAAAACAAACAACAAAACAAAAACAACAAGCACACATTCATCATGAGGGAAATATTCCCTGTGGCCCAACTCTAAGACCGTGCCTGTGGGTGGTGTTCTCTGCTGAGGCCTGCTCCCCCAGGAGAAACCTCCGCATCCTGCCCAGAAAGGAGAAGCTGCTCAAACACACTTCCCCACCGCACCAGGTTGCACATTTTAATGAGACAAGCCTGCAGCATCACAGATAACAGAGCCCAGCTACCACATGTCCCCACTTCCCTCTGCGTTCACAGGAAGCCCATACAGCGAGCTGCTCAACGCACTAAGCTGGGCCAAGGAAGAGGCTGAACTTTACCTGATGGGACTGCAGGCCAATGATGGAGGAATACGCCTGGATGGTGACGAAGATCTCCGGCTGGTAGATAATGTCTGAACCAGGGATACGAAAGGGTCTTAACAATCCCACCAAGCATCGGGAAAGGGCATGAAACACTTCATCAAAAATTATCTCCCCTGTTGAGTCATCCTACAGAAACAGAGTAAGGGAACAGCTTTTTCATCTTCTAGGACTTGCAATCTTATTGCTGGTTGCCTGACCGTGCACAGCCAACAGCAAACATCCTTCTGCAATGGCAGCTGGATTCAAATGACAGCTCCCCGTAAGCAAAAGTCACACATAGTGCATTCAGCAGAGAAACGGGATCTGCCATGAAGCTGCCTAGCTAGGAGCACTGCATGCCTCCCTCCTGTGAAAAACAAGACTTCTGCAAAAGTTAAGAGAGGAATAAGCCTTCTCAGCAAATAGAAATGAGTCCAGCCTTTTAACGCAGAAGACATCAAAGAGTTAGTTTCTGCACTTACCACAATCCCCGTGGAAGGGCTCAGATCAAGTTCAATCACAAATCGGTACTGGCGGGCCAGGAAGGTGACCCGTGTAGAGGGCACGAGGAGATAAGGCCTGGGCTGGACGGGCTCGTCTGGCTGCCACCCGTTAGGCAGGATGCTGAGAACATCAAGTTCATTTTCTGACTTTACCTATGATAACAAGTAAGTGGTAAGAGAACGTCAAGCTGAGCCAAAGGAAGAATCAGAGAAAGGAAATGGGTTAAAATCTTCTGCAGGGTCCAGCTGCTCATGAGTGGCACAGAACCAGATTGCCGCATCAGGCCGTGGTGACACCATCCAGCCCTGGGGCACCAACTCACCAGCTCGGGCTCGGGCACAGCCCAGATGACCTGATGGAGCCGGCTGAGGACCCAGGCGAGGCGCACGTTGCGGGAGATGCGATAGTCTTTCTTCATCAGCAGGAAGACATGCCCGGCCTCCTCCACCTGCGGCAGGAGCACAGCGGCCCAGGTCACGCCAGGGCCCAGCGAGCAGCCCAGGCGAGCAGCCCAGGCGGGCACCCCGGGCAGCACACCCCCGGGCTGCTGCAGCCCCGCACTTCTCGCCTTCCCCCACAGGCCAGGCCAGCCCCCTGCTCCCCACCGCAGCCCCGTCCCCCGCACCGCGGCTTCCCTACCCCACCCC
>VYZM01007485.1:151154-173820 GCA_013398915.1 Dromas ardeola | reverse complement strand
TGCAGGCCCGGCCGGGGCCTTGCCCGCGGGCGAGAGGCCAGCGCGGCCTGCGGTGCCGGGCCCCGCGTTTCAGTGCCGGGCCCCGCGTTTCGGTGCCGGGCCCCGCGTTTCGGTGCCTCCTGCCACGGACGGCCCGAGCTCCGCGGGGCTCGGCCTGAGGCGGCGGCCAGCACTGCTGCCGCCTTTGGCCAGGTCCTAGCCGGGGCTGCGGCGGTGATTCCTGCTTGTCCTCGGCCCCTCTGCTCCCCAGGGGTCAAATGCACCCCGGGCTGAAGCAGCCCGGCCGGGAGGCTGAGCTCGCCCCCGAGCAGCTGGTGCACTGCTTTCCTGTGCACCAGCCTCCTCTTGCTGCACGGCTGTAGGGTGAGCGTGTGTCCCGGTACCTGGGTGCGTCTCTCCGTCTCAGCCCTTGCTGCAGCCCTTGGTAAGAGTCGTCGGACCAAAGGTGCAGCTACCCAGCAGCCTGGCTTTGCCACTAGCCAAGAAGGCAATGCCCAAGAGAAGTTGTGAGAGCAAAATAAGCTACTGGTGTCGTTCTGTATAAACTATTGTTTGCACATCCCTTGTGTTTAATAACCTTGAATGAATTTTCATTGATGGAAGAAGGATCTAGTTACTTTTTGAAGCACTGTGAATTTTTAGCATCCGTAATGTCCAATGGAAAAGAGTTGCAGAGGTTAATGACAGGTTAATGGGCTGTAAAGATCCACCTCCTTTGGTTTGTTTGAAACCTCTACCTGCTGGCTTTATACAAGTCTCTTTCTTGGTTTTCCTACCGGAAAAGAAAGTGAAAACGGATTATCCTGCAATTCCTTGTCTATAGGGTTTGCTATATTGTCTCCTCATTTCAGCCACTTGCATGTACTGGTCTCTTCTGTTTTTAACTGCTGCATCTATGGAACTGAAAAATATTTTTGATCATCCTTGTTGCCTTTATTTGTACATTTTTCTACTATATCCCTTTTCAGTTGGAGGGACAAGAGTGACACATAATATTTGAGATGCAAATATACGATGCATTTATATGATGACATAATGATGCTTAGTTTTCTGTTGCTTTCCTGTTATTGCTTTTCCTTCCTTGACTGCTTCTTGAGCCTTGGGCAGATGTTTTCATGGGTTACCCTCAGATAATCCTGAGATCTTGTTTCTGAGTAGTAACGTTATCAGCTCAGAGAATGTCATTGTGTACGGAAAGTCAGGATTGGTTTTTTTTTCTCTTTGTTTTGCCACGTGCGTTGCTTTACATTTACCTACTCTGAATTTTATCTTTACCTCTCAGTTGCTCCGTATCAGGAGGTCCTTCAGCAACCCCTCCCATAAGCCCTATCTTTACTACCTTGCGGCAATTTAATATTGCTAACAAACTCCTTAAAGCACCGCTTGAATATAGCATACGCCTGTGACAAGCACAGCATTCCTTGGAAACACCGGTCGGTTTTATTGCATGCATGCTTTGCAGTGCTTACATCTGCTTCCAGCTCTTAATAGCTTGGAGTAGGCTGCTTGGAGAGGCCTGGAGTACGCTGCTGCCGCAAGAGCAATGCGTGTGCAATAGGATTTCATTCATCCTCTTGAGGGCTTCTTGAATAAGTGTAGGCAGCACGCCAGGTGAATTGTCGTAGGTGCATATACCTGGCACCCCTGCAGTAAAACGCTGGCTACCGGCCCAGCTTGTAAAACAGGCATTAGTTAATCTTCTTGCACAAACACAGTGCACACAAACAGTTGTAGACTCATTTCTTAATTGCACAGGAACTGACTAGTCCCAGCACAAGATGGAGGAAAGTGGTTTTATCTTGAGGTGGAACACACAGAAATCTGCTCCATGAATCCACTCCATGGACTGGGGAACAAATTTTAACAAAGTTGACTCAGCTGTTTCTTCTAAGGTGGTTAAGAGAAGTGAAGTCTGGTCAGTGATTACTACAAAAAGCCTTTATAATCTTGTCAAACTATAAATAAAATAGAATAATTTTTTGTGCTTGGGAACATGGAAGATAGCTGATAATCTCTCCAGTGCAGGTCACACTGGCCCAGTGTATTTAGACAGAAAAACAAACCCAATAGCAAGCGTGCCAACAGCCTGAGTCACTCTATCTGCTTTCTCAATCGGCATTCTCTTTCTATTATTTGATTGCTTTGTCCCACCCTCCTCATGGATTATTATTGTATAGTTCTCGACTTACATGAGCAGTTCATTAGGGATGGGACTTTAATTATATTTTGCGCAATACCATAGTATGAATAAGTTAGAGTAGATAAGATTCTAGAGGGTTTTTGCAAGAGTCAAGGATATGGCTTGGTGTCTTTGGCAACAGAATCCCTGTCCTGATACTTTGTCTATCACCATCCTCCCTCACCCGGGGATGTTGGTGGATGTAATCCAGAGCAAAAGGCAGGAGGTGATGTGTGCGTGTGTTGGTATGTCCGGTCTCTGTCATGGCAGGGTCTTCTGCAGCCAGTGAGGCACAAGCAGAATAGGAGCTGCCGGTTTCTTTAACAGCTGGAAGTGGCACTGGGGCAGGAAAAAAGTAAAGAATGAGGCGAAGGGCAGAAGCTGGAGTCTTTAGGCCATGGACCTGATACTCATTTTGCAAGGGACTGTTTTGGATGAAGACATCACTGTGCCCACATCTGCTGTCAGAAAAGGTTGAGGGAATGCTAATCTACTTTGAGCTGGGTTAGCTTAAATGGCTCACGAAGGTGGCATGAGCTAAATTTGATGACTTTGCCTGATGTGGTAAAAAGGTAAGTGATAATGTCTTCACTACACTCATCTAGAGGACAGCTAGCCAAGGGTTTGTCTCAGGCATAAGTCTTTTGCCTAAGTGTTCAGACCCAAGGGGAAGGGGTCAGTATGAAACCATAGGATTTTAATTTCCAGAGTCTCTGTTTGCTTCCCCTGTAAAGGAGTCTCTCTGTAGGAGAGATTGGACTATGGATGCATGTGTGTGGATCCACACCACCATGGGAAAGTGTTAAGCTTTGTCCTCATCCCTTGTCTTTCTTGCCTTTTTTTAGAGAGAGGAGAAGCAGCTGGAGCTGACCCTGGAGGCGCTCATCAGTCAGGTGGCCGACCTGAAGAACTCCTTGGTCAGTTTTATCTACAAGCTGGAGAACGAGTATGACCGACTTACATGGTAAGGTGTCTCACAGAGCTGTGGGCACTGTCGATCACTGCTGAAGCTGTTCCAGACTTGGCTCAAAGGACCACAAAGTATAATTAAAAACCATTAGCCTATTGTCAGTATGTTTAAATTTGCTTTTCACATTTCTGCTGGAGGAACCACTACACATCTTTCATCAGAAAACCAGTTGAAATCCATTGGTTTCGTGCTGTACAGTAGTAGAGTCATGCTAACACCTTTTAATCTAGACATGTTATGAGAACTAGATTTGCATCTGCAGTGACTGGAAGCTTCTTGGACAAAATATCTTAGAAACCCACATACACTATAAAATGAGCGATGGTTCTTTCTGCATTTCTTGACCTTTCTGTTTTTTTCGGGCTCTGGTATAAACTGAGCTCTAGTGTTTTGCCTGTTCTGCATGTTTTACGAGACAGTTTGAGAGACTTGCAAGGTGGCATTTTCTTCCTGATGGAGCATGAAGATGTTATAGCTACAGCTTAATAACCTAGACGGTATCTTAGTGTCTGCCACTGCAGCAAAGCTTCACAGGCAGTTAGCATTTATAGTTAATGTTGCAGAAGGCAGGTGAGGTGATGAATCCCCCAGAGAGAGCAAGCTGAAGGGGACCTCCTTGACAAGATTATCAGTTATTTTGCTTCATTATTGCTTAGGCTGGATAGCCAAGCTATAAATATTGTCTCTCCTGCCTGAACTGCGTAGGACTTAAATTGTTTCTCAGACCTTGCTCTAGAATTGCACTGGGAGAGTTAGTGATAAGGAAAGCATCGCTTCTGTGTATGTTACTGAAATCCCAAACAACTGCCACTTCCAGTGGTACTGCTTGTAACGTCCCTGAGCTGTTTGCAGCATTTGAGCTATTTGCAGTAGAGGCTGGGATTTGTCCACACCTGCACGTTCAGCGCTAGGTTTTATGATTACTGTCTGGAGTAGACTGATTTGAGGAGTAACAGTGTTATTTCCTCACTTCTCAGCCATTTGAGTAAAGAAGAGATAAAAGCTATCTGTGGCATCCCTTTCCATGTTCTGTCCTCTTTATTTGATTCCCCAGGCCTTCAGTTCTGGACAGCTTTGCGTTGCTATCAGGGCAGCTGAACACCTTGAATAAAGTGCTAAAGCATGAGAAGACCCCACTATTACGAAACCAGGTTATCATACCCCTAGTGCTGTCTCCAGACCGTGATGAGGAGATCATGGTAAGGAACTTCCCTCTGAGTGTTGTCCCTGGAGTACCAGAAAGCGCTTGTGTATCTGCTCCAGCTTGGCTTTCCTTGTGCTTGGCATTCCTTAGCTCTGGGTGTAGAGAAAGAAAAGGTGATGAGTAGTTCTGCCTGGGAGCTGCTTTGCTGGGGGGCTTTCACCTACAAACACTTGCACTGGATACTCTTTGCAGGAGGTGTTCCTGTTCATAAATATCTTATTTTCATGATGTTGGGGCTGAAAGAGATAGTGTCGTCTTGTGTAACTGGGAAGTCTCCTTGCAAGCTCCTGGTTTTCTTTGCCGTAGCTGTGCTGTTTCTGTCAGACATCTGCGTCTAGATTTGCACTGTTTGTCATCTGACCAACATAGGGTGTGTTACAGAACCTGGAGAGTGCGCTGGCAACGTTTATTCTTTGCTTAAGTGAGAAAATATTTCAACTGATCATGGCCATGCTGGTGGGATTGCACTGCAGACCCCTGTGGGGGGGTTTAGTCAGTTGTTCTGACTAAACAGGCACAGTGCAAATTCCTAGACAAATGGTTGAAACTTCCTAATGCTCCCCAGATCAAGGCGTCCCCACAGCATGCTACTGGTCTTGTTCCAGCTCTGATCTTGAGCTGTCTGAGTGCTGGGCTGGAGGAGGAGGCTCTGAGTGTGGCTTGTCCAACTATTGCAGCGGCAGACAGAGGGGCGTGTGCCCGTGTTCAGCCATGAGGTCGTGCCTGACCATCTTCGAACTAAGCCTGACCCTGAGGTGGAGGAGCAGGAGAAGCAGCTGATCACAGATGCAGCTCGAATTAGCCCTGATGTGGCACAGGTAGGTGAAGAAGAGTTTGATTCTTCTGCCTCTTAGTCCTAGGACACAAAATGCTCTTTAACTCTGCTTCCTTCACCCTTTCATCTGACAGTTGGTTTTTTTTGCTATGTCCTTTTCTGTCTGAAATTTCTCCAGCTGACCCTAGCTGAGGTTTGGTTTCCTCCACAGTTTCACAAACCAAGGGGATCCAGCCCGTTGGCTGCTCACAAGAGGTGCCATCAGCCCAAAAAGGCTGTCCCATCCCCATAGTGCCCTCCTGCGTGCATTAGCAGTAGGCTCTCTAAGCTCTGCTACCAAAATGCTTATGTTTGGTTATACAGACCCTGGGCAGAGAAAGCTTGTTTGTTTACCTTGCTGACTTGTACTGAGTTGGAGGTATCCTAGTGGTTTCTGATGGTTTTCGTTTTGCAGAAACAGATCCAAAGTCTCAACAAAATGTGCTCAAATCTGCTGGAGAAAATCAGTAAGGAGGAGCGTGAATCTGAAAGTGGAGGTATGTCACTGAGGTGGAAGTGCGCTACAGGGTCCAAGCAGCAGGCTTGAGAGAGTAGTGGCAAAACAGGTAAATCAAAGGGCCTGAAGCATGGGAAATGCAGATGAGCAGCATAGACGAAACCATTCCAGAAGATGCAAGATTGGCTGTCCTGGAGCCCCCAGATTTGAAAAGGGGTCCTGTGGGTGTGATGTGTCCTGCTTGTGTGATGTATGCATGGCAGAAAGGTCATTCCAGCCCTTTGCCATATCCCCCTTTGAGGAGGTGGTGAGTATTTACCAAGAAAACATCCCAATCAACTTGGATTAATAAAAATAGCTGTGAAAATGCGGTGTCAGTGAATGGGAAACCCCCTAGCTATGTTTGGACTGAGTCCACAGCATGTTTTTTGGCAGGCTTTTCTGTGACATCCTCTAGTTGATGGCTGCTTCAGACTCATGGTCAGCCTTTTCTGTTTCCGACTCTGATGCTGGACATCTGTATTTTATTGGTCCCTGCCATCAGCTGTTCACTATTCCTGGGAGTGCGATGCACAACTCTCGAAGGGTTTTTTTGTCATCTTTGACACAGTCATAGTGTAAGCAAGGACCCAAGCACAGGTTCTGTCTGGTTTCTGGGATTAATAGCTTAACTGGGCAGGTGCGTGGTAGAAAAAGTTGCAGACATCACGCTGCTCATGAGCTTCCAAAAGGGGATGTTGCCATTGTTTATCTAAAACACGGTCCTTGTTTCCTGCCATAGGATTCAGCATGGAAGAGCCTTTAGTGGGAACATTGTCATGGGCATGGAGGAGTTGGCTCCCTCTATCCTCCTTCCCTGAGTGGCATGTGCTCTGCTCTCAGTGGAGAAGCTCTTGGGTCACCACTGTCCTTGGATTTTGCAGCTTCTTTGACCCTGCTGAGTCTCCTGTAAGACAGATTGTTAGAAGCTGATCTCTATTACATGCCCCAAAATAGCAGAAAAGTAAATTCAGGACCAGCTATGCTACTTTTTAGACTTGATTGCTAAAAAGCTCCAAAATAACTTCTTTTTCTGCAGGTTTACGACAGAACAAGCAGACTTTCAACCCTGCAGATACCAATGCACTGGTAGCAGCTGTGGCCTTTGGGAAAGGACTGTCAAACCGGAGACCCCCTGGCTCTGGAGCATCTGTCCAGTCAGGTCAACCAGGAGCTGGTGCCATCATCGCAGGTGCTTCAGGCATGCAGCAGGTCCCGATGACAGGTGCACCAGCTCAGCAGCAGCCAATGCTGGCAGGAGTGCAGATGGCACAAGCAGGACAGCCAGGTAAATAAGTTGCATATCTGAGAGCAATTGAAATGCAGGGAGCAAGAAAGACAAATGCAGATGTAAAGATTCTTCCCCAGTCACCTTTTAGATACAGACAAGTAAGAGGTTCCTTTCTGGCCATATTAACATGAGTCAGGTTGTTAACAGTGGAGTAATACCTGCTTAAAATTGGCTCAGAGGTTGAAATGGATCCCAGCCATCCAGCTTCAGCTTCTTAACTCACGCTGCAATACCATTTTAATAATAGACTTAGTGAACGTAGCAAACAATATGGAGGGAGATCACAGTGTAGTTTTGCAGGGATTTATGCTGGGGGTTTTGCTGTCAAATTTAAGTTGTGGGTAGGCAATAAAGTTGAAAAGTTTGATGATAATGAGTTATTTTAGGTAAGAAAAAAACCAAAAGCTGTCTGGAAAGAGTGACAGAAGGATTTCATATACCAAGTGACTTCACTTAATAGCAGTAGATTACATTTGTATTAAATATAAAGTGAAAAACATAGGCATAGCAATTTGACTTTACATGTCTATCACCTGGACTAGTTACTTGTATTTGGGAAA
This sequence comes from Dromas ardeola, assembly GCA_013398915.1. NCBI lineage: Eukaryota > Metazoa > Chordata > Aves > Charadriiformes > Dromadidae > Dromas > Dromas ardeola. The sequence goes on along the minus strand of VYZM01007485.1, from coordinate 166,306 downwards.
TAGATACATGATATAACAGTTCTGTAACGGCAATAATTGGATGTTCAGTTGGGGCAAAAATGCAAACCAAATGTTAGGAATTACTAGAAAAAGAACAGAGAAAGAGAGGATATTGTTAGGCCATTGTATAAATCCATTGGGCACCCACACCTGCAATATTATGTGCAGTTCTGATCTCTTCTCTGCTACTGGGGATAGCTTTGGGATAGGGAGAAGAAACTATGGAAGCCTATAGAGTCCCAAAGTGTTTATAGCAGGTGAATGGGGAATGGTTGTTCACTGATTCCCATGATACAGAAGGATCCATGAAAGTGCACTATGGGCTTGTAGATTCAGAACAAAAGGGAGATACTTTTCTGAATACTAAATAATTACACTGTAGAGCTCACTGCCAAGAGTGTAATAGGTAGATAAAGTTTATATGGGATGGAAAAGTAAGCAAATAGGTAAACTTCTGGATGAAAAATCAGTCAACAGCTAATCCTGGAGATACCATCTCTGACTCCCAAGTCCATGAGCCACAATATGGTAGAAGCTGAGGGGGTATTCTGCAGAGGTATCACTGCAGGCTTGCCCTGGTCTGGTATTCCTCCTTAAATCTCCTTTTCTGTCAGGAGTGGGTTTGGCCTGGGGGACCTACAGGCCTAACCCTGTGCTGTCATTCCTATGTTCACATTAATTGAGATTTTGGATATCGGATATCCTAATTGGTGTTTTCTTGCCTGTATAATGACTGTTGTTCAGAAATGAACTTGAGCAACAATATTAATCCTAAGTTAATTATGTATTTATGTAAGAGTTAGAAAGTAATTTCCAGTGTGATTTGGAAACAAAGAAGGCCCCTGTGATTTCTGGCGGCATACCCACAATTGCTGTCTCCGGGATGGGAAGAGAGCCGCTTCTGTACATCAAGCAGAGTGTGCTGGTAACAAGAGCACTTGTCCAGCCTGTGTTACCGGGAAGTTCCCTTTTGATAAGAGCCGCTATATTGGGTTTCGCCAAAGGTCAGTCCCACTATCCTGGTTTTGATAGTGCCCATAGTCGAGGCTGAAAGAATATAAGAACAAAGTATATCCTGACAGCAGTTGTTTTTTAGGGATTTTAAGCCAGAGTTTGGCTTGAGACCAGTGGGTATAGAGCAGCCATCAATTTCTGCAGTTCCTTTTTGAATTACAGTTTTGAGTTCTAGAACACCTATGGCAATACGTCCCACAGCTTTATCATGTTTTGCTTAAAAAAAATTCCTTTTTATGTTTAAATCTTTTGCCTGATAATTTTAGTGCATGTTTCCTTTTTACCTGTGTTGTGAGAAACAGTGAATAATCATTCCTCAGTTACCTTCTCCATACTAGTTTTCATTTTTTGGAAGTCTGTCATCTGCTCCTCCCTTTGTCCATCTTTTTTTTTTTTTCCCCAGCTAATGAGTCCTATTCTGTTTAATATGTCTTTGTGTGAAAATGATAATACATCTTGGACCATCCTTGTCACTCTTACCTGTACCTTTTCTGTTCATTTTCAAGACTGGGAACACCAGAACCGCTCACAGTATTCCAGATGTGGGTGAACCACACAGTCCTGTTCACTCTTCTTTTTGGAGTAATGTCTAACAGTATTTGTCTACTGATTATTAGCACTGAAGTGATATCAGATTGCCTGAAAATTCATTGCAGGCAATGACCTGTTTGGGGTATGTTTGAGAAAGTTCAATAATCTTTATTCTTTTAGCCATTTGCTCATCAAATCTTTTCTTGTCCTGCTGCACTACAGTTTTAATTTTCAGAAGTTGTCCTTTTTTTCCTGTTTTAATTTGAACACACATTACACTTTCTGAAGGAGTGTTCTTTGAACATCCATCTGTGCTGCTCTTTAATCACTGTCTTTTTGTTTATTTTTCTGATCATTTTAGTTTTGTCTAGCACTGTACACTGCTAGTACAATGTCTCTGAACACACTCCCATGTGTGATTGGTATCAGCAAAGTGTAATAATGCCCAAGAGGTGGATGTGGTTAAGAGAAATTAAGAGATCTGAGAGGCTTAGTAAATTAAATATACACCCTGACTATAAATAATTCTACGTAGAAGAGGTTACAGGCTGTTGTGTTTGCCTCTCTGAAATGGAAGTGGAGATCAGTCTGGGTACTTCTGTGAGTGCTGCTGCCAGCAACTTCTGTGAGACTAAAGTCCCACGCTCCTGTGAGAAAGGCTTGTTTAAGATGGAACAAGGATAGAATTCAAGGGGCTAGCAGGGGGACACAAGAATTGCCAAGGGGATTTCTCAACAGAAAGATGCCAATTGTAGAAGAGATTGATTGTATTAGGTCAGAAGCTGGAAGATCCTGTAGCAGGTAAGCCTAGCGTGGCTTACCTAGTGTAAGTACCTTGAGTGGAACAGGAAAAGCCCAGACAGGGTTGCTGTGAGTCTTGCATGCTCCGGAGCAAATGTCCTCTCATATAGCTGATTTTGCACTGCTTTTTCTTTTTTTTTTCTCTCTCCAGGAAAAATGCCAAGTGGCATAAAAACAAACATCAAATCTGCTTCAATGCATCCGTATCAGAGATGAGCTGAGATGAACCAGACCTAGGGATCAGCAGTTACCGGCATTGTTCCTGCTGCAGCCACCACACCTGGATTCCTTCTAGGACTTCCAAGTCCCCTCACATATCCACGCACCATACCCAGGGAGACAGGGGTTATGAGGCCCTTCCCTGCGCTTTCTTTAGTGCCGGGTGCCTTGTGTGGAGCTGCTTGCGGCCGTGTATCCGGGACACAAGTACTTCTCTTCAGTCAGAGCAGGGGACTTTGCTTCTGGTATTGATCCCATCTTCACGTCTGGCCTGGAGAACTACCCTTTCCTGATACAGAACCTGAAGATGTGCACGGAGCAGTCTGTTCCTTGTTTCTGCTTGTTCACTGCTTTCTTTACTCCCTCTTGTTGAATAAAGACCTTGTTATGCACACTGCGAGATACTGGTGTCCATCTCTTGGGTCATAAGGACTCTCATTTCCCTTTGGGAAAGGCTACAGAGCAGCTCCGATCTAAAATACACAGAAAATGTTGGAGGCTGAGTGCTGGAGCTGCAAGCTTATGTGTAAAGAGCGGTTATAAAGTGAGTCAGCAGGGTACAAACATAAGCAGTAAACATCTTGTTCATTGTAAACCCATTATGACTATTCCCCAGAAAGCAAAATACTGGGAAAAACTATTACAAGGCTCACAGCAAGAAGGCAGCATTTCAGGAACAGAAGCACAGAGCTTTTGTATTCTGATGCTGCTGCAAATCCCAGCTGGATCTGATTTCACTTCCATAGTTCTCTGCTTCTGTGTTTCCTGTAAAGTTTCTTAGCTACTTCAGGATTAATTCATCACTTCAGAGAGGTATTTCAATCTGCTCAGGACCGTGGCACCTCTGAATTGGCCAGGCTCTGAGGTCTGGCCCATTTCTCTTTGGAACTGGGCATTAGGAAGCCATCCCTGTTCTACTTTCTGCCCTTGAGCTGTAACATATAATCTGCCTAATGAAAGATTCCTCTGAGAATAAAGGGTGGGGACACATGCCCACGGAGCATGTCACTAGATACAGCGCTATCCTAAAGACAACCGTCCTGCCTCTTGCTGCTCTTGCCTGGGCTTCCCTTTTGACTTGTGGTGAAAGCCAGCACTGTATTTTACTCAATAGCATCTGTCAGCAACCTTACGGGTGAGGAAATCTCCACTCAGCAGATACAGCCTGCAGCTGCTCCTGCGCTGCTTGTCTCTGAGCTAATCAGATCCAGCTTATTTGTGGAGTCTGTGGGCTGTTCTCCCAAAACAAAACCTTCCACAAAGCTGTGACTAGGGCAGTTATCGACCCATTTTGATGTGCAGGCCCTTGAAAAAGCACTGAGCTGGGAAGTAGAAAGGAGCTGGAAGCACAAGCAGCTTATACGATAAGCAAAGCCGCTCCACTACGAGTGAGCCCAGCGACGTGTCTGCAATGGCACCAGCCCAGCCAGGCTGATGGGATTGCTTTTTGCTCCTGATGAACGCGGAGCTCCTGGCTCTCTCGGGCACCGCTGACTGCAGCGGGGAGCTGGTGTGAAGGCAGGGGCACGCTGCTGGCTCTGGTGTGAGGGTTTTGTGCAGTGCCTGCAACCCGATGGCAGGGGAGTCGGAGCCTGCAGGGCGATGGGTTGAGCACCGTGAGGATGGCTGTTCCCTGCTCTATCTCATGTCCCTGCTGTAGTTGTGAAGGAAGGCAGAAAACTGTCAAAGGAACGTGTGTCAGAACCCTGGCACTCGTCATGCATGGAGCCTCAGCTCTAGGATGCTGCTTCACTTCGTCCCCCCAGCCTGGCTTCCTTATAAAGCTAAAATGTCCCAGTGCAGGAGCGCAGGGGCCAGCGGCTGGCTGGGGCGATTCGGTCAGCCTGGGACACAGGCTGCCTGCTACCCGCGCTAACCTGGCTCTCCCGAAAACGCCTCCAGTGGGGCAGGCCAGACCTTTCACACACTTGGACGGGAGGAAGGGAAATACAGGCAGGGTTTTTTTCCATAGATTATAGAGCTGGGGAGGCCAGCTAGGCTCGCCGGCGTAACTTCCTGCATGACACAGACTGCCCTGAATTAGTTCTTGTGTAAATTAGAACACTGTTGTTAGGAAAACAGTTGATCTTGAACTGATACGCCTCTGCTACAGTGGCTGGTAGGTTCTTCTAAAGGTTAATTTTCTTACTGCACCTTATATTGAGGCTGTATTTCTTTAATTCCCTTCAAGTCGCTGGATCTTCTCAGCCAGGGAGTGAGCCCCCGAGTTGTTAGTCCCAGAGAGAGGAGTCGGATATTATGATCAAGCTTTCCTGATCCTTTCTTACGATAAACTGATGAAAGTCCCTTTCGCTTTAAGGCATGTTTTCCATTTTCCACTTCTTGGCTCATGCCCAAACCTTCTTATGCATCTGTGTCCTTTGGGACACTGGACTAGGACACGCTATTCTAATGGTGGGAATGGGAATTTCAAATGCAGAGCGACTTTAACCTCTTATCCAGTCGCTGCCAATGCTTGAATGTTGGAACAGGGAACAGGCCTTTTACCCATAAAGTCATGGTGGAAATTCATGGTCCACTGCTTGTCAGCATGGCCTGCAAGTCCAACAGGGATTCACCGTTCCTGGTGCGCCGTGTCAGAATAAAAGCACAGCCCTGCTGGGTCAGGGCAAAGCTCAGTCTGTGCCCCACTGTGGCAGGGACCGAGCAGGTGATCAGGGAAGCACATGGGATGTGCTGCCACGCTGAGCCCTCAGGTTTTTTTTCCCTGACTTGTCCGATCCCTTTTTGAACTTGTCTCTTCCTAGCAGGGTAATTTCAGCAGGGAGGAGGCTCAGCCCTGGCGCAGCAGGCACTGCTGGGCTGTCTGGGCCCCAGCTCGGGTGCAGCAACTGATGGAGTGCATGAGCACCGGTTTATTCTCTCCCCCCAAGCACCTCCTCAGTCAGGCTCCAGTCAGGCTCTAGTGCAGAGGATGGACACCTTTCGCCACATGGCCCCACTGCCCCAGGGATCCCAAGGGCTCCAGATCACTGACGTGTCCCTGGCTCCCAGCACAGCATGCTTTACCCATCATGATTTCGTTTCCTTCCAGGTCATCAGCTTTACACTATTTATCACTCCCTGCTAGAAACACATCCTGGGTGCCAGTTCCCGGAGGAGCATCTCCTCTGCTGCCTCACACCTGGCCAGGCCGCCAGCGCTCTTGTTCCTTGATCACACACGCCGCCGTACCAGCCAGCTCGCTCTCCGATATTTAAGAGTATACAGTGCCACAAAAACTATCATGTTAGTTTGACAGGTTTATTGTCTGTAATCCCTGATGATTGGTATTTATATTTCTCTGCTTTAAGGCTTTATCAATACGATCACATATTTTTCAGTCATTATTTTGCATGGGGTGACTGTCGAATAGACACACCTGTTTACAAGGCCATCCTGTTTACTTTTTTAAAATGCTGGCATAACATCAGCTTGCTTGTTCTCTGGAGCTTCTCCAGGCTTCCTTGTCTTACTGAATGCCAGCATTAATCGCTTGCATTTTTAAAAACAGATTTTTTTTTTTTTTCCATTTTGAGATGCAGGATACCTGGACTGTTGAATTTGTAACATTTGCCTTATGCAACTGCTGTTTAACATCTTCCTGAGTTACTGTTAGAGTGGAAAGCGTTTCACCCTCGTGACGGGAATGCTTCGTCTGGCTTCCTCCCAAATGCAGGAGCGAGATATTTATTGCCTTTCCTTCCTGCCCAGCTATCTGCAGCCCATACGTGCATCCAGCCGTGCTGGGTGGTTCTCCTAGCTTGTCCTGCTGATGCCTTGGGCCAGCTCGCCTCTGGAAGCCATGAAGCTCGGCTTGGTGCCACCACTTCCCTGTATCTCTCTGCATCCACTGATCAGCACGACCAACATCTGCCATGTGTTTGTTCTCTTGTCCCGTCCCCAAGTGGAGATGTGCACACAGGTATTGTCTTTTGTTTGAAAAAGAAAAACATAACACTTTTGTTTGGGTTTTTTTTAACCTACAGATCTTTTAAGTCGGTGTCATTAAGCCTTTAGAGTTGAGGTGAAGTATGTAAGGTGTGAGGAGAGACGTGACTGAAAAGATCAGGGGGACAGCTGAGGGAGGGGAACCTCTGCCGTTCTCCACTCTCTACACCGCAGCTAAGGCAGGGTCTCGGCGTAGGCTGGGGAACTGGTTTCCATCCTCCTGCTTGGATGGGACCTTTCTGACAGAAACATCTGGGACCAAAGGAGAAGTCTTCTGGTGGTTGCGTTGGGGGAGTCTGAGTGCTTTTTTATGCTAAGAAGCAACATAATGGGGTATGTGCTGCCAAAAGGCAGTAAGCCAAGTTTTGCATCTGCATCGCTGCCAAAGCAACTTCACCTGCAGCTCACAAATATGGGAACAGCAGCAAAACGTGCCTCTGAACCAGCCATTGAAAAGCTTGGAAACTGCTGAAAGTCAAAGGCACAAATGGAGAGAAAACAGCCGAGTGGTGGAAGCAGAAACCCCAGGTTGGCTCTCCACTTTCCCCTGGACTCCCTCCATGAGCTTGGTGGCCCCCAGAGAGCCAAAGCATGTCTACGTGACAGCTGGTGCCTACAAACGAAGATACAGGTGCTTTGGAAAAATCCCATGGAGCTCCTCCTTCCAACCCAGTGCAATAAATCTTCATCTGTCTTAAAAGTAAAATGTTACCACTTTGTACCTCACACAGATGCTGAGGTAATAAAAGTACACGCTCCACAGTTTATTTGTTGTCCTTATGATACTGTAGCTGTCTGGCTGGATCCATGAACGTTGCCTTGGTGGAAACCTGCACTTACAAATTAATGAAAACCTTCTGCAATTTGCTCAGGGGTAACCCCGTACATGAGGAAGCACATAAGAGTAATGCAAAGTGTGCTGGCTGGCTCCTCTGAAGGAGAAGCTTTTGTCTTTTTTTTTTTTTTTAAAGAAAGGAAATTACTGCATGTATTTTTCTGACTGAGACGCATATTTTCCAAAGTCAGGGGATCAAGATCTGTGGTTCCTGCAGCAGCTGTCTTGTCAGAGCTGCTCAGATTCTGTCACTGATTTACCCGCTTACTGTAAGGCTTCTCCCTTTGCTACCATCGTGTCCAAGCAGCTTCTGCATCGAATTAGCAGTGGTGCTAAGGTCCTGCTTGGCATGGCAGCTCCTTTCCTCTGAGTAAAGACTCTGCCCCAGGGTACTTTTGCATTATTTTTTTCATTGAGTGTTTGCTGGCCATGCTTTGGGCCAAAGGGACATCATTTCTGTCTATTTTGAAGCTGCAGCATTTCCCAGGATGTTCCTCTCCTGAACCCAGACCTTCCCCTTCTGTGTCTGTTGCTTGGTGGGACGTGTCTGTCACCCACTGCCATGTGCTAGTCCTGGGCTCTGCCTGCCCTGGCACGCAGCATGGAGGTGTGCTGCTCCCGCGGGAACTGGGCTTTGAAGCATGCGGTGGATGTTTACGTGGAGTTTATTTTTGGTACTGATGCAGTACTGAAGTCAGGGTCCTGCTGTGTGGGATGGGAGGGATGGCTCTTTTCTCCTGCTCTGCTGCAGCACCATGGCAGCACTTCAAAGCACTGCCTAAAGAGCTAATGGCAGTAGCTAATACGGGACAGGTTTGTATCCCCCCTGAGAAATGCATTCTCCGTAAATGGGGCCGAGGCGCCATAATTTTGGCTGTCTTGTTTTTGTATATTTAGGTTCCCTTGGGCATCGCAGCGATAGAAACAGCCACAGTCATCATCATCATTGTAGTGCAGCCCGTTTTGCTCCAGTCAGCGGAACAACACACCAGGTCGTGACTTGATTGCGTGGGGCTCTGGGGGAGCGCACATCATGTGCAGCCCCACGCCGCAGAGCTCGGGGCTGGGCAGGGAGCTGGGCAGCACGGGGCTGCAGGCAGGAGATGCCGGGCAGCAGGACCCACAGCCCTGGGCAGCTGCTGAGCCAGGAACAACTTATACGAAGCCTCTGTGGGTGCGCCCACCGTCGCTTTTAACCGTTTGTGTTCACTCACATAAGGAATAAAAAAAATAGGGATTAATAGGAATGCTCCACCCACATTTTGAGCACACAGCTGCCTGTCCTTTGCTTCTTTGTGTCCTGTGCTCCCTGCTGTGTCTTGCTGGAGCTTAAGCGCAAGATGCTTGTTCCCATACACAGTGCGGGCAGGAGGGCATCCAAGGAGATTTGTGATGTTCACCAACAACAACACTTTTTGGAGAGGTGAGTATTTGCAGAAAGGGGGCCACTACTTTCTCTGCCCACTATCTCGGAGCAGTTTACTGCATATCTCTGTTTCCCTCCTGGTTATATCTGTCCCTTCAAGGGCAGACGGTTGCTCCTGGCTATCTGGGAGAAACACTGCAGGCCCTCACCGCAGGAGCTGCCCCACTGCTGCTCTCCCCTGCTTCCATGCCCCTTGGACCTGCCAGGCAGGCAGGAGCCCATGGCAGAACCTGCCACGAATTCTCTTATCCCTCAATTTCCTTTTCCTCCTCACTCACCGTGGGTCTCAGGGCATGCACTGTGCTGCTGACTGTGCCAGTGGAGAACCTCAGAAGTAGAGAAGATGCCAGGCAGCCACTGGGGAGCAGGCAGCGTCCCCCACCAGCCTGCAGCCCGGATGAGCAGGCAAAGCCCAGCCCCGGCTGGAGCTCAAACACGGCCTCATTTCACAGCAAAACAATCCCTCTTTGTGCGGCCCGTTCTCCTAGAACAATCCTCTGCTCTGACAATGTCCTTTCTGTGGCTTAGTCCCTGCAGAGCGACCAGCAGCGTGCTCAGCCTGACGCCTGGCAGCTTGCACCAGCGCCTGCCCACAGCCCCGCTGCCCCACGGACGAGATGCAGCACCTGGGACCCCTGGCCCCGGCAGCCTCTGCTCGGGACTCTGTGGCCACTTCAGGTCAAGACAAAGTCTTCCCAGGAAAGTCTCCAGCAAAGCCTGGAGCACTTGGGAGGGGTTTTTCTTCTGGCTTTGTTCGCTCCACGGAGCTGCATGGTGCCACTGCACCACACGTTAGGAGGGCAGCCCTGGGACGCAGTTGTAGAGCGTGGCATGCGGGTGTCAAGTCACCAAATCTGACTGTAATCCCAACTGCCTGCCAGGGGTGGAGAAGTCACCTCGGCTTTGCCAAGCTGCTCTCTCAGGCTCCAGGCAGTCTGGGTCAGGTTTCTGGAGCTGATCAACTCCCGTGGGCTCTAAATCACAGAGATAAAATGAAATGGCTTCAGACGGAAAGGGAGATTCTGGGGATGAGAAGGACCAGGGCTTTCCCATCACGTGCGTTGTCTCTCTTCAGGAGCATGTGCCTATGGGACAGCCCTGAAAGCTCCCTGAGAAGGGGCAGTTTTCAGGTCCCTACCAGAGAGAGCTCACAGAACTGCCGTGGTTTTCTGCCACGGCACGATGAATGTCAACAATCAATCACAAACACTTGCACTGGTCTTCTGCATGGACTCCTGTTGTGCTGCACGTGTTGAAGCCCCCAAACTTTCTGACCCTTTCCAGCCTCCCACCAGTCTGTTCTGGGCCTTGAGCTGGCCCTGCTGTGCCTGCTGCCATGCAGAAGCACTGAAGAACGGGCTTCTCCAGGCTTTTAGTCTCCACAGGTGCCTTGCTCCAACCACGGCTCTGCTGCCTGTTCCCCACCCAGGATTTGTGCGGGTGTGGAACAAGCACTGCTATTCCATAATGTTATCCTATAGGCCACAGGAACAAATGGGGATACTTCAGCAGGTCCAGAGTGGGCTGAGACTTCTGGCATGTCTGTGGAGGAGCCCAGGGTGTCACACATCGCTGGCGTGATGTTGCCAGCCCACAGAGGTGAGTGTCAGGACTCACACCAGAGAGGCTGATGGCTTTTATGCAGCTGATAACGAATTCTTGTCCTGGCAGGAAACCGCAGTCATGCGTGCTGCCCACCCCGGCTGGCAGGCAAAGTCCAGCAATTAAACACACCAGGGTGAAAGTCTGCCATCAAAGCATCTGTGCTCCCGCGCACCACCACGGTGCCTGCAAGCTTCTGGGTGATGCTTCTACCTTCCCTTTTATCTCCTGGTATGCTTTTTCCAGGTGATGTCTTAAAGTAGAACTACAGCATCATGTTACAGCAGGGATTTCAGCAGGGTCATTTCATGCCTGCTGGCTACAGAAATGTTGTGAGGTGTTTCCTGGTAGCTTGAGGGGCTTCTAGAGACTTTGGATTCCAGGACAGAAGGTATTTCTTCTGGATGAAGGGGAAGAGGGCAACACTGACAGCGATGGGGTAATTGGCCTTTACTGCCAGGATGATGTAATCAGCATTAAATAACAGACAAAAGTTTGCACAATATGAGCCACTTAATGTTGATATCAACTGTGGAAAGAGGCAGCACATCAGCCTGAGCTTAGCAAAGCATGCGTGCTGGGGCACGGCCTATCTGCCCATCTCCATCTGCTGAAATCACAAACTGACACTATGGCTTTTAATGGTTTTTCAGGCTCCAAGTAGTGTCATCTGTCTCCACTTTTAGTGGCCATGAAAGCCTTGTTTTATTTTCTCAGTATAGACAGAGGTGGTGTAGGAGCATTTCTTGTATGTTTTGTGGTTGCCAGCATAATCAACTTGTCATTTTTTGCCACGGAGTCACAGAGAAGGTGTGCAGCAGTAATGTGTGGTTGGAAGTGCTTCAGGGTCTAACCTCGGGAGAAAGGGAGAAGAGTCAAACAACATTAGAAAGACAATTTACATGCAGTGTTTTTATCTGATCACATGCAAAATCGCTGGCTTTTCAGGATTAAACAGAAAAGCATGGGAGGATCTGGAAATCTTTTTTTCACTCCCCGGGTGTAATAATGTAGGTGAATTTGCTAACTATGTATGTCAAATACATTACTGCAAAATTACAGGGCCAAGTGCATATCTGTTTAATTGCACTAAATTCATTTGGTCTTTTTATTATCTTTTAGATTTTTCAAGTTGAATAATGTCAATATTTTTGCCACAAAAACCTCACAATTCAATTTTTCAGTATTTTAAAAAAATAAATTCAAAGTTATAAGTTCAGTGAATGAGAGAATATAAACTTACTGTATAAATCAGACATGATCAAAAAGATATTTTAGTTCCCCAGAAAGCCAGGATTTTGAGAATTTCTATCTCTGCCATAAAAACTGAGAAACATAGCACGGGGAGGGGTTGAAATCCCCCTTTTCCCCGCCCAGCTGCATGGTGATCCTAAGCCACTTTTCAAGACTGGAACCAGAAAAGGTGCAACACTGAGAAACTGCACCAGCACCTCACATTGCATGCAGACGAAATTATCGTTACTAATCCTTAAGGTCATAACCTTTCATTGAACTTCATTCCTTTTTCATTGCTTGGTTCCTCCAGACCTTCCCATCTGATAGTCTGATAATCCTCTGCAGTGATGATGGCTTCCATCTTTGTGCCTTCAGCAAGTTACATTAGTGCACGCCTGCTTTTTGCACCAAGACAGAGCAACAAGGAGAAAGAGAGGCGCACCTAACTCTGCAAGAAGCAAGGAGAAAGCAGGAGACAGGGACTAGTGGAGGGAACAACAGGAAGGAAGAGTGCAGAGACATGCACCCACCTCCATCTGATCGGATCTCCGTGTTGAGAAGGATCAGCAAGGCTCTCACTAAAGCTGCAGTGGAAATGGTGTGTTGTTCTCCAGGTTAAGCAATGGAGGAAGGAGCTTAAGTTCTCCCAGACTGGAGCCTGGTGCAGCCCAGGTTGCTGCGACCAAGAGCACAACAGCTGGGTTGTTTCCTGAATTGCAGGTGAAGCGTTAATGACCTGAAGGGCTTTGCCGGCTGCAGGAGTGGTTGGTGGAGGAAGGACACCCTCCTGCAGGCGTGTGACACGATCATCTCTGGTCCAGCAGTCCAGACTGCAGTCAGAGCCACACGCTTGGCTGGCTGCAAACAGCTTCTCTCCCCAGATTTCAGGTCACACAGGCAGGATTCAAAATGGAAGCAGAAGATTATCCATTTATAAAAGCCACTCTCCAGACCCTTGGGGAACATCAGGCTGTACTCAACAGGTCACATCACTCTGGCCTTGTCTCCCTCACCCTCATCTCCCTTATTTTTGAGGGATTTTCTTTACTATGTGTGCTCGTGATACCCTGCATCCAAAGTGGCCAGAAGGCAGAAACCCAGATCCACAACACGCAGCAGATGATTGCTGGAGGCCTGTCCCCAAGGGTCATAAGGGCACTCTGCATCAGACCCCTGGCTAGCTGTGGCTGGGCCAGCACTGCCCTGGATCCACTTGTCCACAGCCAGGGTGCTCCGGCAGACCAGGGTCCTCGCACCAGCTGGAGCTCCTGCCCAGGCTGCTGCAGCTCTGGGGATGTGGTGGGAAGGGGGAACACCGAGGAACTGCAAATACCTGCTGAGCATAAGCAGTAAAAAAAAGCAGACGGCCAGACAAGGATAACCCATCAAAGCAAGTGAGTGTGAAAAGAAAAGCCAACTAATAGAGGAGAAATAAAGTGGAAAAATATATTTGATGTGTTGGAGAATTAAGGAGAGAAACAGAAGATGCAGTAGCAAGGGAAAACCAAAGAGCAAACACCCCACAGGAAAAATGGTGGAGGCAGCAGACGCAACAGAGAACGAGAGTCAAGGACTGAGAGAGAGGAGAAAGAAGTTGCATTCAGAGCAGAAGAAAAAGAGAGCGACCTGGAAATTTATTCCAATAGCAGGAAGAGGCTGGGCTGTGCAATTTGGGGCTCATTGTTAGAGCCTGACAAGCCTGCCAGCAAGGGTGGATCCAGAGGACAGAAGGAATGCTTGGAGAAAACTATGAGATGTGGGATACGAGGTGGGAAAGTATCTAGTAGGGAGTGGGAAGGAATCCACTGGTCATCTCTCATTTCATGACAAACACCACAGCAAGATTTCCTCTGAATTGGACCACGAATCAACTGAAAATAGATGAATGGTGCAAAATAAAAGGAGAACCAAAAAGAAGTGAAGAATAGCAAATAAGACTGATGCCTACACTTAACAAGGGAGGAAGAGTGATTGAGACAGCTGCAAGCCTGCCAGTCTGATGTTAATAGTATTCAATTAAAGAGTAATGCAGCACACGGACAGGAAATGGAAAGTGGGATAAAATATAGTCTATTATGTCTGACTAACCTGATAGTTAAAAAAATCATTTCTATAAAGCTATAGGCCCTGCGTGGACTCCAGGGAAGGAACTGGGAACCTTGGGACCAACTGGGAACCTTGGTAGATGTTGGGGTAGAAACAAGCACAGGAATTTCATGTGGGAAGGACTAGTTAAGGTCAAGATGAAAGCAGAGCCGGGTGAAAGGGAGCATATCAGGACAGAAAGAAGGTTACTATTGAGGAACTTTGTGGATGTTCTTATAAACTGATTTTCTTAAGGACTGGCACAAATAGTAGGTGTAATCTGACAAAATCAGAATGTTGTGGTGCATTGGCACTGTAGGGGAAAGTAAAGGAACGCTGTACCGCCAAAAAAAGGCATGAATGTCACCAGGAGTGTAGTTCTTTACCTCATTTGGGGGACTGTGAGCTGCGGGCACCTGAAGACAAGGAGTTACAGGAGTAACCGGCCCCAGAGTGACTCTAAGCTGTCACTGCAAAGTGAGACTAAGAAGGGCAAATGCAGCCCTGGCTGTATCCAGACAGGGAATCCTCACCAGGTGAGCACAAAATCTGTGACCACTCCTGGTCACCTGTCTTCAGGAGACTTGAACAGCAGCATGGACAGAAGAGTTACCATGGCATTAGGCGCAGGGACAGGCTGGCTAGTAAGAAAACGCTGGAAAAACTTGTTTAGTCTTCAGTGTAATGGCTGAGAGGGAGATGATTGCTGTCTACAAATACATTGGAGCATAAATACCGAGGCGAGGACCTATGTGAGATAAAAGACAATATTGGCACAGGAACAAATGGCCATACATCAAATTAAGCTGGAAATGAGAAGGTGATTCCTAACAATTAGAATAGTGAATTCTGAAACCGCCTTCAGATCAGACGTCTGCGAGTCAAAGCCCAGCCACTTTTTAAGATGGAGCTTGATAAGTCTGTGAACACAACACAGGCTGAAGTGGTGCTGGAAACAACATGCAGTCAGACTTGTCTCTGGGGTGTCCTCCTGTCCTGTGTTTCCAAATGCTGGCGGTAGCTGTTGTGGTGCCATTGGGGAAAAAAAAAAAATGAGCATATGTGCTACTTGTTCATTGATCTGGAGTTGGTCGTTTCCTAAAAGTGCAAGACTGGAAGAGTCCGCCTAAACCATCCAAGCGGAGGGTTTCCCGTTGACACTGAGCTCTTGTGAAGGTGTGTGTCACCGCCTGTGAGTGACCAGGATGCAGATGGTGACCCAGGCTTTGCCGGGCCTCTCTGCCCACCATGCTGCTGCTTCACTTGCTGGGGTGGACCATGGCCACCACGGGGGAACCCCCAGGTGGACAGGGACTCTCATTTGAAACAGATGTCAAGATGGCACTGGACTTGGACAGGACTGGCTCCACCTCACGACCACCAGACAAAGCAGAGGTCAGTGTGGGAGCGACGCCAGGGCCCTCTTTCCGCCATTTCCCTCATGCCTTCACC
>VYZM01007485.1:126755-149328 GCA_013398915.1 Dromas ardeola | reverse complement strand
CCTGCGGGGCTCAGCGCGCCCTGGGGCCGGCGCTGGAGCCGCGTCGCCGGGGGTGAGCGTAAGGCTCGTCTGGGGCGTTGCCCGGGGACCCCGGCTGTGCTTGGCTCCCCAACACCCTCCATCGTGGTGTGGCCGGCGGGCTCGCCCCTGGCTGAGAGCCGTGGGGATGTTGAACAGCCGAGGAGGGCTGTGGTCTGCTGGGGCTTTGCCTGTGGCAGGGCGAGAGCAGCCTCTGGCAGTGGTGCTGGGTGCTCGGTGGCCAGAGCGCGTTCTCCTACGCAGCCCTCAGCATCAATGTACCATTGAGATGGCTCTTCCCTCCTCCTCCGGGCAGGGTGGCAGTACCAGGCCTCCCCCGCTGCTTCGACACAATGTTAGCTTTGAGTGCCGGCTGGTGTAGGTGCTTGGCCTCCCTCTGGCCCTTGCTCAGGAACGCCGGTGGGAGGAGGAGGAGGTCCCTGTCACCCTCCTGGTGGCAGCAGTAGCCTGGTTGCAGGCTTACCTCAGGCTGGCGTGCAGTCATGCACAGGGGTCTGCACTTGCTGGGCAACATCAGGTTTAATAACCGTGGCCAAATGCTTGTCTGGCCTTCCACAGACTGTACTGGACTTAGTTTGTAGGTCTCTTATGTGGGCCTGTTCCTCTCTTGTAATGAATAGGCAGTTAGGAAAGCTGCTTCTTTTTGATCTCTGCAACAGGCTAAATGAGACAGCGTAAATACACAGGCATTGTGACAGGAGGGGAGGCTTTGGGGAGCAGTCTGTATGCCTCGGTGCCCAGGCTGTGTCTTGCAGGGGGATTGTCAGGTGCTTTCCCTGTGACTGACCAGGTTGGTTCTGGAATCCTGAGGGCAGGAAAAAGTGAAATGAATACCCCTGCCATGCTCAGTGGGCGGTGTGGGATAATACTGGCCGCTTTCCCTGCTAGTGCATTCCTTCAGAGCATCTCTTCCCCTTTTGGAGGCCAGGATTGCCTGTGCAGCAGTGCATCCATCCTGCTGTGCCTCCTCAAATTGACCACCTTTTATTTTGCCAGAATGCAGCCAGGGCAGATTCCTAGCTGGATGGAACTGACCTTCCCACCAGACCTGCTGGACAGCTTCTTGAGGATGGTTTAGAGGGTCAAACTATTGGCTGAGCCCTTGGGGCTTGACTGAGACTGCTGTGTCTTATCTCTCTCCTGGGAAGCCCCTCTAGCTCATGGGTGTCAGCTGCTGCTGACAGCCTGTTCTTTTGAGAAGTAGCATGATGCCAGCTGTTGCAGCATCTTCTTGCTGTGGGGATTAAGCCATGCCACCCACACAGCCTGGGCCTCCACAGTCCTGCCCTGCGTCATATTCTCACCTCTGTTTCCTGAAAGTCTGTTAGATGTGGGGGGCATTATGTGGTCCTTCAGGGCAGAAATGTAATATGACAGAAAGTACTTTCTAAAACTGAGGCTAGGAGAGTAAGAACTTTGACCTAAAGGTGTTTCACACTATGTTTTGGAGGTGAAAATAAATGAGCTCATTCAAGGTGCATAGTATCTCCTTTCTCTCCTTCTGGATAAAAGCTTTGCATTCCCAGGAAGCTCTGAAGCTGGTGTCAGAACTAGGTGCACTGCTGCATGCTTGGCTTGGCACTGTCCTTGAAGCTTGTCGGTGAAGGCTTTCCCCTTTTCTGCTGGGGTTACAACACAGTCAACACTCAGGCTGAGATACTTCCTTTAGGAAGAAGCTTGCAGGAGGTATTGGGAGTGGTGCCTGTGATGGCCCAAGAGATCTTCTCTGTTTCTGTGCTTTCATATTGGATTTGTGCTAGCTTGTGCCCTGCTGGCTGTCAGATGGTGGGAGTACTTGGGCTGGAAAGTCAGGTTCTTGCCAGTCAAACAGGTGAGGCAGCCTGGGTTCCTACAGGGAGGAGCCTGTCCCCAGGAGCCAGAGCTCTTCCCTGCAGGAGTTGTGGGGCTGCTTGCTCAGATCACAGGCTGTAGCTGCCACAGCCAGCTCCCCACCAGCAGGCCTGTGTTTGGATGCTATCTGAGACTTTAGTGCCTTGGGACTGGTGGAGGTGGTAACTGGGTCTGATGGTTCTTGATTTTCCCTTAGCGTCTCACAGGGTATTTAATTTCTGGTGGGTTCTTCCCTGTGGGATGGCTCAGGGTGGTAAGCTCTCGCTGTGGCAGCAAGTTCTCCAACCTTGCTGCAAGGAGTGCTCATGCCTGTGGATCAGATCAGCTAGCTTGCTCTCATGGTTTGTTAATAGATTTGCTCTGTATACATACAGATTTATATCTTGTGCTGCTTCTACATTAACCCTGAGAGGCTTTCCCTGTCTGTACAGTACCAGCAGTGGGAGCAACAGCCCTGGCTCTGAGCAGTCCATCTATATCCGTGTGGAGATATTCAGGCCTAATGCTTCTTCTTTGTGTATTGGAGGGCTGTGAACCTTGTTAAAGGTGGTATCTATTAAGTCTTATGCCTGTTGGGATCTGTGGTACATATACTGGGCTGCTGGAGCCTGATGTCTTTAGTATTGTCGGAGAACCTCCCGTTCTCTTGTTAGGAGATGGTTGTGTGACTGCAGTGCCTTCTTGGTGCAGAGGGTAGTGCAGTTCCAAAGGAGATGTCACAGTGAGTACCAGGCAGTGACCCCTTGTCTCAATGAGAAGTGGCTCTGGGTTCACACTTGAGCTGCTTGAATTGTCCAGATAGAGCTGTTGGAGGCATTTTAGGAGTCCTTCCTGTCTGCATCTTGCGTTGTAGACTTTTAATGTCCATCTCGTTTTGGTGTGGCTGTCCAATTAATGCACAGGCCTGGATGGGACAGAGCACAGTAATCATTACTGTGTAATGATTACAGACACTGCTGTGGGAGCAGAGGTGAAGCCTTGTAGTGAGGTGGTTGCATAATGATTAAAACCACAGAGACGAATGCTCTGTCCCACCTCCAGATAGGGTTGCTCTGTGCTCCTCTGCTAGAGGGCTTTGGAAGGCTTGACCTATATCTAGAAGCAGGTGTTGGGAGCCAGCCCTGCTTGGTCTAACCCTGCCTGTCCTCCTCTGTCACCGCCTAGTTCTGTCCTTCCTGAGTGCTCTCCTGTGCACACTGGGGGGCTGCTGGGTACCATCACTTCAGAGAGGGATCCCAGCCATCTCCACCTCCTTTCCCCCTCACCTGGTGCTGTGTGAAGGAGTGGACACAGCTCTGCGTTTAGCTTGGAAGGGAAATACCTTATTTTCCACTTCTGTAGGCATACCACCCTCTGTTCTTTTCTTTATTCACTACTATACTCCTTTGTTCCTTGCTATGTGAGACTTTCTGCCTAATGTTGCGTTTTCCCTGACTGCTCTCATATCTACTGATACCAGTGCCCTGAATACGCAGCCATCAGCGTTGAATGTGATAAGGAGTAAGACTACTCTAACAGCTTGCCTGGTCAGCTTGGGGAGGTGCTGTCCCTGAAAAAACACCACGTGTGCTGTGCATATAGACCTTTTACTGCAATGTATGCTCTTGTGGGACCTTGAAGTTGAATTACCTGCCTCGGTTTTTTGTACAAGGTTACCAGTACCCTATTAAGGTGGACTTCTCCTGAAAGCTTGCAGGGTGCCACACTGACTGCCCAGGCTCTGCAGAGCTTGCTTGCTAATCTGGGAGTCTCTGCTTTCTCTCCCTGCTTCCAGCAAGCATGGGAAGGGGAGAGCTTAATCTCTGTTTACAGGATGCTATCCAAAGGCCTCGGGGTTTCACAGCCACCGTGTGAGATAGTGGTAGGGTATGAACACACACTTGGTGAAGATGGGGAAACTCCTCAACTTCAGGCAGGTCACTTCCTGCTCCTTGGAGCCAGTGTGCCTCCTGCACCAGCTGCAAAGGTAGCTCTTGCAAGAGCTGTTGCATATCAAGGGTTTGAGAGTTTACATCCCTTCTTTCTGAACACAGTCATCCTGTACTGCCTTCAAAGTATGCTGATGCAGAGCATATGGTACCAGACTGTTAACTATGTCTTTTGACACTTGGCATGAAGTAGATGAGCCAGAGGAAGTGACAAATACATGCGATTCAAGTAGGAAAACTTATCTGGTGGTGTTAGCATGAAGTTGCCTTGTAGACTCTGTAGCTATATTGTGGGCTGAGAGTTCCGGGACTAGTTGTCTTCAGACTCTGATCAGAGAGTCTGAGCCCTCAAACATGCCAGGCCAGGAGAGCTCTACTTTCCTGCTCTGCCCTAATCTGCTGGTATGGCTTTCCACACTCGAAACAGCGGCTTGTGCTCTGCTGCCAGACTGGTCTTGTGTGCCCTGTAAGCTGATGCACAGGCATTTTCTTAGGCTGTGATTTTTCTCCTGAGGGAAAACGGTGACTTAGTAGCATGTGGACAACAGTGCCTTAACTGAGTCTTCAGTGGGATGGCTGAAATTGTTACTAGTAATGCAGATGTACTTGAATACAGCTCTCTTATTGATTGTTCTCTGCTGTATATACTTGAGCTGGTGTCCCAAGATGCTGTGTGTGAAGCGAATGTGCACTGGCTGGTTACAGGCCCCTCTCACCTGGGTGCAGAGTGGCAGAAGGAGGAGAGCCAAATCCAGTTTTCTCTGCTTCACAGTAAACTTCAGTCTTGGAGCAATCCTGCTGTGGATTTCATGGAAAAAGTGGGTGCTGCTGCAGCTCAGGGCTGGCTAAGCTTCTCCCTTCTATCTTGCTCTGTCTGCCTTGCCGCTCCTGTGTTGTTCAGGGCAGACGTGATTTTGTGCTTTTTGTCTTCCTGGATTCACTTGCGCATAAGCTCAGGAAAACTGCTTCTGGAGCTGTGACTGACAGTTCTTAGTGATAGCTTGAGGTGCCAGTCTCAATGGGTGCTGTGTGGAGCCCTGTCTGTGCGTGGTCTGTGGCTACTAGACCCTAGGTTGGTCAGTCCCACTCTTCCACAGCAACAGCTGGGAAGAGTGCTATGTTCCCTATAGCTCTGCTGGGAAGCATGCTCCCTGGGTGCATGGAGCTGCATGCAGGCCTTGCTGGACCCCGCAATGACTTTCTAGAGCTCCAGGAACCTGGGCAGGTGCTGTGGTGGGGAGCTGGCTGAGGAGATACCTCTTCCTGGGAGACTGTGGAGCTCAGAGCTATATTGGGCAGCAAGCCTTGCTGCCAGCTTGTAGGTCAGGGATGAGAGTTGGTTTCATCTCTGGCCAGCTGGTTATCTCCTGACCTTTGAGGGTTGTAGCTCTCTTGGGAGCTCCATAGGGGCCAGGCCTGCTTTAGCCAGTTCAGCAAGGGCCCTGTGCCAGCCCTCCCTGGGGTGACAGCTCTGTGGCCACCTACCAGACTGTTTTGGTGCTGCCTGTAATTAAACTAGTGGGGAGATCAGGGTGGCTTGCTTTCTTGCTTATTACAGGACTGATTTGTGACTCGAATGCTGATGGGGTAGGAGTGTTGGATGTCTGGGGCTGAGTCTGTTCCTTGCTGTTCCCTCTCCCTCTCCTGTGTGGGGAGAGATGTGCCCTGTGAGGCTGTTAACAAAACTGTGTTGAGCTCTGGTCTCTGTCAGTGTTGTGGTTCACAGTGCTGTGGTCTGACTACTGTTGGGCTGCTGGCGCTGGTTATAAAGGGCCTTGCTGTTCTTGCTGAAGTTGCACAAATTAGCTGTATAGCTTGTTGGAAATACGCAGTCTGCATGTTGCCTGGTGTAAGCAAGTATCTAATCCTTGATGTTGGCTATTGGGACAGAATGTGGCCTGGTGCTCAGGTTTACAAACAGTGGGAACTTTCTTGCTGAGGTGGGGAAGCGACTCCCAGTTGGTGAGAGGTGGAAGGAGATGTGTTGCAAGGTCTCTAGGTATTGTGCAGGGTGTGTTCAGGCCCCAAGGGTTCTTGGTGCTTTGAGATGCTTGGACCTGTTTGTTTGACTTCTCTTCAGCTGTTGAAGGCTCAGCTTTGGGTTCCCCGTCTCCTCCCACTTCCTTGCCCAAGAGGATCAGGACCCAGGAGGAGTCAAAGGAGGGTGTCTCCCCGTGTAGAGAGGACAGATACCAGCTGCTGAGCTGTGAACACCTGCATTGTGATGTGCAGTGTGGCAGGTAGTAAGAGTGGATGCCTGGCTGGATGGTGAACCCCTCTCAAAGTGCAGAGGGACATCAAGTGCTGGTGTTGTGCACAGAGGAGGTGGCAGGGGTGAGTTCAGGTTCCTAGACACTTGCTGCTCTGTGTTGAAAAACGCCTGCCTGCAGCAGAAGGGCTGATGTGGAGGCATCGTGGATCAGGCAGGCCAGTGCACTTCGCATCCTCCTGCTTAGTGAAGGTAGTGCTTGGGCCTGCTCTACAGCTCCCCCTTGGCAGCTCAACTGCCAACACCTCAAGGCTGGTGGCTGCCCCTTGGGAAACAGAGGAGGGTGAGACATACTTGCATCTGCTCACGGAGTAAGGCACACTGTCTAATGCAGGACCATGTAGCATGATAGTGTGGATGCCAGGTCTTGCAAAGACCTGAAGACCTCGGGAGTTCCATGGGGCGTTCCCTGGAGATGTGGTTGCTCTGTTGAGTGCAGCAGGATGTTATTCTGCTTAGGGAAGCTGTGGAAAACGCACAGGTCTTTTTCATAAGTGCCAGTAGCATAATCCTGCTAGTTCTGACCTGGTAGGAGTCCTGGTGCTTGCCCAGAGCCCACGTTCAGGACAAGTCCAATGCCTCCCCTCTTCCTGTGGCATGTATGGCTGTAGGAGTGCTGGAGGTTCTTCACAAGGCACAGCAGTAAGAGGGATTTGTTGCTGTTCGCACTGGTGGGGACTTCTGTGCTAGTGCTGGGTTGAAGTGGCCTTTTCCCACTGCTTGGGGGGTTAGCTGTCTGGGTTCAGGGCTGCTGCCAGGATGACCCTTGTCTTCTGTGTGCTCTGTGCAGCTTTCAGCAGGTCTGTCAGGGCAAAACTGTGTGCGTCTTCTCACCCAAGTCCCCAGTGTCCTGGGACCCCAAGCTGTTTTGACCTGGGGTCCTAATTGGCCAGTGGTGCTGGAGCCTTGCTGGCATCAGGGTCAGCAAAGTAATCCGTAGTGCCTGAGCTCAAGGGTTTCCCTGAAGTGTGATACAGCTCTGAGCTTGTGGGCAACTGATACTATCTTCTCATCCTCACCTCCCCAAAATAGGCAAGTGCTCCGCAGGAGTTTTGTCTCTGCCCTAGACCTGTAGTAAGCTGACTCTTCAGCTTGATAAGATAAACACAGAGCTTGAATAGTCAGGTACCTGTGCTGGGAACTAACTCTTGAGGGCTCCTCAATCTAGCAAATAAAGGTGTAGCTGGATGTAGTGGTTGAAAGTTGAAACTAGACAGACAAGTTTGGAGCTTGCTCTTAGCCATTAAAGCAGCATAAAGCTCAGCAGCTTTCAGAACTTGTACTTACTGCGTTTCCCACAGCTGGTGCCTTGAGTAGCTCTCAGAGATGCTATAGTTCCTGCTATGCTTTTTTGGCCTCTGCTGCATGTGGAGAGTGGATAATCTTGGCAGTACCCGGGACCTTAAATATTACTTGTATCACGGTGACGCTGTAAGTGAGTATTACTTGCAGTTAAACCCCTTGAAACCTTGGGTTGGGAAGCTGAGCATCTGTTCTGCTGCTGGTGCTCCTGAGGTGTGGGGATGTTTGTGGGCTTTGCCCTATTGCTCGAGCTGCCCTCTGTGCTTTCTGAAGCACAGCAAAACTTCTTGGGCTCTCCCTGGTGTGTGTGGCTGTGCAGGAGCTCTGCTTGGAGGGATGGGTGCTTTAGGGGGTGAAGGGGGAGACCTGTTCCACCCCCCTGCTGTTGCAGAGAGGTTGGATGGCACTCCCCAGTTTGGTGGAGCACACAGGGTATGACTCGGCAGGCACAGAGCCAGCACTGTTGCTACACTAAAGTGACTTGCAGAGAACAGTGAGCCAGAATGATGTGTGCTGGGCCCCTGTGAAGAGCGCTGCCAGCAAAGTCTGTCATGTAGGTGGTTGGTAGCACTAGATGGGTAGTGTCTGCTGCTGTGCTGCCTGGGGTCCCAGCTAGAGCTAAGAGCACTTTACTGAGCTCTTCCTCTTGCTGTGAAGCTGAAGGAGGGATGCTGCTGCTGGCTGGTGAGGGCTTGAGGTGGTAGGGGCTGCTGGATACTCCCAGCTGAGACCTTACTGGGAAGAAGGTTACTCTAGCTTCAGAGCTGGCTGCTGATCTGGGAGAGGCTGTGTGCTTTCTGGTGGCAGCAGCAATAAACCTCCTGGGGAGACTGGGCTGGGGACCTGTTTCCCCAGGCCTGTGTGTGGGCAGTGATTCCTGTGCACCTTCCTGGAGGAAGGGGTAGGTGGAGTGTCTGGCAGCAGCTATTGGGAATGCCTCCCTTGCAGATGAGTGAGTCAGGTGAGGCTGGGCCTGTGCTCTGCCTCCCTTCCTGCTGCTCTGGTGTCCTGTGGGCTGGAGAGAAGTTGGAGAGCACAGGGTGCTGGGTGAGGGTGTTTCAAATGCGCCTGTGGCAGCAAAAGCCTGGGCTCTTCCTGCTGTTCTGGAGAGTGTCTGTGTGGATCGCTGTCTGGTGTGTGCTCTAAGTGAGGCTGAGCAAGTGTGGGGAGTGCCAGTCCTTCTTGCAGCCTTATATCCTTCTCCTGCAACTTTCTCCGGTACCTGGGGATACTGTCCCCTGTCTGGAAGGAGTGTGGAAATGTCATTGCCAAGTAGGATGTACCTAGCCTCTGAAGTGCTGGGTTATGGGGTGGTAGTTCTTGTCAGGAGGGTTTTGTGCAAGATACGAAACCAGGAACTCTCACACCAGAAACTAGTGTCTGTTTCTGAACTGATGGCTTTCCTTCCTCATGCAGTGGGTCTGCCATTGATGCTGTGTTGCATCTCTGGTGGGGATTGGTGGGCAGGAGCCCAAAGCTGATCACAAAGGCACTGCTTGGTGGAGAGCGTGGGCTGGCGAGTGTGGGCTGGCTGTGCATCTCCCTTGGAGACCTTGCACCAGGGTCAGGCAGAGCAGTGGGTATGGGTGGCAAGGTTGCTGGCAATATCATGGTGGTTGTGGGTGATAATGCTTGAGCCTGTACTGTGGGAGCAAGACTAAGGGGCTGGAGATATGGCTCTGAGCTTGGTAAGCTTTTGTGGCTGGCGTGAAGTGTTAAGATCCTGCCTTGGAAAGACTGCTGGTGATGGATGGTGGAGTTCCCAGCAGAGCTGGGGAGACAGGGCCAGGCTCAGTGAGCAGTGGGGAGCATGTGGCTCAACTGGAAAGTGGATGCTGGTGTGTGATCAGCTGAGAGTAATGTTGTCCAGAAACATGACTGTTACCTCTGAAGCTATGCTTGAGACTTGCTGATCTGCAGGGCTCTGCTCTGCAGAGTGTCCTCCTGGGAAAACAGCTGCCTGATCTGCCCTTCCTCTCTCCACAGAGATACTGCCACCACCATGGAGGGGATTGTGACCATGTATCAGGACTTCATGAAGAAAGCAGGTGAGTTTCTGACTTTGCTCAGCTGCAGGGCTGGTGGCACTACATGCCTTACTGCCATGGGCACAGGGAGGTGGTCTGTCGTTCCTGAAACAGTCTGGGTCTGCATCCCCCCTTTGCCCTGATACAGAGGCAGCTCTGGGGTTTTTGGGCTGACTGTTAGGAGATTGTCTTGTCTCAGTGCCTGTCTAGGCCCTTTTGGGACACTTGTACCCTCCTGGGCAGTGGGCTTTCAGGCTGCCCTGCAGCATGGCTTCAGGCTGTACTTTACGGAGTTTGGCTGGCTTCACCAGCCTCTGCTCCCTGACTGCCCCCCTTCCTGCACTCCTGTCCTAGCAGAACAGGATGGCCATGTCTTTGCCTCCGCTCTGGCAGTGGCGTTGCTGTCGGCAGACTGGGGTGTGGATGCTAACTGCCCTGCATTGCATCTCTCTCCACAGACCCCCGCATTGCTGATTATCCACTGATGCAGTCCCCGTTCCTTGTGTTGGGCATTCTTCTGGGATATGTCTACTTCGTACTATCCTTGGGTCCCCGGCTAATGGCCAACAGGAAGCCTTTAAACCTGAAGAAGTTCATGGTGCTATACAACTTCTTTCTGGTGGGACTCTCACTTTACATAGTCTATGAGGTGAGTTATTGACACTAGGCTTCGTGTGGCATACACAAAGCAGTTCATGCAGGCTGTGTGGGTGATGGGGAGCCCTTTTGCAGGCTGTTGCCTGCCCTTCTGTGCAGGGCTTGGGAAGTACAGTGGGTGATGTGTTGGGCCTCACCATGATGATGCTCTTGTTGCAGTTCCTGATGGCAGGGTGGCTTACTGGGTACACCTGGCGATGTGACCCTGTGGACTTCTCGCAGGACCCCAAGGCCCTCAGGGTGAGTTCTCGTCCCTCTTGCAATAAGTGGGGATGGCCTTTAGTGCATGTGTTTGGACAGCAAGGTCACAGCTACCTGCCTCTCCTGAGGCAGAGGCCTTACAGTCCCTGGCTCTTGGTTTCACCCCAGGGTTACTGGGTGTATGGAGACCCTTGGTCACTGTGTGTGCTCAGGCTGAGGTGGGTCTCTAATGTTAACCTTTTCTGTTACAGATGGTGAGTGTTGCTTGGCTCTTTGTCTTCTCCAAGTTCATCGAACTGACAGACACGGTGAGTGAGTTACTGAGGAAGCCTTGTCACTGCTTGCTGGGCAGGGAGTTGGGGCACTGTGCTGGGGTAGGTGCTTTCTTCAGCCCTTCCAGTCTGACCTGGCAGCGCTTCTGTCTGGCATCACTGCTGAGGAGGCCACTCTAGGCTAATGCAAAGCCACTCTTGGCATGTTATAGCTCTGGAAGCTGTGGGGTGACCTAATGTGTGATGGCAGTGAGCTTGGCGGGGGAGGCGTTGCTGAGATCAGACACTGAATTAGTGGTCCAGCCTACTCCAGCTGCCCCCAGGGCTGCAGGTCCTTAATGCTGTTGGGCTTTCATTGCAGGTGATCTTTGTCCTGCGGAAGAAGAATGAACAGGTCACATTCCTGCACCTCTTCCACCACTCTGTTCTGCCTTGGAGCTGGTGGTGGGGAGCAAAGTTTGGTCCAGGTAAGATGAAAACTGGGTTCACAGCTTGGGGGAAAGGGGTTAGCTGGGTTAGCCCCAGCATGCTGAGAAGGGTGTTTTAGCCCTGCTGGGTTCTTAGGAGCTCCTTGTAGTGCTAATTGCTGTGGAGGATTGACTTACGCTAATGAAAATCTGTCTTAACAGGGGGAATGGGCTCATTCCATGCCATGATCAATTCCATGGTGCACGTTGTCATGTACTTCTACTATGGGCTCTCAGCAGCAGGACCTGCCTTTCAGAAATACCTGTGGTGGAAGAAGCACATCACGGCCATCCAGCTGGTGAGTCCGTGCTGTGGAGCAGAGCATGTGCCCTCAGCCTCTGATGTGAGGGGCAGCTCAGCCCTTGTACCTATAAAGGGTGCAGCCAGCAGGTCTAGTTTTCTCTTCTGCAGCCTCTCACTCTGAGTTTCTAGCAGCTCTGGCCCACTGTAGGCCTCTGATAGTCCCCACCAGCCTGGTTAGGGAGTGGGTGCTGCTCAGCCTGCTGCCCCTGGGCTGCAGCCACATTGGGAGGGTGAGAGGCACATGCTTATGCCAGCCTCTTCCAGCTGCTGCTGACTGTGCCCTCACCATAAGGACCTCTGCTTCAGAGTGGGAAAGGAGCCTATTGGTTTCATTTAGAAAGAAGGTCTCTAGTGGGATCCCTGACCTTGCACCTATGAGTAACTTGTCCCTGCTCTGCCTTGCTCCCAGGCACAGTTTGTGATTGTCTCCGTCCACATCTCCCAGTATTACTTCATGCCCAGCTGCCAGTACCAGTTCCCCATCTTCATCCACCTCATCTGGATTTATGGGACCATCTTCTTCATCCTCTTCTCCAACTTTTGGTACCAGTCCTACACCAAGGGCAAACGGTTGCCCAGGGTGGCTCAGCAAGCAGCCCAGCAGAATGGTAGCAGCATCCATGAGAATGGCACTGTCACCAACGGCAAGGTCAAAGCCAACTAGAGGGCAAGGCCCTCCCAGAGCCAATGAGAGCCCCGGGGCGGAGGCAGCTGGGACCTGTTCCTCTGCTCCTGGGTGCCACTAGCCAAGTCAAGTGCCTACAGACTGTTGTACCCCTGTGCCCAGCCCTGCTGTCCTCTGTCTGCATGCCCAGCCCCTCTGCTCTGAGCAGCCATGGGCGACTTCTCCTGCTCCTGGGAGGGCTCATGCTGTTTCTCAGTGTAGCTGAGCAGAGAGGCAGCTGCCTGCATCACAGCTGCGGGGCTGCAGTCCCATTCCAGTGTTTCCAAAGGAACTTCCCCCAAGTGCCTACATCTGGCCCTTCTGCCTGGGGGCCATTTCCTTCTGAGCAGGACCAAAAGAAGAGACTGGTCCCTGTCCTGGTGCCCTCTCCTCTTCCCTGACTCATCAGAGCCTGTGTGGATGAGCAGACTTGTCCCTGGTTGCTTGCTGCTGCCAGCTCAAGCGTGAGTGCTCCTGCTCTACCATGCCTTGTGCCACCCTGTTCTATGCCACAGTGCTGTATGTCCCTTCTGGTCCCTGTGTGCCCAGGTGGGGGGGTCTTGCCCTGGTGTGTCTGTGCTCAGGTGTGGCTGTGGAGAATGTAGGGGCAGCATGTATGGGACTCGAGGGCCCAGACCTGCCCAGTACAGTACACATGCCCTGTGCCTAGTACATAGCAGGGGTTGTGACAGCCTGAAATGCCTCCCCCACACACAATAAGCCCAGGTTGCCTTGCCTTTCTGTGCCTGGGCTGGGTGCTCTGTGTGGGCTTTGGCCACACTTAACCTGATCCTGTATGGCAGCCGGTGGCTTGCTCCAGAGTGGGGGAGGCCAAGCTCAAGCCTTGCCTTGGCCCACTTCCATTTCTGCAAACTCAAGACTTGAGCAATAATTGCCCCTAGAATCAGCTCCCAGGCCCTCCTGCTTGGGACCAGCCCTGCTCTGGTGCAGTGTGAGCACAGTGGAGGATGGTTGTAGCGGGCCCTGCTG
Source organism: Dromas ardeola (assembly GCA_013398915.1). Taxonomy (NCBI): domain Eukaryota; kingdom Metazoa; phylum Chordata; class Aves; order Charadriiformes; family Dromadidae; genus Dromas; species Dromas ardeola. Next base: position 136,357 of record VYZM01007485.1, on the reverse strand, counting down.
TGGTGTAACAGCGAGCACCTCTTGCCTCTGTGGATACGACTGGGCCTGGGTGAAGGTGTACTCTGCCCCTACAGCAGGGCAGTGCAGCAGCTCTCCTGGGCCTGGTGCCCATCACCTGCTCTGGCTGTAACCAAAACCATGCTGGTGGCCTTGAGGATGAGGTGAAGGAGCCAGGCCCTGTCAGAGTGGGCTGCTCTTCTATCACAAATAAACCAACAGAAGGAGAAATGGCTCTGCCCTCTTGTTTTTCCTGGCTTGCTGTGCTCAGAAGCTGTTCCAGGTGGCTTGGTCCTGCCTAGTGTGGTTGGAGGCAGGGCTGGGAGAAGCAGCTGGCGTAGCAGGTTTTTGTGTTGGGGGGAGAGGGTGATAGCAGTGTGCTGATGTAGCAGATGGCAGATTGTTTCCAAGTGCTTTGGTAGAGCAGTGCTCAGGGCAGGAAATGTGTCAAGGCTCCTGTTGTGAAAGTGGCTCCACCCTGTGAAAGAATGGCTGGGGTGGAGTGTGGGTGCGGGCTGGGACCTGGGCCAGCTGCCCAGGAGGAGCTGCTGCTTTTCAGAAACCCCAGGGAGCTGAGGTGTGGCAGAGCAAGGACTAGAGACTCAGGAAACCCAGGTGATGGGGAAAGAGCAGTCTGCTTGCTGCATCTGCTGAAGCCAAAGCTGCTGCCATCTGTGACTGCCCCTGCAGCGTGAATCTGTGCAGAACAGAGATGAGTCTGGTCAGAGGGAGGTTTATGTTGCTGCTGCCTTGCTCTTGCTATAGCAGTGCATCTCACTGTCTGGGCTCTGCCCTCTGTACTCCATGAGAGAGTCTGGCTTACCATCAGCGTTGCTGGGGTGCATTGCTGCCTTCCCCCTCACCTTGTGAGCAGGGCCCTCCTAAGCAGAGGCCAGCCTAGGTGCTGACTCAAGCCTGGGAAGGGGGGGTGGGTAGCTGGCAGGGAGGAATGCATTAGACCAGCAAGCCTCCGGAAGCTGAATTTCACTGCATCTGGTGTGTGGGAGGGGTTTACTGGATGTCCAGCCAAAGCCTAGGGCCAGGGCTTGGTGTGAGGGAAAGCTCTGCTGACCCTGCCTGAGCTGCTGTACACCTCAAGGTCATGCTCTGAAATGTAGGACAACCTCCTCAAGTGAGCTGAACTAGTGTGACCAATATGCCTAACTGCATCACCGTTTTATGGGACTCGGCGTCCTTGTGTGTATGAAGCCTTAAAATGGGATCTGGCTGCTGCACTGTGTGGTGTTCTCCCAGTTGTTGCCACTTCTCTGTGGGCAAGGGCTGGTAGGAGGTTTTGTTCTGGTCCCTGCTGAAGTGGTGCGTAACAGTAGTTCAGTGCTCCCTGCTTCAGGAGCTGGAGGTGAGAGTCCAGCTGTGATGGAGCTTTTCCTGTCTAGCCTCCTCCTCCCTGCTCCAGCTGGCTCTTGGCAAAGACAGGACTGTCTTTGCTTTTGCCCAAAATAGTAACAATACTTAAAACTACTTATGCTTGGCATTTTAAAGCGGGCTGTTCCCTATGTGTGTTCTGCTCTCCCTTCCTCCTATTGTTCCTGTGAGCTGTGATCTTTCCATGGGTTGGCCACAGCACTTCGTAATTTATACCCTGTCATGGTCAGTCTGGGCTGCTGCTCTGAACTCAATTCCCACCTTATATGGCAGTGTTTCCTGGGCCTGCTGGGTCAGTGCCCAGCTCCTTCCTCTGCTTCTCCCTGCTCCAGGGCGGTAGGACCAGTATGGGGCCAAAGGAAGACACTGTAATACTATCACCTTCCAGTAACGCTCAGAGGACTTTCAAGGAGTGTGTAATGCACAGTTTCTGGGGGTGGGTATGTGCTAAGGAGAGGCAAGACAGGCTCTGTCTGAGAAAGATAAACTGCTATTACATGGGAGTGAAGAAACTACACCAGCTTTCAGGCATGTAAAGCCTCCCTTCCAGGGTCAGGAATCACTGGAAGCCTTAATCTGCTGTGGGGCCACAGGGCAAGTCTGCGCTAACTCCCAGCATTGAAATGCAAGGGTGTGGGGCAGGGTTCCTACAACAGCAGCACAGCTCTGGGGAAGAGCCGAACCTTGTAATGTGGGTTCCTGTCCCCTTCCCCATTTAGATCCAGCTGCTGCCCTGGGATTTGCTTCTGAAGAAGAACGGCCAAATGGGGATGTATCAACAGCCCTGTTGGGAAGGTGCTGGGCTCAGCTCCTGCAAGCTCTTTTTTGAGACTGTGCCCCCCCCCATCTCAGCAATAAGTGTGGGGCTGCTCTGGTGGGTGGGGGTTGTGCTCTAGCTGGCCTTGGCACAGCTCAGGTTGAGCCAGTGCTGCCCACCTTTGATGGCTCCAGCTGGCTTAAAGCTCAGGAGGCAGAGCAGGAGCCGGCGCCAGGTACAGCATGGTACTGTGCTAAGAGGAAGGTGAAAACAGTTAATAATAATCCACCCTCAGCTAATCATAGGCTGATGGGAGGCACAGGCTTTGTTGAGCTGCTTTGCACAGACCAAGGTGCTAATCTGCTGTGCAGCGTCCCTGGCAGCCCCTGGCTGTGCTGGTGCAGCTGAAGGACAGGCTCGATGGGTCTGGTGCAGCCCCACAACCTCAGGCACCACAGCTCCAACGTGCAGAGCAGCATGGCAGCTGTGGCCTCCCTGGCTCTTGCTCAGGTAAAGGCTCAAATATGCTCCCTGCAACTTGCACCAGCATAACTGAGCTGGGAAAAAAATGCATTTTCCAAGTGCTGGGGAGTCAAGCTCAACCAAATGTCAGCTGAGCCCTGCTGCCAGCTTCCCTGCATGCAGCCTCAGCTTGGCACCAGGGCTTCCCCTCAGCAGGAGGGGAGGACAGAGATCAGGGCTGCTGGAAGAATCTATGACTAAGGGCTGTGCACTGGCTTCATGGTGCTTTGGGAGTCTCTTGTGTGACGTCCAAGCTGGCTCTGGCAATGTAAACTAACCTTTTGGTTTGCATGAGGCTTTATGCCATTGCCAGCCCCTTTCTGGGCTTTGGGGTGATTACAGCTGTTGCTGTATGTTTCCAGCCCCTGCCCCCCCTTTTTTTCCAATAGCACATACTCATAAATTTGGTACTAAACTCACTGCAAAAATAGCTATTCTACCGTAGCACTGTTAAGAGCAGGCAGCATTGGCTGCAGCACAGAGGCTGTGTGCAGCAGAACAAGATTAACTGCTGTGTGCAGGTTAGACTACAGCTCAGACTGTCAAGAATAAGTCCCCAGACTGCTCTGGCACAGGTGATCACTGTTGGTAGTTACCTGCAGAGGCACAGTAAGGCAAGACACAGCAGAAGCTGGGGCCACAGACATACTGTGCTTTCAATTGAGCCATGCTCCTCCCCACCACAGCTGGCACCAAAGCAGGCCCAGCTTAGAGCTGGTTCACTGCTCAGTGGAAACTGAGACAAGGGACACTTCCTCCTAGCCCCACTGCAGGGCCAGCACCCTAGGAAGGGTCAGTTTTGACACACTCTGATCAGGGATGGAAGGAGGAAGTCACCCAGGCTCTAACCCTTTATTCTGAAAGTACCCAAGAGCACAGGCATTAATATAGAGGCCCCCTTTTTCCCCTAACACTTCCCTTTCTCTTACCAGAGCCAGGACACCAGAACCAGTATCAAGCCACAGGTCAGGCTGCTCTGTGATTCTGGTTTGAGAAAGTTAGGCAGTGCAAAGAAAGCTGGGTTTTCCTTGTAGAGCTTTGCTAGAGAAGGGGCTAAGTCAGGACTTCACCAGACACAGGCTAGACATCAGCTTCCTTTGGAGAACAGTTCCTGCTGCAAACAAAGCGCCATACCTAGGGTCTTTCAGTGCTACAGCTTCCCCCTGTGGGGTACAAGCAAGCCATAGCCCTTCTGGTGGAGCTGCTGCATGTGGTCAGCATGTGGCAGGTGAAGCCCTGCCTTAGCTGGGACAGATACAGAAGTACAGCATCCTCCTTCTCCCAGGACTTCAGGGCTGTCCTAGGCTGACTGCAAACTAGCCCTAAAGAACAAGAGCTCCACCACTTGTCCAGAGACCAAACCTCAGGAAGGAAGGGCTTGGTTCTGAGTCATGGCCTTTTCTTCCATCAGACTCCATGAAAAAGTCAAATTAAAGCAATTTATTAACATTTAAAATAACTGTACAGTGTGCAAGCTAAATTTCCCCACTCCCCCCAACAGCCCTGTGCCTTCATCGGATGCCCTGGTGAATGATGCTGCTTTTGGCACTGTTGGCCTTTTCTTTCTCCTTCTTCTTTATGGGGTCCATTTCAAAACAGCGCCAGAGCCGCAGTGTTTCATCAGCAGCTGCTGAGGCCACCGTTGCACCATCAGGGCTCATAGTCAGATTCAACACTCTGGCAGTGTGACCTGAGGAGGAGGCGTGCAGTCAGGGCTGGGCTGATCACCACATGCCCTGTCCCTGTGGTTCTACCACAATGGTCAAGTTCACTCTCATGTGCCCCATGAGCCCCCCACCAGCTTGCACAGCTGTCCCTACATCATGCTGCAGCAGCATGAATTCACACCCTAGGCATACATTTGGAACAACAGTGTTTCATCAGCAGCCCACAGGAGTGCCTCCCTCTAGCAGCACGCCCCTGGACACCATTCTGCAGCAGTAATGCCCCAGGCTAGACCACCAGTCTGCTCAAACCAAGTATTACACCTGCCTTCAATCTCTAGCAGCCTTCCCTTCCCCAGGCAAAGGGCCCAGCCTACCTCGCAGCTCAGTGACCTTGGCCATCGTTGGATACTTCCATACCACCAGCTGATTCTGTGCAAAGCCATGGCCCGAGATGAACTCTTTGTAGTTTGTTGACCACAGGATAGAACAGACCTGGGAAGCAGTAATAATGCAGGTAAGACAAACTGCTTGTGCTGGTGCTCACCACCCGGAGATGAGCATAGTCTCCCTCCTTTCCCATGCCCCTGGGAGCCAGCAGCTCTGTATAGGCATCCTGCCAGAAGGTATTTGTCACCAAGCTGATGTTCATGTCTCACCTGGGAATGGGAATCAACAGCACTGAGGCAAGTGCCAGAACACACATTCCAGATGCGGATATGTCTGTCACTAGTCCCACCTCCAGTGGCTAGAACATTTGACTGCCAGGGACACCACGCCACAGCCTGAGAGAAAAGGGTTAATTCTAAAACATGCAAGAGGCAGCCCATGCACAGCCATTGCTTCATGTCTGCCTTGCACACAGACACATGCCCACCCCGGCCCACAGCAGCCCTTCACTCACCTTGACAGCGCCCTGGTGCTGAGTGAAGGTTTGTACAGGAGCAAAGTCTCCGCTGTCCCCCTGGGTACACGGCCAGATGTTCACCAGGTTGTCATTGCCACCACTGGCCAGGTAGCGGCCATCTAGAGACCACTTGAGTCCACACACCTCCTGTGTGTGGCCCACAAGTGTGGCCACATGATGTTCAGCCACTCTGACATCGTGGTGGTGGATGTGGCCAGTCCTTGCCCCACTGCAGAGAGAAGGCTTGCAGGGTCAGGTTGGTGCATATTTTCACCAAAAAACATTTTTGTGCTGTTGCAAGATTGCCATATCTGCCATTGACTTTCAGCCAGCGTTACCTGCATCACTGGCCTGTTGGCATGAGAGAAGCAGCCACAGAAGCTCTTCACAACTTCAGCACAAAGAGCAAAAGAGAAGACAGGCCTTCTCCCCACAGTCCCCACAGAACAGGCTGAGTAAGAATCCCAAGCCGGGACAGAAGCTCCTCTCTGACATCCCTAACCTGCATCGCTCACAGATCTAGGATAGGAATCTGCAACAGCTAGACACTGCCGTTCACCCACCCACTGCTTTACCTGGAGAGGATGTAGCTGTTCCAGCTGAGGGATCCCACACGGGAAGAATGGCTGGTCATATTTCGGAGACGTTTCTGCTGCTGTATGTCCCATAGCTAAAGAGGCAGAGCAATAAGTTCTCCAGAGGATGAGGAAACCCAGCCCTGTTGCTTTGCCCTAGGAACTTCACTGCATAGGCTCCAGCATTCAACCTTATCGCTATGGGAGCGGAGATCAATCTATCTCGTGCCTACAGAACAGAAGGTAACTCCAGGTGTCAAGAAAACCCCAAAACCAAACCCTGCCTTGCTGCAGTTGGTCACTGGCCGTGGCTGGGTGTGGACATTTCCACCCCACACCAGTCACGGCAAGTCAGAGTGCACCACATCCTTCTTGTGCTAGCCAAGCCTTTGTCCCAAGGCCCCACAGCTCTGGCAGTCCCTAGACAACACCTCTAGTTCTACTCACCTGGACCTCAGCATTACTTGTGCCAACAGCAAGGTAGTTTCCCTCTGTAATCCATGACACAGAGGAAACATAATCATCTGGATGCTCCATCTGCAGCAGCTGGATAATCTCCCCAGAAATGTGGTTCCACAGATAGACAGAGTTGTCCAGAGCCACCGCTAGGAAGTTCTGAGAGCTCCAGTCAATGAGATTCAGATCTACAATTTGGAAGAGCAATGCAGGTCACACTGAGCTTACCCTGGAGAGCCCTGCCTTTCACCAGCACTGATGCCAGATCTTCCACCCGCATCAGGTGTGTATGCACATGCATGCACACCACATGCAGGTAAGGGACAGCCTTCTTAGTGTCACCATGCTCAGCTAATGAGGTCAGGTAGCCCTGATCCATGTCAGCTAGACAGCACTCTGGACCACTAGTCCTATAAGGCTACACAGGGACAACTCCAGAAGCGGTCCGTGCCAGCCTGAGTGCATAAGGTGCTGAAACAGCCCAGTTAGAGTTCCAGTCCCTTGGACCACGCTATCCTAGGAACTGCATTCCAGCGCAAAATGATCTTGATGCCCAGCACTCAACATTGTAGGCTACTTACAATAGTCATTGCGGATCTCCGGTGCATCCAGGATCCGGTCTGGCATTGAAGGAATGTATCTGCCATTCTTCCTGCTGGATCCCGGTGTCATTTTCTGACTGTAGAGCACTTTCAGATTATTCTGATAGCCTGTGTGCAGAGGAACAGATTTGTTAACCTGAGTTACTGTTTCCTCCCAGCTGAGCACTGCTCACCCAAGTAGAAATCCCTTCCAGTGAAAAGTCCAGAGAAAAGAGAAACACTCAGAAGAGCAAAATGTACTAACTTCACTGGCAGTATTAACTGCTGAACCAGGGTGAGCTTTGATTCCCTAATTCACAGGAACAAGTTTAACTGACAAGCACTTTGTTTTCTGTATCCCATTATGTTTAGTGACCGTTAAGCTACAAAGTGCACAGTAGAGAGTCGGAAGCTTTTGCAGACATCAGGAAGGTTTGCCACCTGCAGTACCAGTGAGCAACTGGCAGTCATTTCAACTTTTGTAAATAGATTCACTGTAGCTGTTACGCAACCCCTCAACCTCATGAGACCTACGGAGGGGACTCCAGTGTGCACAGGAGCTCCGAGAAGCCGGTTGATCTCTCCCACATCCACACACAGAGCTTCTGTGTTGCTGTTACCCTGCCCAGATCTCTCCAGCTGAGTCAACTCACACAGAACCTGTATCATACCTTCTGGAGCATTCTGTGGCTTTCCACTGAGGCGGAGGATCTTTGCCTCTTCGATATCAAAGCCATTCAGATTCACTGCCCAGGCTTTCTGTTGCTCCTACAGAGACAAACCACCCTCAGAAAGATGCATTTGAAACACAAAGCCCATGCTGCACTTAAAACTGCAGTAGGCAGAGCATACACCTAAGTCCCCTTCTCCTAGAATCAGGAGGTATACAGCTGTGCTGTGGGAGTCAGCTACAGACAGGCAGCTCAAAGTAGTTTTTCCTCAGGCGTTGGCACACTGTCCTGCTCACATTTTCATACAGAAGAGTGGCAAGTTCAGTGTCTCGTTGCCAGTGGGGAAAGCCACAGCCACAAGGAACCAAATGCTTCATAAACAGATTTCAGAACACAGTGTACACATTCCAGAATAGCTCCCCATGTAGACATTGTCCTAGAATAGCTACCACCAGCAGTTTCACTGTGCACAGGCTCACAGTTTTGCGTTTCTGTAGCCTGCTATATTTTAAAGCCTCATTAGCCCAAAGTTGAATTTTGCTACCAGGAGTGGCACAGGCTAGAGTGAGTGGAAGCAGAGGTTTAAGACTCTATGCTTTTCCCTGTGCCTAGGGAAACATCGCTAAAGAACCACTATGCTCAGGTTCCTGTGTAGCAGGTGTGTACCTGTTCCATTCACAGGCTCTACAGCTTCTACCTCATCCCAGGCTCCCGAAGCCCAGAACTGGAGCTGTCAGCCCCATGCACCCACTTGACAGAATTTAACAGTTTCTTCTCTGTAGAAGGCCAGGACAGATTAGGTGTTTGATAGTGATCATTGTTGTAATCGCAACTTAGCAACACCGCTCACCTTCTTGGTAGGGGACTCCTCAGCAGGGTCATTCTCTTTGGTTAGTAAGAAATTAGCCATCTCCATCTGCATAGTGCTTCGGTTGGGAATGTAGCGATCCCCCCCGGCCTTTGTTGGTGTGCTCTGGATTTTGGATCCAGATTTACCTGCATTCACATTCATAAGTATTGTTTTACAGCTAACAAACAGCCTGTATTAGAGCTTTCAAGAGACAACAAACCCAACACTTTTCCACATCACACCTGAGACAAGCAGGACTTGAGGGGCTCATGCCACCCAAGTCATATTTCTGCCCCTCCCATCTTCCCCCACCCCCACCCCCATATAAGAGCAATAAACTCTGGTTAGGGACTACCAGGAGAAAACTCCTTGGGTCTAGTGCAGCAATTCCCTAATTCATAGATAAGGGGAGGATGACAAAATACCATTACAGCATGTAAAGCTGCCAGCAGACAGTCCCACCCGCACTTGCCCCAACACAGCTGTGCCAGCAAGACTCAGCTAGGGGTCAGCAGTTCACTCAGCCCCAGTGCACAGATCTTCGCCCACCTCATGCTGGGGAGGAGAAGGTGGGTGGGCTCCCCGGAGCCAGGCAGTGCAGCCCACCTCCTCCTGCTTGACCAGCAGGCCCGGCTGCTGGCACGGAGCCCAGACCACGCTCCCCCCTTGCCCAACCTACGCCGCCGGTCGCCGCCGCTCACCGGGTGTCCTGGATGGCGTCTTGCTGGAGCTGTGGGAGCGATTGGCCGGCTTCATGGGCGTCAGGCCGCCGGCGGGGCTGGGCCCGGGGGCGCCGCTTTCCTTGGCCTTGCGCTGCCACCGCGCGGGCGGCGCGTTCGGGATCGGCGTGTCCAGCTTCAACAGCCCGTGCAGGTCCGCCTCGAACACGAACTGCGCCATGGCGCTGCGGGCGGACGGCGTCAGCGGGGCTCCGCGCAGGGACACCGGCCGGGCTGCAGCCCTCCTCCGCCTGGCCCCCCTCCGGCTGCGCCTCAAGGCCCCCTCCATCACAGGGTACCGCGCCTCAGGCCGCTCCTCAAGGCCCCCTCCGCCACAGGACAGCGCCCCTCAAGACCCTCTCCACCTCACGAAACCCCCTACCCCAGGCCGCTCCTCAAGACTTCCTCCACCACGGGAGGCCTCCTCCACCACGGGAGGCCTCCTCCACCACGGGAGGCCTCCTCCACCACGGGAGGCCTCCTCCACCACGGGAGGCCTCCTCCACCACGGGAGGCC
>VYZM01007485.1:59710-121709 GCA_013398915.1 Dromas ardeola | reverse complement strand
CCCCCCGACCTTCTCTTCCCTTTTTGCACCTGATTGTCCCCACCCCAGGCCTCATGTGATGCTCACAGCGCCAGGGGATGGGGGGGCCAGGTCCCAGCAGCCCCGTGGCACAGGGACCCATGGCATCAGTGGGAGACCACGCTGGTCGTGTGGGCTACCAGAGCATCTCTGCTGGGCACAGGACATTTCCTAGGAAGAGCGGCCAGACAGCTCTGCAGCCCACATCAGCCACGCTCAGGCAGTGCCCTGCCAAGCTGGTGGTGGGCTCAGGGCGCTGCGATGTTGCAGAGGCTGCAGGCAGGAGAAGGATGAGCCCAACCCTGACCTTCTTCCCACTGCCCCGACTCAAAATGTGCTCCCGAGCCTGCCGTGTCCAGAGACTTGTGGTGGGGCTGGAGAGGTGAGCAGGAGATCGACAGGATTTTGTTCAGTTCATGCTTTTTATGGTGTTGGAGAAAGTGTTAAATGGGCTAAGGAAAGGCTCAAAGAAAGTGTGGACAGGCCTGAAAGGGGAGAAAGCCGGGAAGTGCCTCTGCCAGGCGCAGTGAGCCAGGTTGGGGCTGGCTACCAGCTGAGCTGAGGATGCCCAGTGGGGCAGCAGGATCATACGAGGTTGGTGCGGGAGCATTAGCCTGGCCGCGCCACCGCATTACTCGCGGTGCAGAGCTGTGCCGTCAGATGTTAGCTTGAATTTTGCTCAGACCCTCATCATTGTAACTCCAAGAACATTTGATGAGCGGCGACCCCCTCTGCTACCTGCGTGGGACTGGGAGCCCCAGGCTGCAATCCAAAAGGGACGCCTGGGGGCTGCCAGGTCCTGCCTGCAGAGAGCAGGGATGTCCCTTTGCTCCAGGCACCCCAGGGTGTCCCACAGGTGAGAAGGGCTCTCCACCGCCCACCCTGAACACCCCCTGCACACCCTCCTGCGATGTCCCCTCCCCAACCCTGCAGAGTTTGGCTGCCATGGGGTGCTTGCTGCCCGTGCCCGGCATGCCAGCTCCTCTCTGGCCCATCTACTGCGGGAGAAAATGGCCCCAAGGACCTACCTTGGGGTGTCACTGGCTCGGGGGCCGATGGTGGGCTGCGGAGGCTGAGCAGGATGGCAGGGAGCAGCGAGGGCAGCCAGCCCCGGTGCAGGCAGGCTGCCATCCTGCAACCCCTGTGCCGGGGCTTCCCAGCGCCCCGGGAGCTGCAGCGACTCCTCTGGGTGATACCTTTATCTGGGAAGTGGTGGCTGTGCAGCTCAGGAAGCCTGGCTGGAGGCTCCCCCCACCCCATCGCCGGCACTTCCCCGTGCCTGAAACCACCATCCCACAGCCCCTCCACCACCAGCCGCAGTGCCAAGAGAGACTGCTCCTATCAGATAGGCGGCATGTCCTGCCCATGTGGCTACCGGCATGCCGGGAGGCTGGAGTAGGAAGAAAAACAACCCCTGAGAAACCAGGGAGGCCCCCACATGGGGCAGGGAGGGCAGGGCAGGCTGTCAGGGGCTGCAGGCACATGGGACCATGGGGCACGGGGTGGTTGCTCCGGCTCCATCCTGCCCTGTGCCGCCTGGCACTGATGTGTGCTGGGTCTGCTCTGCGTGTCCCAGCGGCACTGGCCCAGCGGCGGTGCCAGGAGGAGGGCTGCAGGCACAGGGGACATTGGCAGGGCCCACACAGATGCTCGCGGTGCTGGTGCAGGAGCAGGGCCACCATGGTGGGGTCCCACAGGCATGCTCAGCCTCTTGCCAATCCACCACTGTAGGTTGGTGCAGGTGGCCGGAGGGGTGTCCCACCTTGCCAGGGTACAGCCCTGCGGCACAGCCCAGGGACCACCATCCAGGGCACAAGGAGCTGCTCGCACCCGTGTCCCCACCACACCAAGGGTGGGTTGGCTTCTCCCTTCCCTGCAGCCAGGGCCAGCACTGGGGGCAGAGAGGGCGGATGGGAACAGCCAGCACCAATTTGTCACAGTCAAATTTTGTCAAACCCATCCCACTTCCTTCTCCATCCAGCTACTGGGCTTTGCCGTCAGGGAGGCAAAAAGCAGAAAGCCCTTGGCTTGAGCAGGGCTGTTGACGCTGCCTCAGACGCTGTTCCCAGACAGCAGCGGAGGAGGTGCAGGGCTGGTGGCACACGTCAGGCTGCCTCTGGGGGCTGGTCCCCATCACCGTTTCACCCCCTCAGTGATGGGGCAGAGAGGCTGCTTACTAACGGCTGCAGTGGACACCAAAGAGCAATGGAGATCAGAATGGGAAATCAAAATGGTATTGACAGGGTTGAAACACCTTCTGGTGAAAAAAAAGAGTCTTGCCCAGAAGGGCAAATGCAAATGCCCCTGCCTTTGGCTGGGATAGCAGGTTCTGGAGAAGTAGCCCTTGCTTCCCATGGACCGCAGAAGACAGCTAGATGGGCAGATAAATAGCACACCGAGGGCTTAGGAAGCCAAAGCCAAGAGAGATGAAGCCCACCCACTGTCAATATAACAAATGGCAGCAGCGCAGGATGAGGGACGGCAGCCTGGGGCAGCGGCTCCCACGGGAGGGTCAATGCGGAGACCAGGCGATCCTTGAGGGACTGGCATGTGGGAATCACCCCAGCGGTACGTGTTTGAGCGGGCTGGTCGAGCAGGACGGTCCCTTTGCAAGACATGGGGAGTTACCCAAGGGCTCGACGCAGCACTGGGCAGGCACCGGCTGGCCAGGGTGGGAAGGGCATGGAGCTACACAGCCCCACAGGGACCGGATGGAGGAGCGGGGCCATCCCGAGGGAAAGCTACGGGAACAGTTTTCAAGCATGCGAGAGGCAGCTGCACAGAGGAAAGACAGAGTCTGTTCACCGTATCCCTTGGGGACAGGACAAAATCTCAAATTGCAGAGGGGGGAGATCCCAGTTGGATATTAAGAAAACCCATCCCCATGGCATGACGAGATCTGGGCCTTGTCTGGGGGCACTGGGGCATCCCTGGGGATCATCAGAGGACCCCAGCAGGGACAGGTTCCCGAGAAGTGACTACCATGGAAGCAGACCACTGGGCCTCTGCATCCTGTTCCTCGGTGCCACCAGGGGGGCAGAGCTGGATCCCCACCTCCCCTCCTCTGGACCCGGCGTCCTGTTGCACTACGTTTATTGTCCATAAGGCAGAGCTGGTACCTCCAAAGGGTTACCAAAGAGCTGGAGGCTGTGCACAGCCAACGCTGTCTCTTGTGCCGGGGTGGCCGCGTCCCACGCTGGCAGCGATGCTCACAGCCCTGCTGGCACCACGTCAGGCCCAGAGCACGCTGAGAGCTGCACGGCCGGCAGCTGCTGGGCCGCTCCTTCCTCTCTCGCCCCAAAGCTTGGCCATTACTGTCCGTGGGCTCAGGCAGCAGCACCCTCTCCTGCCCGCGCTGCTGCAAACACCCTGCGGCTGCTTGTCCTCGGTGGCCATCCCAGCACGTCCCCCAGCAATGTGGGGCCATGTTGGTGGCTGGTGGCATGCCACCGTGGCCAGCACACGATGGGTGGGCAGCCAGCGAGGGGATGGCACAGTCCTGCTGCCAGGAAGGCGCTCTTGGGAAGGGGCACCGGCGTTTGGCTGCTTGGCCCCAGAGGGGGACGGGCGGCCCCTCGTCCCCACAGCACTGTCCCAGCAGGCTGGGGCCAGTGTTGCCCCTCTGTGCGGTGCCAGCGCAGCCTCACGCCTCCTCGGCGGTGGCATCGATCCCCGCGTAGGTGAAGTTCTCGAAGAGGGCCATGTTGACGTAGGCCTATGGGGGAACCCCAGTCAGGAGCCGGTTGTGTCAGTTTCCCCATCTACCTCCGGTCCCCGCTGGCACACTCGCGGGCGCTGTGCCCTGGGGGAAGGCGATGAGGCTCCCCACACCCAAAAAGCGATGCTGGGGTTACCCCCACACGTGGTGGGGGTCACACAGGTTCTGCTGCTGGATCTGCCCCCCCGACCCCAAGGGATGCTGCAGCATTCAGACAAGCCCCACGCGGAGTGGGCATCCCTCCTGCTGAGCTGCTGCCACTCACCTTCCTGGCTTCCAGCATGCGGATGAGCTGCATGGAGATCTGGGCGAAGGGCGGGCGCTCGTAGGGGCGGTCGCGCCAGCACTGCCGCATCAGCTCGTACCTGGGGGCAGAGAGCCAGCAGCGGCTCAGCGTGCATGGGGGGAGAAGGGGCAGAAAAGCTGTTTGTGGGAGGTGGGGGGAAGCAGGCAGGAAACTAGAGCCTGGAAGGGTGTTTGGGGTGTGGGACCCCAGCTCATCACCCAAACACAGTGCAGAGGGGAACCAGGCAGGAGCTACTGCAAGTCGGTGGGAGCCCTGTGGAGCAGTGGGGTCAGGGGGACCTGGGTGCCACCATCAGCCGGGCTCTCTGCCCACTTACACCTCATCATCGCAGTTGCGCGGCTTCTCCATGCGATAGCCCTGGGGCAGCTTCTCATAGAGCTCGGCGCACGTCATCCCGCAGTACGGCGTCCCCCCTGCACCAGAGACACACAGCTGGCTGTGGCAGGGACAGTCCCCAGGGTATCCCCTCTGGGGCTGCAGGAGGACCGGACCTGCAGGACCCGAGTGGAGGCAGGGGACACAGAGAATGCTTACCCAAGCTGACGATCTCCCAGAGGAGGACACCAAATGACCACCTGAAAGAGCACGAGTCAAGGCTGTGATGGAGCCCCCAGCCATGCCTGAAGGATGGGCGCGGGGCAAAGCCCAGGGTGGAGCGGGCAGCCAGGGCTTCGGATGAGCTGGCAGCTCCCCAGGGAGATGCATCAGCATCACCTCCCGCCCATGCAGCACCCAGAGCAAAAGCATCACCATGCTGACGACCCCGGAGAGGGATAGAGGCGGCCGTGGCCATGCCACAGCCCCAGTACCCCCACCTACAGGACTTACACATCGCTCTTGGTGGTGTACACGCTGTAGTTCAGGGACTCGATGGCCATCCAGCGAACCGGCAAGCGGCCCTGGGGAAACAGAATGACCGTCAGGGGAGGGTGGATGCCCCACAGATGGAGGGCAGCCGTGACCCAGCTGGTCCCAGCATGGTGGGTCATTCCCACTGGCAGCGGGGGTCCGGCCCACCACATCAGTGCAGTCCCCATGGAGATGCATCGCTCCTGCCTCACCATTGTCTTCTTCACATAGACCTCCTCCCCTCTGGAGAGGCCGAAGTCAGCAATCTTGGAGGCCAGATTTTCTCCTACCAGGATATTCCTGGCTGCCAGGTCCCTGTGAATGAACTGAAAGGGGCCAACAGTCAGCAGGAGCCACATGCTCCCTCCAGCTGGCCCCAGGGGTCTTGTGCCCAGCTGGGGAATCCCCAGGCCCTGGGGAAGGATGCTCTGAGGGGCTTGCTGGGGATGTACCTGCTTCTCACTCAGGTACTGCATCCCCTTGGCCACATCTGAAGCAAACTGGAGGAGCTGTTGGGAGGTGAGGGTGGAGGCAGTGCCGTGCTCCTTGGCAAAGGCCGGGTCTGTCTCCAAGACTCGGCTTTTGCGGAGGAAGTCAAGGAGGTTTCCGTAGGGAGCATATTCAATGGCGATGTACAGGTAACCTGGGGCACAGGAGGAGGTTGGGCCCGTGGGGCTCTCCCCAGCAAAGAGGAATACACAGCCGGGCAGGGGCTGTGGGGCTGGGGAGAGGGAAGAGGGGAACAACCCTCACCCTTGTTCTCGCAGGCACCCAGCAAGTTGATGATGTTGGGGTGATGGCCCAGTTTGCACAGCACCTCCAGCTCCCCGGCAAAGTCCCGATGGTCATTCTCCGAAGCAAACTCTGGAAGAAAAAAAGGGATGGACACCTCAGTCCTACAACATAGGCCCTTTCTCTTCTCCTCCACCGGTGGCTCCTGCCCCTCCTCAGCCCCGAGCATGGCCCAGGATGCAGCTGCATCCCCCAGCCCACCCTGCCTGCTTACCCCCATGCTCACCTTTCAGCATCTTGATGGCTGCATTCATCTTCAGGCCATCCTTTTTGATCATGGCCCTGATGACCTGCCCAAAGTTGCCCTCCCCGATCATGTCCTCAAACTTGATATCTTCCCACTCCAGGATGGGGTAGCTGAGGGGCTCGGGCTGCGGCTTGGGCCGGCGCGTCAGGGTCAGGGTCCCCGAGTTGAACTGCAGGATGGTCTCTTCCCCCTGGCAGACACGAGTGGGTGAGGTTAGAGGCACCGGGCACCCTTCTGCCCACGCGGCAGTCCCGGCAGGGCAGGGTGGTGGGCAAGGGTGGGCTCCGCACCCTCTCTGCGTGGAAGTGAGGTCTGGCTGCATCCGGACTGGAGGCTATGGAGCGCGACCTGGATCGGGCTGGGACGTGGGGAGCTGGGGACATGGTCCTGGCAGGGCAGGCGGCACTCACCGAGCCAGACTGGTACGTAAAGGTGCGGCGCCGGTGGAAAAAATTCTTCTTGATGAGGAACAGCGCCAGGAGGGCAAAGAGGATGGTGAGGCAGGTGACGGACACGGAGCCAATAATGGCCAAGAGCAGCTGCTGGTCTATTCCCCCCTGCTCGGTGCTCTGGCTGCCCAGGCTGGGCGGCACGCTCAGCGCTCCTGTCAAAAGGAGGGATGGAGGGTCGTGGTCCATGGCCGAGCCCTGCCCAGGCTGTGTGAGTGGGCAAGCACCAATAGCAGCCCTCTCCCAGCACCCTGGGACCCCACAAAGATATAACAACCACATCCCAAGCTCCTGGTGCCATGGTGGCACAGTGGTGAGAGTGTCACTGCTCGGGCCCTGCCAATGAATTCCCTGTTTCTGGACCTCCAATCAGCTTTGGGTCCGGTCACCAGCTCCCGTGCCAGCTGCGCCCTGCTCCTTTAGCCCCTTGTGCACTGTGTCACCCTCTGGACAAGGCAGAGCCACTCTGTGGGTGCCGTGCTGCCCCCATACCACCCCTGCCCCATCAGGACTAGAAGGAGCAGGATTTCTGAAGACACCCACAAGTGTTTTGGGCTTGGGCTGCTGCTTCAGAGCCACTCTTTGAGGTTACCACGAGCACCCTGGTCACTCTTTGCTCACTCAGATGCTGAGCCCAAGCCCCAGTGGAGCCGTGAGTCCCCTGCTTGCTGAGACACCCCTCTCACCATCCCCCAGGGTCTTGGCTTTCACAGGCTGGCTCCACTCCCCTGGGACATGGGAGTTGGCCCGGACGCGGAACTGGTAGCTGGTGCTGGCATTGAGGCCCCCGACGATCTTGGTGGTCTCAGCACCGCTGTCGGTGTCGATCCACTGGGGCTCGCTGGTGCCCCCCACCTGCTGCAGCTCCACAATGTACTTGGTGATGCCCCCATTGGGGTACTCTGGGACCTGCCAGGAGAGCCTCACGGCGGTGTCGGACACGGACTCTGCCAAGAGCGACCGTGGGGAGGAGGGCCCTGGGACAAAGAGAGGAGAGTGTCAGACCCAGGACAGGTCTCCTGCAGGGGCTGAGCACCGGTGTGACCAGACCCCATGGATGGCAATGGCAACCAAAGCCATGCCAGGTTTGAAGGACATCCAGAGGCCCCTGGCCCATGCTTAGGTGGAGACAGGAGGAGGTGCACATGGACCCCAGGGCCGAGAGTGGCTCTCTGGGTACAACAACGGGGGAGGACTGCACTCACAAACACTCCCAGCCTCAGGGACTGTCAAGCTAGATGTCTCTGTATTGACTAGTTTTTGGGATATTTTCTTTCTTCAACCCTTCCTCACATGCAGCAGGTTTTGAGTATCTCATCATTCCCACTGCCTTCTCTGAGCCTTCTCCATCCTGCCCACATCCCTAAACCCAAATCCTCAAATCACACAAAGTTTTAAAAGCAGCAAGTGGAGAAACCTTCACATCCTCAAAGCCTGATGCTCACCAGCCCTCCTAACACTCGGCCAGCACCGAGTCACACTGAAGGCCTCTTGCACTCCTTGCTACAGGGTGTTGTAAAGGCTGCAAGTATAGACAGGTCCATCAGGGCTTGGGCAGGGGTGCGGAGGACAGATCTGTTTGTGAGCATCACTCATGATGGCCTGAATGCCATGTTCGGATTAGGATGTTTCTCAGCTGCTTGGTGCTGGAGGGTGTGGGGTCTAGCAGGGAAAGAAGGACCCATTTTCTCCCAAGCAGCTGTTCATGCTCTATCAGAGATGGGATACAGGAGCAGCCAGACCTGGTGATGGTCACTGTTACAATTATAACTGATTTATCATTGTAATTCTCTGTAACAATTCCCTGTGCTCTGCTAGACTCACCTTTGCTGTTGATCATGACCTTGTAGAGGTCGGAGGGGGGCCCCAGGCTGGCGCAGTGGTACACCAGCACCTCCAGGCCATACTCCTTGTTGAACTCCAGGTCCCCGATGCGGGCAGAGAGCACAGAGATGGACGTGATGTTTTTCTCACACACCAGACGCCTTGCGGAGTCGAAGAGGTGGACGATGAACCCATGTGCTGGCTCATGGTTACTTGGCAATTTCCAGTTGACATGAAGCGTGTTTTTCTCCTCTATGGACCAGCCTTCAATCACAGGCTTGACTGTGGGCTCTGCGAACAAAAAGGCAGCAAAACCTCACAGCACATCAGCACCTGTGCTTTTCAGACCCTGTGCCATGCAGGGTTAGGGGTAGGGTCAGGGAGATGGAGGCTCACCAAGGCACTCTGTCACCATGACGGCCTCAGGACCCTTGCTGCCCTCCCCACCATCCCCTGGCCGGCTCAGCTGCACCTTGACGATGTAGGCGGTCACCGGCCGGAGGTTCATGAGGGTGATGTTCTCGCTGTTGTCGACTGTTGGCCAATAGGACATGTCAAAGCGATGCCTATGACCCACAATCTGCCCTGCCACCGGCATCCTCCTTGGCATCACCATGGAAGTCCTGGGATGGAAACATGCCCACCCCAGACCCCAGCTGGCTGGGGCAGCTGGGCCCTCCTGCCCAGGGCCTACCTGTGCCCCCAACCCCAGCAGACACATACCCACAATGGATGACCATGCTGAGGTGTCATCCTTGGGCTTGTAGAGCAGCCTGATGGAGGTGATGGGTCCATCTCCAGAGAAGCAGTCCACAGGTGACACCACGAGCTGGCGGCTCTGCTTGGCCAGCAGCCGAGGGGGGCTCAGGGGTGCAGGTGGCACTTGGGGGAAAGGAGGGAATAACACCAGTGGGACTGGGAGCAACAAGGACCAGAGTGTGGGTACACTTTCCACCTCTTAGCTCCTTCCAGCTTTGTCAGGAAAGTCTTTAATCACCACCCAAACCTGTCTCCTGGCACTGCGGCACACGATGGGTGGTACCCAGCCCAGTACGTGGGGTTTGGCATTGCCATACTGTGCTGTCAGCCTCCCCGAGCAACCCCAGCTCGTCCCACTCATGCCATCACCCTTTCCTCACCTCGGATGTTGACCTTGACTTTACGGCTGTCCTGGCCCCCAGTTGTGGAGACCCGGCACTCCCATAGCCCGGTGTCCGCCTTTGTCAGGTGCTGCACCTGAAACTCGCAGGTGATCTGCCCTGGCTCGATGATGGCTTTGATGAGCTGAGGGTACAGAGGGTGCCGTCAGCCCCCCAGCTTAGCCCCCTGGCTCCCCGTGCTGGCCCGAAGCTGCCCAGCAGACTGGCGGGGACACAGGTGCTTTTGAGGGTGCTGGCAACACAGGGATGGTGACGGGGCAAGGGCACGGGGGCGGTACCTTGAGCACGGTGCCGTCAGCCTTGCGCAGCTCCACGCTGTCACTGGCAGGCAGTGGGTTGCCCGTGGCCACGCAGCTGACAATGGGCTCTGAGCCCAGGTTGAACTCCAGCTCCGAGGCCAGCTGGATGATCTGGGGGAACCGGTCTGGCACACAGAAATCAGCATTAGGGCTGGCCCCACTCCTCCCCAGGCACAAGAGAGGCTGGCACCTTTCCCTGCTCCCGGCTGCAGCCAGACACTGGTGCCAGGAGCCGGTGCCAGATGCTGTGGTCTAGCCCTGATCCCCATCCCACACGCCAGGGCTCAGTGATGCTCTCGTCACGGCTAATCCCAGGGGGCCACATTAGACGTTGCGCTTGCAGCACCCTGGTTTCCATAGGGTTTGGGGCTATTTCTGCAGGCAAAGGGGTCTGCTGAGCCAGCTGGCAAGGCCAGTAGCTGATGGCACCCCCAGACACCGATGAGGAAGGACCCGATGCCCACCCAAAGGTGGAGGACAGAAACCCACCGCAGCCCCGTGCCAGCCTCACCTGACTTCTCACAGTGCTGCCCGTGCCAGCCCGCCGGGCAGACACAGCCGCTGAAGCGATTACAGCTGCCTCCATTTTGGCAGGCGCACTCCAGGGCGCAGTCGGGGCCGTAGTATCCCGGGGGACAGGCTGCGGGAAGAGGACAGCCCTCTGCTACCCCTGGCTGTGGTGCAGGACCATGGAAGCAGAGATTGTGGGCAGCTGGTGCAGGCAGCAGCACCGCTCGGCTTGTGCCAGCTCTCAGGCTGGGAGAGGTCTGCCCAGGCCCTGGAGGAAGCCCAGGCTGGATGGGCGAACTGATGGACACCCATGTCCCCGTACCTTGGTTGCAGCGGGAGCCTCTCCATCCCGAGGCACAGGAGCAGCCGTAGGGGTCCGGCAGGCAGAAGCTCAGCCCCCTGCAGCCCTGGGCTCTCTGGCACGTCTCCTGGCAGTTGCGGCCAAACTGGCCTTCCCGGCAGGCTGGAAAAACAAGCGTGGTCTGCCCTCACCCTCCATTCACCCATGCACACACACGGCATGGTGGCGGCTCGGGTACCTCGAGCCCCATGTTGCCACCCCAAGCAGGCACAGGAGCCGTGTCCTGCTGAGAAGGTGGATGGTCCAGCCCTGCTCCAGAAACAGGAGAGGCACTGGGGAGTTTCTGGCCACCGCGCCTGGGTCTGGGGGTGCAGCAGGGTACAGTTCCTGCTGCTGGGCAGCCCAGCACCTACCTCGCTCACAGCGGGTGCCCATGAACCCGGGAGGGCAGACGCATTCACCAACATGGTCATGGCAGACACCGCCGTTCAGACAGTCGGGACAGTCCTTCTCGCAGGACAGTCCCCATTTCTTTGCGGGGCAGGCTGCAGGGAGAGCAGAGGGGGCGCAGGGTGGCACCGGGCTGGAGGGCAGGGTATGGCCGCCTGTCCCTGCGTCCCGGGGAGCCAGGGCCCTGCTCACCTCTCACGATCAGGCGGTAGAAGGCGCTCCACAGAGGGCTGTCCCCCATGAACGTGGCACTGTAGACGCCATTTTCGCTCACGCTGACGTTGGGGAGCGTCAGGGTGACGAGGTCGCCCCGCACCTCGCCCCGGTCCGTGGTCTGGTAGTAGGTGCCTGCAAGGGAGCAGAAGGTGACCTGGGGCCCCCCCACACCCCTGGGACCAGCGCCAGGCAACCAGCTGGGAGCAACCCCAGCCCTGTGCCTGCTCTTGGGGCCACTTGCCATTTCTTTTCCACATAACATCCGTCTCCTTCCTCTTGAGGACCCTGGCAGAGAAGGTGGCCGGCTCAGCAATGTTCACCGACTGCGTGGCCTTCACTGGGAAGAGGTGGGCTGTGGAGGAGGAGGAGGAGAAAGAGGAGGAGGAGGAGGGCAGGCTGAGCATTGGTCACTCCCCAGGGAAATCACACCCAAGGACAGTGTCGGCACCCCCAGACCAGCCATCCCAAAACACGGCCCCCCCCACGTTTCTGCTGGGACAACGTGATACACCTCTCTGTCTGCCCTGTGCAGGAGCTGGGACCCCCTCGAGCCTCTGCAGGGACAAGCTCTCCCATCCCGGCCCCTCCGCCCCCGCAGGCAGACACTAAGGAGCAGGACGGTGGACCCTGCCCTCCAGCCATCCTGCCAGCCCCAGCCCGGCACGGGATGATGGTGGTGGCCGTAGCCCGGGGAGGTGACAGCTGGGACACATCTGCACCATGCACCCTGCCTGCTGCCAGCTCGGGAGGTGTAGCGCAGCTGCAGGCCACCCTATGGGGCCAGTGGCACTGTCGCGGCTGTTTTCCTGATTTCCCCGGTGCTGGGGCATGCAGCAGCAATGAACTCTGAGAGTATTAATGTGAGTCAGCCAGAGCCCAGCCTTGGGCCCAAACGGGGCTATAAATACGTTAAGGCCTGGGAAAACAAGCTCTGGGTGTGCCAGGACAGACACAAAAGAGGGCACAGGCGGGCGCTGGCGCTCGGAGCCTGCCAGCACGCCGGCCCGCGCACACCAGCAGCCGCCGCGCCACGTTGGAGCTCAGGCACATCCAGCCCCAGGTCCTGCCCCGCCGAGGCCGGGGGCCGGGAGGAGGTGGCACACGCTGCAGATGCCCAGGGAAGGGCACCGCAGGTCACGCGTCCCGATAATTCCCCAGAATCGCCTCCCCACCTGTCCCTCCAGTTGGGATCTTTCTGCCACGGACTTTGCAGTCCCTTGTAAAGGGCACACAGATGTGGTCCCTGTCCATGGCCACTTGTTCAGCTGTTTGTAACCACAACCAGTGGCACAGGTCCCCGCAGAGACCCCATGCCATGCCAGTGGGGACTTCCTCACGTGACAAGAACCGCAAATTAACTCCTATTCTTGCCCCCTTTCTTTTGGTCAGTTATTTACCCATGCAAAGACACCCCCCCACACACCCCCCCCGGGTGCAGAGTTGCTCCCAAAGAGCCTTTGAAAGGGAATTTTCCCACTTTTCTCCAGGAACCCAAACAGACTGTGTCAACTGGGTCATCCACAGTGTCCCCACCACTGCCACCCCAGAGACCCTCCCACTGCAAACTCATGCTGCCTCTTTCTCCGGGACCGCATAACCACAAATTCTGCTCTTTATTATGGCTTCTACTAATCTGCCCTGTTCTGATTTGGGTTTACAGGCCTGTAACTCCCTACCCAGAAAGCTCTTAGGAAAGGCTGGCGTCCCACGAGCAGCCTTGCCTCCCGCCCTCAGTTCACACCATGCAGGCAGTGGCACAGCCCCGCTCACGGCAAACCCAGTCTGGCAAAGCTGCGCTGCTCCGTTCGGCTATTTATCACCTGTCTCCTGCTACCAGCGCTGGCATTTTAGACAGATAACCCAGCAAGCTTCCCCAACTTCTCTATTGTGCACAAGGATGCAAAAATAAAAGGATTTTGGTTTTTCTGGGCATCCTTCTGCTGTGGGTATTGTAAAAAATAGTTTATTGCCAGATTTAAACCCTTCTGAAATTGGTCCTCAGGATCTCTTTGGTCTGATTCACTTTGTTTTTACAGCAAAACTTCCAAAGTTCATCACCCTTTCTATGTTCTTCTTCATGCACGACCTTTTGGGAGGTGCCAGCTTTCCTCTAACAGCATTCCCCGTCTGCTGCTTCATCACCCTGGCCTGCTTCGGAGCGTTCTCAGGCTAAACAGGAGAGACGATTCATGCCAAGCCTCCCCGGTGGGTTCTGTACACAGCCCTCCCTCCCCCTGCAAAGACGTAATTTTTTTTCTTACTTTTTCCTTATTTTTTTCCCCACTTTTCTAAACAGAGCAACAGCAGCCAGTTTGGCACTTGGAAAAAAGCCACATTTTTGACACCTGTAACTCCTGCAGGGGCTTGGACCCAGACACTGACCAGCTCCCCCACAGCACTATTTTGGCCTGACTATGTCGACCCAGGAGCTGGGGGCTGGCTTGGAACCCCCCCACCACTGGACACCCAGTCACACCAATGGAGCCCCAGAGCTGTCACTTCCCTCCGTGACTTATATATGGGGACATCTGGGGGTGCAGAGCCCCTTCTGCGCTCCTCGACCCCCGCCGCCGGCTGTGCCCGCCCATGCTGTCTCCCGGTGCCTCTGCCTCCCTCCCACAGCGCCTCCAGGCAGTTCTGCTTGCCCAGACCAACCGGCTCTGTTTCTGATAGGATCACTGACCATTTTCGGATCAAGCCTCTGGCCAAGGACACAGGCGGGTCCCTGTTCCTTGGAGGATGCTTGCATCCCACCAGCAGCCTCTCTTCCCCAGCTTGGAGATAGTAGAGCTGCCTAATAAAGCTGTGTTTTAACACAGGCAGGGAATCTTGTATCCCCTGCCCCCTCATCCTCAGCAAAAGGTCAGCTGTTTTAGCCAAAACTCTCTAAAAAACAACTAGAAAGCATCCTGAGGCAAACACTTATCAAACACAGGAAATTTCAGTCCTAATAGTTTCGCAAAGTCTCAAGCACGGGGGGAGTGGAGGTTGGGGTGGCAGTGTGGGAGAGTGCCCCGGGTGGTATCCCTGCTGCCAGCTGGCCCGGGAAGGCCCTTTCGGCTTATATGGCCCAAAACGGGAGCGGGAGACAAGAGCTCAGCACTCCCTTGGCTGCTGTGCACCCTGGCAGTGCCTCTCTGCAAGATCCCACTGCCGGAGCAGCGACGTGCTGCTGCTGCACGGTGCTCACCAAGCATGGCACTGCGGGACATGCGCCCCGGCACTGCCTTATCCCTGGGAGCCTGTGGTGCACGAGGCTGGCGTGGCTCCAATGGGCTGTCCCCCTGCCCTGGTTAATGATTTCCAGACCCCATTGCCTCCTCCAAGGGCACCTGAATTCCTCTTGGACCTTGCCCTGCTCCCCAGCACCGTTCCCAGCCCAGCTGTCTGCCTGTGCTGCTGCCCGTCCCCACACACTTCCATGGGGCTCAGCCGCGCTCCTCCAGCTGAACATCCCTCCCCTCTCCACCCTGCTGGTGCTGGTGGACCCCAAACCTAGTCCCTGGATCACTGCTGTCCCTCCACCATGCTGGCTGGCATCGTAATTGCGAAGCATGGGTCAGGTAGCTCCCATGTGGACCCAGCCAGCAGCTGGGGGGCTGCCCACTGCCCCCCCAGCCGCTCACCGTTGTGGCTGTTGTGCACGTAGACCACCTGGGCCTGCTCAGTCGGCGTGCGCCCCAGGCAGTAGAGAATCCCCACTAGGTCAGCCATGGAGAAGCCCCTGGCCTGGACGTGGTTGCTGCGGTTGCGGTAGTTTTGGAAGCCCGTCTTGGGGTGCGTCATCACGATCTTGTTCTCCCGCTCGATCTGCAGGTAGCTCACATCGCGCTCCCCCATGACGCAGGAGAGGAAGAAGTCAGAGTGGGACAGGCTCTGCACGTTGGCGATCAGGGTGATGTCCAGGATGGCCCCTGGGGCAGGGGAGCACAAGGGCATGTCACAGCTGGACAAGGGCATGGCCATCCCAGCCCTGCCTCAGGGCCAGACCCCGTCACCCAGATGTCACCCCCTTTCCAGGACATTTTTGCCACCCCCAGCCAGCCCAGGAGGCACAGCCAGATCGGGTGCAGAGCCATTGGGATGACATGGTGGGCATTTCCACCCTCCTTTTGGAGATCCCCACAGGCTCAGCCCCACACCATGAGCCAAGCATGGAGCAAGATGGGGGTCTCAGGGCTCCTCTCCTCCCACAAGCTGCCCGTGCCCCAGCCCCATGCTGGGCAGATGCAGGCAGGGGAGGGCACTGCTGGCTTCTGAGGTCTCCAAATGGCCGATCACAAAGGGATGTTTCCTCCATCCAAACCCTGCTCTGATGGCGCCACTGAGCTCCCACAGCTGCCTCGTCCCACCAAGAGTCCCTGGGGCAGGGGCTGCTCCCCGGGGCAGAGGGAAAGAGGTGATTTACCTGCCAGCCATGGGAAGAGAAGCAGAAGATAAACCTGGAGTCCCATGTCCTTGGGTCGTGTCCCGAATCTGGCAGCAGTCAGAAAATCCACGGCATGTCCCAGCCACAGGGCTCAGAGCTGGAGGCTGCGGCTGCCTAAGGGCTCCACGTCAGCGGCGGCTCAGGACCCCTGCTCCCTGCCCATGCCCTCCATCTTGCCTCCGCCTTGCTGCTCGGCTTCCAGGGCAGCTGGGACCACCTCCTCTGGTGCATAGCCTGGGCACGACGAGGAAGATGCCCCCGTCCCCGCTTGCTCGGTGGCCACCCGGTTGCTCAGGAGTAGGGCTTGGTGGCGAAGAGGCTACTGAGGTTCCCTGCCCAGTGGCAGCTCTCACAGGGAGCTGGCGTCCGCACTTCCAGGGCTAGGAGTATGTGCTCAGGGATCCCCAAGCCATGCTGAGCCCCCAGCCTGGCCAGGAGGTGTCCCGACCCCCCTCCTCGCCTACTGTGCAGAGGGTCTCATGCCCCAGCCCGCCCGGGTGGCAGCATCCCCGTCCCCTCAGCACAGCCCCGTGGCTGACGGCTGTGGGAAGGGCTCTCTGGAGCAGGGAAAGGAAAGGGGCCAAGGGGCCGTGGCTGGCGGTGGCGGCGGCGGAGCCAAATCCTGTTTCCCATGCGGCGTTTCCTGCTCTCCACCCATTGTTCGGAGACAGCCCTGACTCCAGGAGCTGGAGGGAGCTACCCTGTGCAGGCTCTTCCCCGGCGAGCGGCGTGCAGCGATGCTGAGGCCGTACACACCTCGTGACACCTTGGCCTCCTGCCGCCACGAGCCGGGGCGCCGAGGCACGGCCCCACCTGGGCTCCGTGTTTTGCCGGGGCCTGACTCACGCCTGCAGCAGCCCATCGTGGGGCCAATGTCCGGGTTGAAATGGGCTGAGTGGGAGCACAGGCAGGGTGACAAAAAGCCGGCCAGCCCACATGGGAGGGTGGCCACCGCCAGGGAAGAAAACTCTCCGTGTTACAGTAAACATGTCTGGGAGGAAGTGGAAAGCAGCAGAAAGCCTGGCTTTCCCCAAGTGCTTTCCCATGCACAGCACCCGCATGAGCACCAGCATGGGCATGGCACAGCGTGGCCCCGCTGGCCCCCCAGCCGCAGGGGGTCGCACGCTCAGCCCTCCTGCCAGGCTGCCCCTGCCTCCAGCGGGCTCCAGGCTCTTTGCCTGGCAAACGAAAGGCATTTCCCAGGAAATCACCGTAAGCTTCACCCGCCAAACCTCATGCCGTTTCACAAATCGAACTGTTCCCACGTGAAAACCAGGGCTGCCGGGGAGCGAGCCTCATGTTTTGGTGTGTCCCGAGCCCATGCCATATCCGGCCAAAAATCTAAAGCACACATGGAGAGGAAGGGGAAATTCATTCATCGCTTCCGACTATTTACAGTGCGCTCTGGGGCCGCGCGGTGCCCACGGCGTGCCGAGGGAGGGATGGCAGCAGGTAGGGGCTCCCCCAGCGCAGCCACCCGGCCACCCCGCGACAGGAGGGATGGAGGGGATCCGACAAAAGATGGAGATCCAAGGCAGCTGCCCCCATTTGCCTGGAAGACTAAGCACAGAGCTTTGCTCTGAGCTGTGCATAGGCGAGGGGCTCTGTTTTTGGTAGACCCCTGGGGCCCTTGAAGCACAACCATAATGTCAATGCGGAGCATGAGGCCACCCCGCAGTGGAACATGCAGGGGCTGGGCAGCTGAGGCTGGTCCCTCCTGCCATCGGTGCCCTCCTGGGCAACACCACATCCCCGTTTGCCTGGCCAACCCCAAGCTTATTTGCAAGCACGTTGGGTCAGGGACTCATCTGCGCACTCAGTACAGCTGCAGGAGGGGGACAGATACACAAATAGATAAATAAATGGCTTCTCCCCCAGTACGGTGGCTGTAGGGGCCAGTCACACTCAGAACTGTAATTGCCATCGTGCCACTGTGTGCTTACACGTGCCACGCCTGGGGAAGCAACTCGTTCTGTGCTTCCCCGGCAGCACACGGAGCCGTGAGTTACGATGTGCTCTGTGAAATGTCCTCCGATAAGAGGATCCACTTGAGGACAGGGTTATTTACCCAGAACAAACATGCTTTATGGGAGGGCTTTGCAACTGCGGGCCCTGCAGCGTGCTCCTTTGGGGAGCACAGCATGGCTCCTCTTACTGCCAGAGGGGAACCGGCAAGTTGCTTTGCTCTTTTGGGCAATGGGAACCATCTGGGGTCAGCTCTCCATGCCAGGTGAGGTTTCAGGGATCCATCGGGGATCTGACCCAAGCTGATTTGTCCCCTTGCATTTTTTTCTAGGAATACCTGGATAAGAGGTGTCTATGTGTGCAGATCCCACAGGTTGGAGGTGAGGTAGAAAACCTCTCCGGGAGGTTTTGTGGGGAGACTCAACCAGGACCCTACAGCCCCAGTTTAACCTTATGTATCTCCAGAAGAGGAACCAGGGAGCTGGGTGCAGGTGAGCCCAGCCAGAGCAGCTCGCCGCACTTGCTCCCTGTAACATGGAAAGCTCCGGCTGCCCAACCCACAGCACACTGAAAGCACCTGAATTTCTGCTGAATTCATAGACCTCAACTTTTTTGCTGAATCACAAAGTACTGAAAAAAAAAAAAAAGAGTGACAAAAATACCCCTTTTTTGTTATCATTTGCACATTCTAATGCACAGCACTGCATGCCAGAAA
The DNA here is from genome assembly GCA_013398915.1 of Dromas ardeola. Taxonomy (NCBI): domain Eukaryota; kingdom Metazoa; phylum Chordata; class Aves; order Charadriiformes; family Dromadidae; genus Dromas; species Dromas ardeola. The sequence continues at coordinate 103,460 of VYZM01007485.1, read as the reverse complement.
CCATAACACACCAATACGTTTCCTGATAGGAAATGCAAACGCCCTGTGAATCCACCAACGGGCTGGGCTGCCGCAGCAACATTTTCTAGTCCTGCTTCTCCGGCTGTTTGTTTTGGTTTACGTGCACAGCCGGGCCCGTGGAGGCCCTGCAAGGTTGGGTTAATGGCTCCTGCTGCCATGCATCAGAGCAGCGTGGCAGCCGGACGGCCGAGCATCCCCAGCCCGCCTGGTCGCATCGGCAGGGCAGATGGGGAGCAGGCAGCTGCCTGGCTGCCTTGGCATCCACCACACGCTCGTAGGATGAAGGACAGGCTGCTGGGAAGCCCTTTCCCTGAGGAAAGGGTGGGACGCGTGGCTGTGGAGGAGCCCCTTGGCGGCTGGGGGAAGTGGGGCCGCCCTGTCCCGGCCGCCGTCGGAGTGGAAACTGCAGATCCGCAGTGCTCTTGTTGGCAGGCAGCTTCCTGACGCTGAGCAGGAGTGGGAGCAGGGAGCGGGGAGCGGGGAAGAGAGCTTGGGGCTCCCTCCTGCTGCGGAGGCAAAGCTGGGAGCGAGCGCTGCCAGCATCCCCCAGCCCGGGCTGTGGCTCTGCCATCCCTCGCCCCCTCGCCCACCCCAGCACCCCTGGGCGTGGGAGCATGTCCCACCCAACCGTGAGCCAGCAAACACCCGCAAGATGCTGCTTTGACAGGATTTCTCAGATTTTCACTGACTCTGCGGCAGGGCTGGCAGGGAGCACTACTGATGAGTGGTGGGTCTGCATGGGGGGTGCCAGGGGTGGTGGGGCACCCCCATCCTCTGGGACCTTCACAGGAGCCCTGAGTGCTGCTCAGGGAACTCACATTTTTATTAGCGGCTCCCCAATGCTGGTGCGCCAACACCACTGAGCCACTGCTGGGCAGAGGGACCTGCCCGTTTGCTGCACATTTCGAACACCTTTCTGCCTGAATCCCGATAAGACTTTTATTTTCCTGTAGGACACTCCTGCTGCCTCCGCCCCAGCTTCTCTGTCCAAGGCTTGCTGCGTGCCCCTGTCCTGGGTGTGTGACGCCGGGGCACAGCAACTGGCTGTGCTCGGTCACGGCAGATGCCACAGAGATGCCCCCCACCTCCTCTGGCCCCCCAGCACCTCCCGGTGCTCTGCTCCCACCGCGGCAGCTCCCACGGTACCCCACGGTCCCCCAGGCCGATGCTGGCCGTCTCCGTGTCCCCCGTCACCGGAGGCAGCGGGCGGGAGGTGGCGGGGCGCGGCGGTTAATGTGTAACCGGTGCCGCCACCTTTCACCCGTGCCCAGCCGCCGGGAGGGAGCGGGGCCACGGCGGCAGCCAGGCCGGCTCCCAGGTGCTGGTGGTCTGCGGGGACGTGTGGCCAGGGCGCGGGGGCTCGGCGGGGGCCCCGGGCTGTGCAGCCGCGGCCACTCCTCACCCGGCACGGCCGGCTCTGCCGGCTTCCCAGCTTTCCCTGAGACTTGTTTTTTTGCCCGGCAGTTTCCTGGAGCCAAATGGCTCCTGCCTGCCTGCTCGGGGTCTGCAGCCTCCTCTGCGCCTGGTCAGTGGTGACGGGACACCCCTGCAGCCTCGACCACCAGGTAGGGGGGCCGAGGGGGCTCCGGTGGGGGTGTGGGGGGGCGGGCAGGGACACCGCACTCCTGGTCCTGCCAGCACAGCTGGGGTGGCGGCACTGCGTGCCTGCAGGGCAGCAGGCCCTGGCAGCTCCTGCTCTGCACGGCTGGAGAGACGAAGAGCAATGAAAACCTGCAGGAGCAAGCGGAGTTAACGGGGTGATGCGCTGTGCCAGTGGCCACCAGCCGCAGAGGTGGTTCAGCCATGCCTGGAGCCTGGGCGTCCTGCTCCCAGCCCTGCAGCACCCCAGCTCCCAGCCCCACAACACTCCTCCTCAGGCTCCCATCCTCGTGCTGAACACGTCATGTTGTCCAGCCCGTTCACCGGAGCACGGCAGGGCTGGCAAAGCCTTGTCTGAGCCGTGGCACTTCCGACTCTGCGGATCTCTTGCTGCAGCCATAACACAGCTGCCCATAATGGGCACATGGTGAGCAGCAGCGAGGCACAGCCCCGAGGGGCTCCCAGCCCCTCACTCCCTTCTCCAGAGCATGGTGATGCAGTGACTGAAGCCAGGGTCAGGGCAACCATGGGGACAGGATCCTCAAGCACCTGGTGAGAAGCAGGAAATATAACTAACCCATCCCACTGGGACAAGCGCTGTGGGCAGCAGCTCGGTGGCACTGGGCAGGAGCCGGGAGGAGGCAGAAAAAGCGGCTGTCGCGGCAGATGGCACAGAGCAGTGCTGCCCACTGAGCTCTCAGATGCACCCTCCAGAGGTTTGCACTGTTTTCTCCAGCCTCCCCGAGCCCAGCCCTGTTTGAGCTGGAGACAGGACCTGTGCGGTGCCCCTGTGGCTCGGCCCCATTATAACCCAGTCCTCGGCAGCCCAGGTTTCTAAGTGCACATCTGTTCCTCTAGCGAGCGGGGATGGCAGGGCCTGATGGGAGATTTGGGTGAACAGGAGGATGAAAGGAGAGGTGATCACATGAGAGGCAAAGAAACGGAAAGGCCGGCTAGCTGGAAAGCAGCCAGACCTAGAAACCCAGGAATACAGACCGCAGCAAACTTCCAGCGCGGCATCTCTGCCTGCGGGGCCCAAACACGGCATCGAGCAGGAGCCCGTGCCAGCCCAACCAAACTTAAATTGCTGACCTGCTCGCTGGCAGCTTCAGTTTGGGCAGCTGGCCCTCTCCCACTTAAAGCCCAAGCGAGAGTAACACATGCTGGGGATTGCTCCCCAAAACCAGCTTGAATTTGGTCACCCTGTTTTTCGGGGGAAAAAAAAAAATCCATCCCTGTAGGTTGATTGATCCATCCGGCATGCACTGCTGGTCTTTCGGGACAGCGAATGGTCCCTGGTCTGTTTTGTTTACTAGTGTAGCCACAGCCAGCCTGCACAAAGCCGCTGCCACTCGCGGTGTATCCTCAGAAACTTGGGAGGGCTGGAGGCAGGGCTGCAATGTCCCGCACAGCTCCCGGGGAGCAGCTCGTGACATGGGTGCCTGGTGCAGATCCCCACTGCTCTTCATCCCGGCCAGCTGCCGCTGCCGGCCCTCGCAGCAGGCAGGGGTCTTGCCTGCTTCCCTGCCTCAGCTGGAGGATGCCTTTGTGTCACCCAAGAGCTCCCCGGGGGCTGGAGGTAGGGATCTGGGGGAGGAAGAGGAAGGCCTTCTGCAAGCTGACCCCGTATGACAACTGCCCTGTAAAGGAGGACAGGAGGGTGACAATCTGGTCCCTTCGCACCTGCCTTGTCTGTTTGGGTTTCCTCCAGCTCTCCACACTCCTCCTTTACTCTTTCAGTCAACTGCTCTCAGTCCTGGGCTGTCCTGCTCATCTTTCTCCATTTATTGTAGCCCACATAAACTGGCAGCTCATGTGTCTTTTAAACTTGTTTGTGTCTTTGCTTTTTCAAACTCTGCAAGGGTAATTAATTAAAGGCATTTGAACTCCTGGGGAGTCTCGGTCTAGAGATCCTCCCCAGCACGGGGAGCACGTCTCAAACAGCAGTTCTTTTCCCAGGGATGGGCCGACTGCAACAGGAAGAGCCTCCTGCATGCCCCAAGTTCCCTTCCAAGCAACATCACCAGTTTGGACCTCTCCTTCAACTCCTTGGTCGTGCCCCGTCATGGGACTCTCTTGGTGCATTTCCCTTTCCTGCTCTCCCTCAACCTCTCCAGCAATGCCCTGCTGGCGCTGAGCCCAGCAGTCTTCTCCAACCTCGGGGCACTGCGTCTGCTGGACCTGAGCAGCTGCAGCATTGCCTACCTCCACACGGACACTTTCAAGGGCTTGGGAAACTTGCACACACTGCTCCTAAGAAACAACAGTCTGCAAGAGCTTGAGGTCCCTTTCTTCCTGCCGCTGAAGGCTCTTTTCCACCTGGACCTGCAGCACAACGCGCTGGTCTCTGTGGGCCCTTGGAGCCTGCAGCTGATGGAGGCGGTCCCACAGGTCCGGCTGGAAGGGAACCCCTGGGTCTGCGACTGCGCCGCGTACCCTCTGCAGCAGTGGCTGCAGCGCAGGCAAGGTGAGTGGATGGGGACGCGTGGAAGGAGAGGTGTCGGGCAGGAGGAGCCCTGGGTGCAGGGGTCCCGCTCGATCCTTGGTTGCTCCAACCCCTTGGCAGGGTCTGAGATGACTTTCCAGGGACCTCTCCCACCCTGCTGAGGGACAGCGAACAGAAAGGTGATGGATCCGCTCCTTGCTTGCAGTTACACACAATAACAAAGATTTCTAGGAATGACAGCAGGGTAATTTAGCCACTCTTCTGGGAAAGGCGCTGCATGTACACTTCAGCCCGTAAATCCACCTGTATTTATTTATGTGGAGTGACCACATTTTCAAGAGCTGCTGAGCACTCAGTCGCTCCTCCTGTGGAGTCGAATCAGGCTCCAATGCTCTGAGCTCAGCTCCCAGGTGAGAGCAGCCCTGAGACAGTGGGGTTTCTACCAGTATCTATGAATTTGGCATTATCCAGTTAAAAGGAGCCTGCTAATGACAGTCACGCACTCACACAGTTCCTTGGTCAGGGATATTTTTCTTGGGTTGTGCCTTAAAACGTGCTGAGGTCTGGCGAGGCTGGAGGGCAGAGCCAGGAGCACCTTGCGATGCATCCCATCAACCCAGGAGCAAGCAGGGATTGTCTTTTTTAAACTGGGGAGGGGATGGGTGAAGAGCCCCCCATCCCACCTTATCCCGTGTATCTCCCAGCTATGCAGGTGACCTGCGCGTTGCCCCCGGGGCTGCGGGGCCGGGAGGTCGCAGCTCTGGATTCCCAGGACCTGGGCTGCTGGATGAAGCAGCGGTTTCCTCGGGGGGCCAGCACGGCCCAGCAGATCACAGTGACCCACAGCAACAGTAAGTTGTGCAGCTACAGAGGTGTCTGTGAGGTCTAGCTTCCTCCTGCCCTCCGTCACCCCAGAGGGGACCGCAGGCAGAGACCCCCTGCTCTGCCCCGCAGTCCCAGGGGCTCAGGCTGCTGGGCTTGGTGGGGAGGGTGTCCACCACCTGGAGGTGTTTGCTGGCTTTGCAACAGAAACGTTAGCAGATGCCACAGAGCCACACGGAGCACAGACTCCATGGTGATGGGCAGCAGTATCACACTGCTGTCTGGCAGTTTTCCCCACAGTGTTCACACACCCTTGGTAGCTAGCTCTTGGTGAAGAGCATTTATATTGCTCCTAACGAAAGCAATCCAGTGCTGGCTGCGTACTGCAGGCATGCACGGCGCTGGCTGCTGAGGAGCACCGGGTATACCAGAGGCTGACCTGCCATGCCCTGACGTGCCTTTCCTACACCGCAGCCACTACACCACCCACCATGAAGGGGGGAAGGAGCTGGCCGTACCTGGTGGGCTTCCTGGTGGCAGCAATCAGCATCTCCATCCTGATTGCACTGGCGGCCAAGTGCAAGCTCTTCCACAAGAACTTCGCCAGCTACCGCCACCGGCCGCTGCCCGAAACCAGCTCCATCGGAGGCAGCCCCATGGAGGACAGCAGCGACTGGAACAGGGGCTCCTCAGGCCAGGGGGCCAGCAAGAACCACCCCATGGCTGGAGCTGCTGACCTGCAAGCTGAGGATGACGATGGCTTCATCGAGGACAACTATATCCAGCCAAGTGAGCATCTGCCAGAGGAAGAGGAGCGGGAGGTGCACCTCTCCATCTGAGCCTGCAGCCCAGCCACCACCGCTGCGGCCTCTCGCCGTCCCCCCACCTCCATCCCCTTCCTGCCCTTTTCCACCTGCCCTTGGCTTTTGGCCCCACATAGCTGGGGGCAGGAGGAAAGGAGTGGAGAGGAGGGGAGATAAGGTAAGCTGGGAATGGTGATGGAGGCTGAAGGCAGCCAGCCCCACAGTGCCCAAGCGTGACGCCAGCGGGGCTGCACCAGCACGGGGACACCAGACCTGCTGCTGCGCTCCCAGCCCTGCTCAGATGCTGAGGATGAAGGAGATGGTGCCTATCACACCCGGGCAGCCTGGTTGGGTGGGAAGAGGAGCCTGCCGTGGTGCTCCCTGCAGGGTCTCGTGCATGGGTCCTGCTGCCTCACGGTGCTGGACCCAGCCCTGCCCTGTCCCTCAATGCTTTGTCACTCCAGGGTACGATTAAAGCGTGATTTAACCCTGACTCTGCCTGCGGTGGTTTGTTGGGGCTCCCCCAGCGGCAGTGCCGGGAGAGGACCCCCAGCCCCACAGCCGGGGTGCGGCTTTGCTTGCATGTGCTTTCAAGGACCACAAACACATTCCTCGTTAACTGCGGTGGTGAGAGCACAGGTCTGTGGCACAACAGAGTCCTCTTGCGCAAACAAATCTGTCACCCACTGTGGCACGGGCAGCCCCACTCTGTCGTCGCAGGGTTTCTGTGCACGTCTCTCCAGCGTGGCTTCCTGCTGCGGCCCTTCTCTCTTTTCTCTCTCCCTTCTCCAGCAGGACGTGCCAGAACAGCACTTACCTTTCCCATGCCAGCTCTGCGGAGCTGAGCAAACGCGGCGGCGCCGGTTGCGGCCTCGGGCAGGCACGTGCGCTGGGGCGAGACTGCCCTGTCCCCCGGCACCCATTACAGAGTCCCGTCTGTATCTCTACCGGTGCAGTTACACGAACATTCTAATTTTTGCATTCCTGTCATCTTTGTGGTACGATAAACAGCACGTGAGACGTTGGTAACTGCAAGTTGTTTCTGCTGTAGCCGGTCATGCCCGCGTGGGTCAAGCTGGAGTTAAAAGCAGGGAGCAGCCGCGGCATTCACCCTCCTTAGCAAGTGATTCACAAGGCTGGTCCCATCCGGCTGGGGAGATGTGCCAGCGCACAGCCAGGTGGTTACAGTCCCTGATAGCTCGGGAATCTCTCCGTCATGCTCCAGAGCATGAAGCATCATCACAGGGACGGGGTTTCTTGCAGCCCTGCCGCACGGCTAATTCCCCCATCTCCTTCAAACCTTCATTTCACTGTGAACTGCCTTTCTATTTCCCTACTCATTAAGGTATTTATAGAGCACAGTGTATACAGAAGTAAATAATACGCATCAGAGAATGTAAACCAAAAGGCACGACTGGGTCAGGCGTTGGATGGGCCATACAGGCCAGTGACTTAAAGCACCCTCCCGACAGGGAACATGCTGTTTGAAGCCATGAGGAGGAGGAGGAAAACCTGCTGGCTTGTTTCAGTGGTCAGCCAGTTTTCGCTCTTAAATGCTGTATATCTAAACTGAGCTTTATTTTTGCAGGAAATTTCTAATATCTTTCAGCTAAGATAGGAGACTTAAATCTGAGGGCTGGGAAAATGCATTTCAGTTATCTTTTGGAGGGTATTTTCTGAGCTTTTCAACCACATGAACTCTTGCTAGATGCAGTATTTTACTTCTGGTCTCAGCGATGTGTAAAAGAGGTTTAAAAGACAACTGCCGTGGGTTATTTATCCAGGATGTTGCTCACTCTCATCCCTCAGTACCTAGTGGTCGGTTGCTTGTCTACTTTGACCCTGCTGGGAGGCCCACCCGTTTATTCTTTAACCCAGCAGACGTGGCTGGTTTTCTGGTGTGCAGGGGGCCCCAGTCCCGTGGCAGCCCCTCTGCCCCTTCTCCAGGCAGCTCCAGTGCCAGCGGGGCAGGAGCCTGGCAGCTCGCCTGGTGGGAAATGCATCTGGCATGAGGAGCTGGGAGTACAAGGGGGTCAGAGCAGAAAAGGAGGAGCTTTCTCAAGGGGGTTCCCCCAGGAAGCTGCCGGAGGGGCTGCGGTGGAGGCTGGGGGCTGGGAGCAGTAGCAGGTATGCAGGCAGACTGGTTCCAGGCTCATTGCGGGCAGCAGCTGCCGCCGCGAGGCTGGAGGCTTGGCCCTACTGCAGGGTCAAACAGCTTCTCTGTAAACAAACCAGCCGGCACCGACACATGCAGGAGGCTTCGCGTGCTCCACGTGAGCACCTTTCAGGGGCACGGCAAGGTCTTGGGTTCACAGAGCGGTGGTAAGGGGGACCGGCTGTGTCTAGGTCCTTAAGCAGAGAGATGGACGCACATCTGGAGGTGGGAGTTGTGTATCAGGAAAGAAGTACATGCATCTGGGGGGCTTGTGGCGTTGCCACAGTAGCTGATGAGCTGAAACCACAGCCACAGGAGGGACCCTGGGCCATCATGATTTCTGCCCTGGGCTCAGCCTGGGCCGAGGCCAGCTCTGCACAGCCCTGCCACCTCCCACTCCGCAGAGAGGCCGACGCTCAGGCATAAGCTTTCAACACGGTCAACTTCTGTAACACTTTATTATGTATTTCCACACACAACACAAGAATCAAGAAAGGAACAAACCAGTACCCTGCTGCAGAGGCAAGTCAGAGACTGGGGCAGTGCAGGCTGTCCATCCGGGCAGCCAGACACCCAAACTGCCATCTTGAGGGACAGCCTGTTCTCTGCCATTATTTCCTCAGGTTGCTGACATGGCCCACGAGCATCCTTTTCTGGCACAATTCGTGGGCACTTGGGTGACCTTTTGAAGGGGCTATGGAGCGGAGGATTCACATTGGCATGCAGGCAGCGCAGAGCTGCGAGCTGGGCACAGTCACACACCTTCACAGAAATGCCCAGATGTGCAAAACAGCTGGTGTGCAGGCAGCTGTGGCCTGTCCACATGTGCAGGTTGGGGGAGCTGGGAATAAACTGCCAAAGCACTGATGCCGGCAGAGGCGGTGCAGCTTGGCATAACTGCACAGGCACCCACACAGACGTGTGGAGCAGCAGCAACGGTGATGGTGCAAAACTGTCCAGCTCTGGCCTGTCCCTCCCTGTGTACGCACAGGGACGTGGCATCAAACAGCCCGGAGGAGAAAGACGGCTCTTTGCTTTGCAGAGGATTTTGTACAGAAGGACCTGAGCTTAGTAACAGCCTCTTGAACTCTTGGGCAGATTAAGGGAAGCGATGCAGAGAGAGGAGGAAACAGCAGTTTAATAAAATCCATAGATGATGTGGAAGTGGCAGAGGAAAATGTAGAAATAACAAACATCCAGAAAGAAAGCCAAAAATGATGTTCCCATATTTTGAGGAAAACAATCCAAGGGTTTGGGGGAAGGAAAGCCAGCAGGACCCGGGCAAGAGTGGATGAATACAGAAGTGCCCTCATGAGATCTGAGTGCATCGGAGATGGTGTGGTCTGGAGCTGTGAAGGGATGAAGTCCTCATTGTCCAACACATACCTGCTGGGTTTCACTGATGCTGAACTCTGACACTGCCTCCAGGTGTAACACGGACACTGATTCATGCTGTTGCTAAGGGAATGAGCTACCATCCTTCCAAGTAAATTTGCTACCAGGCACCAAAAAATAATAGCTCAGTCTTGTTCCATTACAGAGGGAACATAGCAAATAATGAGCAAAAATAATGGCTGGGGCAGAGCAGCTCAGGAGAGGGGGAGGTGAGAACAGACAGGAAGATGACAAGAAGGTTGCGCAGGAGCAGGTTCACTAGGAGGTTAGGATCTGTGTCTATGGAAAGGGCAGTGAAATGGTTCATGGGTCTATGGAAGAAATTAGAATTTTGACAGGTAAATTAACCTCAAGTCACAGGAAAAACTCTTGTGAGTTGTTAGTCTGCCTCTGGGAAAGACACCTCGGTGATAGACACCTAGAGATAAAACACCAAAAAAGCTCCAGGTAAGGCCCAAGTGGTAGCAGAAGAACTTCTCTGCCCCGTAGCAGCTGCAGCACTTGGGAGACAGAAACAGCGTGGGAATGGGAATGCTGCAGTGCTGGGCACAGCAGGGAGCGGGATGAGCTGCAGCGCTCCCGCGGCAGCAAGAGGTGTCTCCGCTTGAGAAACTCCTGTCGGAGGCCAGCAGTGCTCCCTCCTCACACCGCATCAATTCGGGTACCCCCTCACCATCCCCCAGTGACTGCTCCTTGCTGTTTGCAGCTGGAGCACACTGGTGTGACAACAGAGCCCCACCACACAGGCCAGCACTGATAGGGCCCTGACACCAGCACCCTTTGATCACCCTTTTGACAGACCACAGAAGATGGCGGGCTGCCGAAAGGTAATATTGGCACAGATCCTGTCATTGCAAACACAAACAGCATTTCATGTGAGGTCCAGCCGTGCTGGGGCTCTGGCACACAGAATCCCACGCAAATCCCACACTCCCTCCCCCAGACACACGGGTGCTTTCTCGAGAGCAGCCCTTGCGGCTCCCCGAGTTCCCTTCGCTTGCGCTGCATGCCTGCTGACACACAGAACATTTCCTGCCATTCGTCAGCTGCTCGAGGCTCTACTTTGCTCAGGGGTCCCACAGCCTGGGAGGGAGGGGACGCGTGACACCGGGCATCACAGCACGCTCAGTGTGTGCCCACCTTCACGGGCTCAGAGGCACAAAGCGCTGGTGGCAGCTGAGACAGGGGTCTGAGCTGGCGTCTCTGCACAGAGCAGGGGGTGGTTTTACACCACCCGCAGTCGGAGCCTCTCCTGCCAGGAGAGCGCAGGACACAGCCCCGGGAACTGCAGGAACCAAGCAAGTGCTGGGGTCCCCCAGGGGTACGGGACAGGCTCACCTTAACTCTGTGACAGGGCTCACAGCTGGGCGGGCAGCAGCTGTCGCAGGGGCCTTTGCAGAGATAAAATGCCAGCACCGCGCTCCTAACGCGCCAGGGCACAGAGACCATCCAGGCACCCCAAGTCCCTGCTGTGCCATGAGCCCGGGGCAAAGCAAATGCCAGTCATCTCCAAAAGAAGCGCAAGGCACACCGCAGCGCTCGCTTCCCTTGGGGAAAGGCCGGCACAAGCCCTGCTGACTCGTCGTATCCAGTGAGGGTCACACAGGGGTGTCCTGGGTCAGATCAGGTTGGCCATGCTGGAGGTGGGAGGAAGCCGCCTGTTTGCAGCGAGGCGGCCGGAGATGGTGAAGACACGGATCTCGCCGGTCTCCAGGCTCCGAGGAGCAGCCTGGCGGCAGGAGGTGCAGAGCAGGTAGAGCAGCAGGCAGAGGAGGATGGTACTGCCGGCAGTCAGGAGGACAACCCCGCTGGTGAACATGCTGGCCAGCGGCCGCGCAGGGCTGAGCTGCATGGTCGTGGTGGAGAGGACGGTGAGAACGACCCCGCAGACCACCAGCACCAGGGCGCTGAGCAGCAGCACCAGGCAGTCCGAGAAGCCCCCGCTCTTCAGGAGCTCGATCTGATCCCGGCTGCGGATGCAGTTCATGTCCTGAATTGCAGAGCTCAGCAGCTGCTTCAGCAGCACAAGCAGGGCCAAGAGGCAGAGCGTGGTGCCCACGGCCAGCCGCCACTCCCCAGACCGGCTGCTGGTGCTATACAGCAGGATGATGCCCCCGATCCCACAGGCCAGGATCAGCACCACAGCCACCCCGTAACACAGGATGGACTTCTTGGGGTCCTGGAACCACCAGAGCTCCACATGCTCCTCCAAGATGTTCCTCTGGATGTGGTCCGCGTCTGCAGGGGTGCGGGGGCTGCTCAGCTCTGCCAGCTCCGGCATGGTGGGCAGCTGGGTGGGGAGGGCACGGTGGAGTGGCTTCACAGATGAATCTACACCCTTACAGTGAAGGGGAGGGTCAAGGCATCAGCGGTTGTGAAGGCAGTTGCATTTCTCAAGCGAGGATGCCTCCGTCTCATTCTTTGGAGCCCGGAGAGCTATGGTCCATGTGCTGGGGATGAGCCCAACTCCCAGGTAGGGCTGCAGGACATGGTGGAGCATCCCCAGAGCAGCACTGTAAGGGAACAACCAGGTCTGCGTCCTTCCTTTCCTGTGTCTTTCATCTGAAAGAGTCAAGAAGAGAAGATATCATTAAACAGAGTACCCCTGTACTGAACAATCCCCTGCCAAACCCCGGACCTTGGTTGCTCCAGGCTGGCCTGCAGACCTTCCCCTGCCTCCCTCACAAAAGCCCCGTGCGTTGGAGCACAGCTCAGCCATGCACGTCTTCCCGGGAGACCTCCACGCACTTTGAGGGAAACTCAGCCTGGCCCAAGGCGAATCTCCTGCCTCCCCAGCCCTGTGTGCCCCGCTCAGAGGCTACTGGCACATCGCTGCCCGCGGGACTCTGCCTGCAGCTGGTGCTGGCAGCAGGGCAGGGACGGAGCAGAGGCAGGTCCCTCCTGGGATAAAGCCCCATTCACAAGCTCCGGCTTCACATGCTCCCTCATCAGCATCAGCCTCTTGTCACCAACTGGCTCTGCTGCCCAGAATGACAGCGGGAGGTGGGGGTCAGGTCCAGGGCTTAACCCTTCCAGTCCAGTCGCTGGAAGAGCAAAAGCTGCCCTTGCTGCATGTTCCCAGCCCTGTCCCCACCCTTGCACTGCCAGTGGTTCCCCCTCCCAAGTTCCCTACAGAAATGTGATGGTTACATCTCCAGTGGTCTCAGCACTTCCCTGGAAAGAGCTCCCAGAGAGAGCTGGGCCCTGGTACCCTGCAATTTTGCTCTCCTCTCTGCTGGTCCCCGAAGCACTTCACCACTGGAGAGGGGCAGGGGAAGGGCAGCGGTGGCTGCAGGGTGGAGGCAGGCTCCACGCTGCTGTGCTTTGCTGGGCTGCCCTCGGCACAGCACCTTGTCTCAGCCCACAGCCCGGCTTCCCGGCTTCACCTCCCCAGCCTCCTGGCCCCCCTTGGCACTTCTCTCGGTACAGTTTTACACCAAGAGTAGAAACCGCTTGCATTTCTCTCAGATAACATCCTGCCCTGGCATGTGAGTGCTACGGCTAGTCCCACAGCACCAGAGGGACCCTCCGGTACAGCTAGTACCCAAAGCAAGGAGACATGCTGGGGAGGACGGCACAGGAGCATCTCACGTGTGGCTGAGCCCTTGAGACATGGGGCAGGCCCTGGAGACCCTCGAAATGCCTCCCTGGTCACCTCCCAGTCAGGATGATGCACCCTCAGCCATCATGGGCACACACACACGAGCGGCTCAGAGTCCTACAGGAGCTCGTGGAGGGGACAGGAACTGATGCAGATCCCGTGTCAGAACTGTGTCACTTCTCCCGGGCAGGGAGACGGCCACCCTGACTGCTAAAAATGGCTCTCCAGGAGCCCATCAGCCCATGCCAAACACACTCCATTTGTCTTTGTGCCCTGCTCTGCACGGCACTGGGACTTTGGGCTCATTACAGACAAATGGGGACAATTCGTGACCTCCACGCGTGGCAGCTCTGCACGCACCAGGGATCTTTCCTCCCACAGCTCTCCCTGTCTTCACACAGTCTCCACAGACGGCATCCCCTTACAGCAATGCCTTTGCTGTCAGCAAACGCCTCAAAACCCCCCTCCATCCGGGACAAGCCAACGTGGGGTGGGGGGAGAGGGAGGACAATAGTGTGTGTGTGTGTGGGGTGCCCGAACCAGACACCGCCTGACTGTGTCAGGCCAAGCTCCTCCTGAGTCACTCCCCGGCTGTGATGGAGCATGAGGTCACCTTGGACGTGGCTCCGGGCACACTGCCAGCTGGCAGCACGTGTCCAGGAAGTCTGTAGCCGCCGCGGGTTTGCAGGCCCGGCACCCATCGCGCCGTGCAAGCTGTGACCGTGCCATTGCCCTGCACGGCTGCCGGTGCCTGAATGGCCTGGGCAGGGAACGGACTGGGACGCAGACACCCCAGCTCTAGAGGGTACACTGGCCTGGAGGCCCGTGGGAGATCTGCAGCTCCTGCCTGGAGCCAGAACAATCAGAAAGCATCAATTACAGAGGAAAAATAAGAAAAGAAGCTGTGGTTGAGTATGCTGATTTGTGCCTGCTGGGACCCACTTTGATTTTGCATGAGACAGCAGATACCTTGTGCTGTCCGCGTGTGCCCAGGTCCCCAAGAAGGTGAGAAGGTCACGGGGCACTTTCCAAGTAGAGGGGGGAGAAGACGTTGAGCCTGGAGACATTTCCCCAGCCGATGCAAACCAGCTCGGTGCTAAGCACTACTTCCTCCTGCCTTTCCTTCTCCAAGCACAGAGGTGCCTTATCTCCTCCTCACCAGCAAGCGGGTGAGTCTAGTAGATAGCAGGTTTGTAGATTAGATTGAGATTTGGGACTAAGAAAACATAAACCTTGGAGAAGTGCAAACTCTGCGGCCTCCTGCTGCTTGACTGAAGTTGCGCACACAAGTTGTGAGTCAAACAGTAAGCAAAAAACCCACAACAGCGCAAACCACAATGAGGGAAAATGTGACCAAAAATCAAGCCACGGCACTGCATTCTCATGTTACTTTTTAAAATTTAACCATGTTATTTTTTTATTTGCTCAGAAGGAGGACAGGGAGAAAGATAAAACTGTTAAAGCGTCTGGCTGCAGAACGAAATAAGGTGTGACATCTATGAGCATGTATTTCCTGCTGTTATATTAAACTCTATTAAACAGATGACTTGGAGAGGCAAAGGCTTCCACTGAAGCGTGCCTCCATGTTTCCTTGGGTCTGTTTGAAAACGTTCTACGAATATAATCTTTCACTCTATAAGCATCCACACTTGCTTGGGCTTCTCTAGACTGCGTGGGTTTGTGCCGCTAACAACAGTATTTTTACACTTAGAATCACAGAAGAATTCAGGTGCGAAGTCACCTGGTCCATCCACCTGCTTAAAGCAGAGTTCACCTCAAAGTCAGACTCAGTAGCTCAGGACCCTGGTCACTCCGGTGCTGGATACTGCCAAGGATGGAGGATTCACAGCCCCTCTGGGATTATTTCAGTGTTTAACCATCCTCACCATGAATACATTTTTCCTTAAATCTAACTACAGTTTCCCATTCCTCAGCATGGGTGCATTGCCTCCTGTCCTCTTAGGAAAAATCTGAGTGTCTTTATATGTTAAACCAAAGCAGCCCTACCCTGGGCTGTCGCCCACCACTCCTTGGAGAAGGGATGAAACTAGATCTCACAGCAACTTTGCTGATCTGGTTTCTTGGCATTATGAAGCACATCACTTTGCCCAGATCAGATTGAGAGAAAGGAAGGGATGTGGATCCCTGCTCTGCCATGAGGGAGAAGGGCAGCTTTCTCTTGGAGTTGCCCCTTCTGTAGCTCTTCTTTGGGCTACTTGTTCTCACTGGTCTGGGATAGACCATAACACAGACCCTTTGGGAGCTTAAGCCAGTTAGCCCATCAGATTATCCAGTTTGATAATGTCTATCACAGGTCATTAATCTGTACTGTTTACTTACTACTGAACCCGGTACCCTCCGTGCTCCCATCTTTGTATGCAAGAGAAAAAGGAGGAGAGGACCAGCTCAGCCACAAAATGCTTTCTGACTGAAGGTCACATTTCAGGAAAAAATTGACAGGCTGCTGGCTGGCAGCTGGGGAGGAAGAACAGGAAAGCACTGGGAATGCAGGAAAACAAAAATGTTCATGTTTTTCCTTTTTCATTGTTTTTTTTTTCCTATTCTAACAAAATTTAACTGGGAATTGAGGGTCATCGTGAACTGGTTTTTGGCCACTCCTGGCTGCAGGTGCAGGAGATGCACACGTGCTGACCGCCTGGGAACGGTATAAGCATTTATTTATTTACTTATAGACTCTTTCTGTCTGACTGCCTGATATCTGACAGGTGGGCCAGACACTGTATGTTAATCAACACTTTCATTTCAGAGCCACATACAACTCAGCTGTTGAAATACTCCTCACTTCCCTCCTCTCCCCGAACCCAGCATATACCATGAGACATTGCTTACCTGCAGTGTTCAGGAGGGGAAGCCTGGGGATGGGACAGGCTCCTGCGGCGCTTCCAGCCTTGGAAGCGCTTTATGCAGCTATGTGGACTTTGGGAGCATCATGGAGACCAGGAGAGTCCCGCAAGATTTGCTGTAAAATAACAATACATAAAATGATGTGCATGAGCAATCTAGATGAGAGCCCACAGAGCCTCACAATCTCAAACAGATACAAGCCATCTCCTTCCCCTTGTTTCTCCAGTCCATCACAGCTTATTTGCTTCTTGGCCAGGTCTGGCCATAGCCTGTTTGGGATGGACTTGTCACCACTCTGTGCCTCACAGAAACCTCTAGTCCAGAATAGCCACAAATATTTTCCCATCCTTTAATGCAATTTTTCCAACGTCCAATGCTTTAGGAAGCATTTCTTCACCCAGCGGGTAGTCAAACACTGCAACAGACTTCCTAGAGAGGTGGTCGATGCCCCAAGCCTGTCAGAGTTTAAGAGGCATTTGGACAATGCCCTTAATAACATGCTTTAACTTGGTCAGCCCTGAATTCTTGTAGGTCCCTTCCAACTGAAATAGTCTAGCTATTATATTCTGTCTATTCTATTCTATTTCAGTTGGAAGGGACTTACAATGATAATCTAGTCCAACTGCCTGACCAATTCATACTGACCTAAGCATATTATATTCTATTCTAACTCCCTAGTTGGCTCAAAGAGAATGAAGCTCATATATCTTGGTTTGTGCCTGAATTACTGCCAACACACGAATGAGAAGCTCTGAATGTCATAGTGCTCAAGGACCATCTTTGCCCCCGGGAGCAGGGATGCTGCTGCTCTGGGAAGTGTGGGAAGGTCCCCTCTCTTCTCCTGAGAACTCAGGAGATGGGATAGTGTAACCCATGGCGAATGGGAGTAATGGGGCTTTTATGTGACACCTGTCTGCCTCACCCAAAATCCTAGCAAGAGATCCACACTCCTTTGGCTGCTACATCAACCACCAATTCCCAACGCTCCTCCTTTCCAGGGCTGCTCAAAATCCAGGCAAACCTGTGCTGTCTAATCTGTATCTCTGGGGAGAGCCCACCCTCTCTAACCTGACAGAGGGATCATGCTTTCCCCAGAAGCAAGCATCTGTCCCACCAGCGCTCCTGCCACCAGACATAATTTGGGAAGCCTCGGGGAAGCCCTGGGTGATGGTGGACTGTCCCTTCCTTTCACCAAGCCTAGGGTCTCTGGGGGTTAGGATGGTCTAGGGCTTGTGGTAACAGAGTCAGCGTGCAGCTGCTTTTTACAGAAATCTAGATAGCTTTGGCATGCTCCATTATAAAGTTTTGTGTTCCCTTTCCTCTCTTTATGCGCAACAGGCATCCATCATCCTGACCCCACAGAGCCTGTCCTGATGCACCTCTGCCGAGGGAGGCCTGGGAGTCCCAAAGGAACAAGAAACTCCCGAGCGTTATGTTCCACGAGGAAACATGATGGCGCAAGGAAGAAATGATGTGGAGGCAAGAGGCAGGGTCTCTTGCGAAGTATGTCTGAAGCAGCCCCCAAACTTGCCAGCAGCTACCGATGGAGTACGTCCCTTCCCACGCACGCCCGGGTCCCGGGGAGGAAGGCTCACTCACCTGCAGCAGACGCTGCCCACACACAACAGCCCAGCACTGCTCCCTGCTCCTGGCTGGCAGCAAGGGCTTTTCCTGGCTTTCCTTCCACTGGATCGAGCTAACGAGGGAGCTCACGGGGAAAATCTCTTCCCTTCCTCCGGCAACCGCCTGCCAAGGAACAGGTGCTGCTGCCGGCTGCCCTTCCTGGTGCGGCGCGGGCAGCACCGAGGAGAGGCTGCGAGCTCTCACCTCTCGCCCGGGCAGGTGCATTCCCCAGCAGGGTGGCGTCTCAGCAAACCTGCTGCTGGCCTTGGAGAGGCTCCAGAGCCGCGCCGGTGTGCAGGCACTACCCCTCCCTCCCCGGGCAGGATCTGGCCACGCACCGATCCTGGAAGGTGGCTCATTTCCTCCTAGCTGGAGGTGAAGGGCTGGAAGAGCCAGGGAGCAGCTCCCGGGCAGCAGGTGAGAGGAAGCCTGCAGCCAGGTTGGCAGCGCTAGGGAAGATTTGACACATTCAGCAAGTATTTGGTCTTATGTAGTATTGAATAAAATAGCTCCTGCACTACTGTATAGGCCAGGGCCATCTGGTTGCATCAGGACTGGATCTTTGTATGGCATTAGTCCAGGCAGGCACTTAAGTCAGGCAAGATGTCATTGCGGTGCCATCTCCCCATCACCAGGCAGCCGCAGTACCCCCCTCCCTGGGAGACAGCAGCATCAGCAGAGCCTACAATGCTGCAGAAGAGCTGACTTCCTGTTAATCTAGCAGAAAGAAAAATTTTGAGACAAATTAGGGAAACAGAAAAGGAATCACTTGAGAGAGGAAGAGGAAAAAAACAGAGTAGCCAGGAACGTTGAAGCCAGCAGGGGAATGGGACTCCTGGACTGAGCGTACGCCGCCTCCTTTGTGCCTGGGCGCAAAGACAGCAGAAGGGATCACTGCTGTGAGTCTGAGCAGCTGGGAGATGTAGGAAGAAGAGAACGGGGCTGAACAACAGCTCTTGCCTGACTAGTGGAAAGGAAGGCTCAGTTATAAAGCCGCATGCTAGTTTTTTAGCAGGCTATGAGAAGGGAAGCTCAGGATATGCTAATACAATAGGCACCAATTAGTGTGACAGCTTCAGGAATTTGTCTCAGTAAAATCTGACAGATCTTCTGAAACTTGTGAAATATCATCTGTCCAGTGGTTCTTGTCCTAAACCGAAAACAACAAATGGGATGTGGTGGATTTCCCTATACAAACACCCATGAACAATGACCTTGCCCTTACCCAGAAAAACCTGTCCTTTAGTTGGGCCAGTTAACAAACACGTCATCCGAGGGGAAACCTTACTCAGCTTTAAAGATAGCCATATATTCACTTTAAAAAGTGGGCTGCAACTTTATAAGAGCATGAGATGCTTACCAGCTCCTTTAGAGAGGTACCAAGAGGAGAAACAGACAATGCAGACCAAGAGAGGAAAGTGAAAAGTGTCTTTGCACCCTGAGAAAATTCAGAAGACAATGAGCATACAAAACCATAATCCAGCTACAACTTAATTCTGAAAATATTTCTACAGCACGTGTGCAGGAGACTGATGGTGGTCTAGTTTTCCCAGTATAGAAGGGACTCGTATATCTATTTTGCTTCCAGCAGGTCTCAGATAAATCTCAGTTATAACACTCCCCTGTGCCTGACTTTTAATGTTCTCCCTCACAAACAATGTTTTAGCTGCCTTTTAGCCACCAAGATCAAGTTCAAAATCCTCTTGAACCGAGTTTGCTAGCTGTCTACCTAGGCTTCATTGGGCAGGCCTTGATTGCCTTTAAAATCTTTTTAATGAGGGTGACACACAGGCATATCTTTAAGCATATTAATCACCCCTTAGAAATCATTCTTCACCTGTATATGCCTCTTCCTCTTATTAGGAAAAGGTTCTTCTTTTTCAGAAAGATTGATTCCATTTCTCTAAACCACATCTATTAAAGCAGTGGCTTCTACCACTCAATTTATTCTGACAGAGAGAGGGGAAAATTATACCACGTGGGCGTCTAGCAAATTAAAATGGGTGTGTTCTGAAAATTTAAGAGGGAACTAGTTCCTAAAATATTTGCTAATTACATTAATTACATCCTCTTTCTGTTCCGGAAGTATCAACATGATTATATGGGGAGGGGGGGAGGAAGAAAGGGTGTTAAGCTAGCACATTAACAGACCAATTCCATCATAACTTATTCCTTTTGTTCCTGTGAAACCTATGCTTCGTGCGGGTTAAAGCTGCAAAATGAAAAAAGTAAGACTAAAGAAACTTAATTCCATGTTTATGGATAAAGCACTTAACTGAAGTCTCCCAGGTCATAGAAGCTCATGGAACCATCTGTTTTGCCATGGTGTTAGCCTGGAAATGAGTCTAGTATCCCCAGTGGTAATATGGCTTAGAAGTTATCCAGCCTTGGCACCGCCATTTTCTGTGTAATATTATTAGTATGTAGAAAGCACTTGTCACTTTTCTACAGTTCAGGATAGGAAATGGAAACAGTAACGTACTGGCTGTTATAATACCATATAGTTCTACACTCAATCAGTAGCTTAAACTTCTGACATATGTGAAGTACTCCTCAGTGACGCAGTGTGTCATGCACTGACAACAAAGGATGAAAAATACACTTTTTCCCCACTTACTATTAAAGAAATTACTCCCTGCCTTTTTCTATACATGAGTACTTTGCAGAGTGACTTTTCAAGAGAATTTCACTGAAAACCTGAACTAATGGGATTGCAGATGTTGGAAAAAAGACAAGCAAAAATATCAAAGTTACAGGAGAGTTATGATATAAGGTTTAGACTTTATTCCAGATTTTGGAGTCTGAAACTGGGCTGCCTTTTCGTCCTGCTGAAATGATTGTAACAGATGAGACAACACATCTCTAGGCAGGAAGCAGAGGCTTGAGCAAGGGCTCTAGCTCAGGTGTGCTTGACCACTAGTCAAAAATTGCCCTCACAAGGTAGTTGATTTTTAGTCTGTGAGTGGATACCTGCTTGGAATAACACTGACGTCTGTCTTAACTACAGGCAGTACTCTATATGGACATAGGCAATTCAATACGGGAAAATAAAAGGCTGACACTGATTTTTGCAGCACAATGACACCAAATTAGAATTCTAGCAGAAAAGGCTTGCAGAGTTTGACCAGCTCTTCTGAACTAGAACACATTATTTTTTAATAGAAAGGTGTGTACCTGCCCTAGCATGAAGCACAAAGTTCAGTCTTGCACTAACACAAATTTATTTTTTTTCTCTTAGCTCGTAAGCTTCGTGGAAAGGGCAGATTCCAGGGAAGTAGAAGGGAGTGAAGGTTGCTGCCTTGTGTTCAGAGCAGCGATTGCTGCACAAATGCTTCTAGTGGAAAAGTATAGAATCATGGAAGTCTAATCTATGCTGTTGCATTTCTGATCTTGCCAGGAGAATATAATAATGTAAGGCATCCTTGAACCAGGTCACTGTTGCTGTGTCTTGTGGCTTCTTTCCAGATTCAGCTGAGGAAGACTGCCGTCTAAGAGAGGCTGAACTGCAAGGACTTGCCCCTTCTCCTGGATTTGGTCTCGCAGGTATTGAATTTCTAGCTGCTGCATTTCTATGATTGTCTCACTTTCCTTCTCTGCATTCAACCTCAGGACAGATGGGCTGGACAGCAGTTTACTGGAGGGAGCTAGGAGATAAAATCAGAGACGACAGTGCAGAGTAACAAAGGTCCAGCTCACAAAATTCTTTGGCATGAACAAGGAAAGGCATTTTTCATGGCTGAATGAATAGAGCTAAATAGTAAGATTCTGCAGTATTTAGCAGCCTCTACAACTAACATTACAATAGAACAGGTACTAGCAGGCAGACAAGCTGGAATGATAGGGAGACAGTAACAGAATTGTTCACCAAGGACAAAAAGGGCTTCTGGAATGAGTACTGACAATATGGAAAACATACAAGAAGCACTATTCACCTGTGTCTTGAATTGCTTGCTTTTTCTTGGTTAATCTTAGTGTTGACCGGAGGTCATTCACCTGGGTGTGGGCCACCTTCAGTTCTTGACGCAACTCATTTAGCTCCTTAATCAGACTCACATTTTCCTGCAAAAACAATATGCCCTATGAGGAAAAGCACAGGTACTACGTGGCTCAGCAATATGTATCTTCATATCATTGGGAAGGACACTGGACAGTATGGAATCAGTACCACAAGCAGAAGATACAGGGCAATCAGTACAGTATACAACATTTCAGATAAGGCCACAGTAGATTTGACACAAAACATGACAGTATTCAAACCACGTTGGCTGAATAAGCTAATATTTCTTTTGCTTTTCTGACCGCAGCTGCACTCCGAGGTATCATCTTCCTTACCAATTCCACAGGGAAGCCCAGGTCCCTTCCTGGATTGATCCAATTAATTCAGAATTAATGTGAAGAATTCCCATTTCTCCCTCCAGTGTGTATTATTTTGCTTTTCATTTGCCACTATGTGTCTGTTCACTTAAATTATCTCTATCTCCTTGTAGTTCTTCAAAGCCCTCTTCATTAGTTCTGACAGACATCACTTCCCAACACCGCTTCCAAATTATTAAGAAATATGTAAAGCATATGGAGACTTGAGATACCTACTGCTAACATGCTGTCATAAGGAAAAGCTGGCCATTTATTCATCTTTTGTTCTTTTTTTAATCAGTTTTCAACCCATAAAAGTTCAATCCTCTCATTTTTTTAATAGCCTACCACAAAGCATCTTGCTGAAGGAGTTGTGAAAGTAAAAGTGAATATACTTTACTCATTGTTGTGACAGATTCAAAGACTTCAGCAAAAACAGTATGGGTTAATACTAGTGAAGGATGATAAAACTGTTGCCAATGATTCAGAAACAGAAGCACCATTAACTAAATAGTTCTTTTTTGAATTCAAGAGAAGTGGAATTGTATATTTGCCTCTTACAAAGACAGTGAAATACCTTATCACATCAACGGCTAGTGCAAATGTTAAAAAGCTACCATCACGCTTGAACCAATAATAGCGATGATTTCGGCTACCTGTGGTGGTTTTTTAGAAGTTTTGTAACACAGCACCACTCCAACCCCTGGAACACCATCATAAATCACAACATCTGAAAAATATAAATGGCTGAAAGGCATGCTTTGTATACCTCACATAATACCTGTCTCAAGCAACAGGGAAACCACTAAAACAAGAGGAGATAAGAACAAGGATTAATGACATTTTGCTATAAAAAAAGGTATCTTCAAATCTTGATTTTTTTAAAAAAGGTAATTTTGGTTGATAGAGATAATTATGTTGCCATAAGAGATTTATGTAAGGCATATGATTCGGTTCCTTACAGTATATTTATAAAGTATTGGCACCGCACAACTGAAAACTGGTTAGCAACAAAGTACATTGCTTACTGCAATTATCTGTATATAGATGCACTCAAGGAGTGCAAATTGGCAGCAATAACTCAAGGTGGATGTGTGTGGCAAGATTCTCAATACTTCACACAAGTACACCAATGGTGCTTTAGTTTCCCCCATAGCTGAAAGTCACTGTGTGGAGGAAGATTGCGGAATGCATTAAGGTCTGAACTTGTTGGGCAAGAACAGTTGTTCTTGCAGTGGTTGTGTTGGACTCTAAATGCAGCATGAGTTGGTGAGCTCAGGCAGCCTGCTCTGAAACCATAATATTTTGTTGACTTATTTAATTCTAGCCTTCAAACACAGATGAAATTAGGCTACTAAGCATTTATCCCAGAGCTTGATCCCGAAAGGAACGCATGAAGAGGATAACTTCCAACAATCAGTCAAGGTAATTTTCTTTTGACCAGCTTTCAGGGTTACGTCACAGCATTTATGTTTAGGTGTACTTTAGTAACGAACATCTTCATAAGTTCACTCCAAGTGGTTGAATGCTGCTATCAAATGAAGACCTTGCTTTTGGTCTATTAGACAGTATAATGCATAGTATCTTGTATGAGGCAATCTGGGCTTGTTTGGTTTGCTGTGTGTTAAAAGGCTGCTGGTCGACACTGGTAATATTTTTCTGAAGAGGCATGCTATCCAGAGAGATTAGTCTTTAATTCAATCTTTGCATTCTGATAGAAAGCTTGTACTGCAATGCAATGATCATGCAATGGATTAAAATAAACATTCATGGTAAAACTCATTGTCACGGGATATTGTGGTAAAATACCAATTGTTTCAGAAAAGGGATTGATAAGACCATTGGGTACAACTGCATATGATGTCTGGATGGAGTCTACAGCCTAGGAAGTCCCTACAGTGCTGACTGTCAGAGACAGGTAGGACATATTATAGAAAGGAAAATCCTATACATGCTTCAGTTCAAGCAGCGTTACTTCAGGATTACTCTGTGTGTCTGTTCTTATGTATTCAAGTGACCAAAGAAGCCATTACAAATATAGAAGGCTGGAGGGAAAACTAATAATCTAACAACAAGCAACTTGCCAACTGGTATGAATAATTAAAATTATCTTGACAGTTCTAATCATCTGTTGCAGCAGTCACTAGTGGAATGTACCTATGAATAGTCACTCAAAGAAGAATGCACAGCTCTGAAAATGTAAGCACAACTGAGGAATAATAGGAATACAGAGCTAGAAGGCTGTCAAGATGTCATTTACTTTTTCAAAGCAAGCCCTGACAGAAGTTTGTCTAAACTAGTCTTAAAAGCCCCCTGTGAAGGACTGGAAGACCATGATAACTCCTCCTGGCTGTAAAGTCTCATTAATCTACTAGACTTCAGAGAACTGCTTTTTCTTTGAAGAAACCAGGCTGGTTAGAACCTTTGATATCTTCATCTTCCAGATGTTTTATTAATTTGGTTTTAATCATCATTTCACGTTAGGCTTACTGATCCAAGACATCAAGTGTTATCATTATGAGCACCATCTGCCACCCTATTCCAGCAAGGAAATTCTTCAGGTTATATTGTGAAGCCATCTCCTTTTGTGCCAAAAGGAAACATCTAACTCACAGAAGGAGTAAAAAAATTAAAACAGGTCCAGGGAAGAATATCACTGCCGCCTAGGCCTGAAGAAATACTATGAATAAACAGCAAAGAAAGATGACTTAGAAGGGGACTGAGGTCTAATGATCCTGAGGAAGCATAAAAAAGTAAAAATGAAGAAAGGGCTAGTGAGGGGAAAAGGAAATGCTGACTGAGCAAAAGGAGATCATGGTAAGAAGAGACTGCAAAAGAGCTGTCTTCCTAGGATGTTTGGTGTGGGGGTTTAGATCCTCTCAGTCCAGGTGAAAACAAATTGGATCTTTGGCCCCAGCAGTCAAAGTTTACCTTGCCTTGTGTTTCTGAACTTCCTCGAAAAACCTGAATGTGAAAAGCAGAAAGTTCTTCTGAATTCAGGCCAGTAGGCGTGGGACTATGTGACTGAAGTAAGTGATTTTTTTTTGCTTTTCTTCCTCCAAAATTACTTCCTAAACACTACCACACAGCAAGTACAGCTTGGAACCCAGATAGATGCAAATTGACTATGACGGCAATTATAAATACTGTTTGAAATAAAAAACAAGTACATGAATTGTTTAAAAAATATACAGGCAGCAGAGATTCCCTATCTCCTTTTACATTAGGGAGTGGGACAGAAACAAAAGTATCCACAAAACAGCAGCAATTTCTGACTTCAGAGATCTTGCTCTTTCTGTCCAGAAAATTATATATCTTTAGTAGCTCAATTAATATTATCCTTGAATGGAATCATTTGAAAAACAGGAATTCCTGGCAAGGAAGCAAACCAAAACTATTTCAAAGTCCTAAGAAACCATAGTGGTAAGGCTACTAAAGTCTCTTTTGTGCAGCTACTTCTGTTTTCCCTCTCCATACCACAAGGAAAAGGCTTATTACCTGCACGATGCGCATGTAAGCAGCTTGGTGGATTTCCTGATCCTTCCCCACCTTCTTTTTTAAAGCTGCCAAATTCCTCTCAAGATACTCTCGCTGTCTCATGTACTCCTGCTGCAAATCTATGTCTACTGCATCAGTCTCCACCTGAGGGGGCACAGCATGTTGCCTCAGTAATTACACTACCAGAGAAATTCATCTGCAAGGAGAAGGCAAGGGCCCTGACTCACCATGTCTGATTGCTGCACATACTTGCTGTAGAGCTCACGGATCCCATCCTTAACTTTTTTTGAATCTTGAATGAAGCCCACACAATTATGAAGATCTGTTTTAAATCGTTTGATGAGAGCTTCCATATTTTGCTTCTGCAAGAATGATGTAGGTACATTCTTATTTGGCTCATCAGAGCACTCTATAACGTTCAATCTTCTAGAAAGCCTAGTAAAACTGGTGAAAGTTCTCATATACTTTTCCACTTAATTTAAAAAAAAACATTTAATTAAAAAACACACTGGGGATGCGAGCACTACATGTCGAATAGCAGTGGTAAGTTTTAGCAGTAATAATAATCCAAGATACTTGCGTTAGGTAATGTAAGTGCCAGCATCCAGAGATCTCATATGAAAACCAGTGACATATTATTATGAATGCTATCCCCCACTGTCCTTTCCCATACAACCTACATTGTTATTTAGAAACAACACGCAAACAGTTAATGAGAGGAGGCAAAGGACAAAACACGTCAGACACATGCACAACTTGATGCTTTCCCATCAATACTGCCTTGTCATTCACACTTGGTTTCTACCAGGCCCCTCTACCTGCTTTCTCAGTCCTACACTACCCGCTAAGCTCCTTCACCTTCACTTGCAGTCTCTTTTCCTCCCTCATGTCTGATGTGCTTCTTATCAAACACTAGGGGTCCTTGTGTCTTCCATTAATAAGCTCACCCTTCACTTCATCCTACTAATGCCTACATATCATTGTAGGTGGTAGCCTATGTGCTGCTCCTGTTTAGGCCAAGTGTCCCCACATTTCAAGCTTGGGCAGGAAAGGGTAGTCGGTTAAGCATTTGACTCACTGCTATGTTAAACCCAGGAGAATATATGTTGATTGAACAAACTGACACATAAATAACTGGATTTTTTTAATATCAACTCTCTAATCTGGTTGCAGGCTCGCAAGATTTCTGTCTTTGTCACCACCAACCAGAGACTCTCCTGGTCCTTGGACACTGTATCGCTGAACTACCTGTTTGCTTAGAGTAATGCTTCTGCAGTGTTCTGTCCCCACAAACTTCATTATGTAGGACCTGCACAGTGGTTGTACCCCATACCTTCTGCCTCTCTCTGTGCATCTCGCGATCAGTTGCCTTTAGTTTCTGTTGCAGTTGTGCGATGTTCAGCTTCAGCTGTGTGCTCTCCTTACGGAATCGTTCCAGCTCCCCCTCCATCTGAAAGGAAGCAGGAGGAGGAAATCAGGACTAAAAGGAGACATGAAAAAACAACATGTAACAGGAAAATCAGAGACTGGAAACACAGACTTGAGGGAGTAGATCCCCCTTCAGGTTGAATTACAACACAAAAAAAGTCAATTTTGGAACAACACTGCCCTCTGTCAGAACATACAGAAAACATAAAAATGGATATTCAACTCCCTTATGAGTTAGCTATTTAAGTGATGGGATGCCCCTTCATTTCCTTGAGCTGAACTGGAGCTTTACTGAGTAAAAATGGGCAAGGTGGGAATTAACATTCAATACTGGAAAGAGTAAGTGCAACACTAAGAAGAACCTGATACTGAAAAGAAACAAATGCATTGAAAAGCTGTGGGTACATATGTAGAATACGGGGGAAAAAAGCAATAAGGGTACTACAGCATTTACTGGCATAAGATGGTGATCAGAAGAGAGAACAGGGCTTTCATCATGCTAGTCTGATGTACATACAATTTGTTCATTAGCTTGTATTTTATTTAAAAGGCTTTGGTTCTGAATAAACAAGACTTATAAAAGCTAATAGGTCATTGATTAGCTATGTCACCATAGTCCTAATTTGGCTGAGCTAAAGGTACATCTATGGAGAGATCACAGTAAGCTTCTCTCATAAATTAGTTGTCTCAGTGGATTTGCTGCAAGCTAAATATGAATACATGGAAAGTTTTCATGGATCAGCTGATGAACAGTAATTTATCCACATACCTAGCTCCTAAACAGAGCTACGTTTGCATAAATCTGCAACTTTTTTGAGAGAAGTTCTCTCTCTCTTCCTCCAGATCAGTAAAGGCAGTGTCTTGCAAACTCTACAGGGTACGTGGAGAGCAACCACATAAGGACAAGATCTATTTTTAAGCAAAACTGATACTACTCAGAGTCTAGAATTAAATACTGAAACAGGAGCTTAAGTAACTGTGTTGATCGCTGGTAACACATGATAGAAAATTAAATAGCAGCTATTGTGCACAAATATTTTTATGAGCTGTAAAGATATTGAATCAGTGCTGTGTATACTTGAAAGAAGTCAAGGAACAAACAGGGTGGAGTCTTCCATGAGACTTGCGGGGTCATCTTTGTATTTAAAGGGTGTAGTAGCAGAGGCCAAATGAGAGTGTTACTCACCTCATGGATCTGCTCCTTCTTTGTTTCAATATCGTTTTCACGTGACTCTATTTGCTTCTTAAACTCCTCTATTCTGTAATCCAGTACAAACTTGAACTTTTCCAGTTCCTGATTTTTCTTTTTTAGGTCATATATATGCTTCTCCTGGGAGAAATAGGTAGAGATCTGAATCAGACACGGCACTCTCAAACAGATCCCTAGGACAAGGCACAAATACAGTAGAGGCAAAAACAGCAGTCACAGGTCTAGTGGAAGACTGAACTTCAGTTGCACACCTACACAGATTGAGTGGGAAAGGAGAGGACAAATAATGCAGAGAGCCATCTACAGATCCCAGAACAGGGAATGAGAAATTCAACATCCTGAACTTGAGCTCCCCAAGAAAAGCTTAGAATGTCAACTAAAAACTAAAATCCCAAAAGAAAGACAGCAAATTCTTCAGGTTAAAACTGAGTTTCCAGTCATGTGATATTATCACAACATGATACTATTAAAATAAATTGCT
Organism: Dromas ardeola; assembly: GCA_013398915.1. Lineage (NCBI taxonomy): Eukaryota > Metazoa > Chordata > Aves > Charadriiformes > Dromadidae > Dromas > Dromas ardeola. The sequence continues at coordinate 75,160 of VYZM01007485.1, read as the reverse complement.
GTATTAAATTAAGGGAGGGTGACTTTGATCTCAGCCAACTATCCGGTTTCTCACCTTGTCTTGGATAGTGTCAGCTCTCTCTTGAATCTCTGTCTTCAGTGCTAAGATGTCCTTCTCGAGTGACTTAATGATTCCTTGCAGCTTCTGGTGTTCCAGTCTCATTTCCTCAATGTCCCTGTTTCGTTCCTTGAGCTCTTTCTGTAGACTGATCAACTACAGAGGCAAACAAATAAGAACTTAACACTCTCCAAAAATTGTGCACAACTTAGCCATCCTACCCTGTAAGATACCTTGTAGACAGTGTGGGATAAAGGATATCAAACTAAGATACGATGAAGGAGTATCACATCACTTAAATACCTGTAACTTAAAAGGGCGTTGAATAACCATTTTTGCATTTTCTGTGTACTCTGACAGAATACTCACTGCACTACAAGGAATCAAGGAATTCTCATCAAGAAGCAAGAAGGGTATGGATACCCATCTCTAAAAATGTCAAAAGTAGACTGGAAGGGTGCCTAGTTCATAGCTCTTGGGTATTCTCAAAATCCCCACCTCAGTACTAGGATCTGTGAAGCCAAGAAAGTTGGAACCAAGGAATGGTTCTGGTCAAACTGTGAGGACCCACAAAGAAATTCCTGGTGTCTAAAAGACAACAGAACTAAAGACAGTAGCATGATAGTGGAGGGTATGAAGAAAGAGAACCTCTCTGTCTCCAGATAGATACTGAAGAAACTGAAAAGAAAAAATGTCCCTCTAACACCCTTATGCAAATGTAATACCCAGTCAGTAAAAGAGGTAAAAGGTTTTATGCGTCCTTAAAAATCCTAGTAAAACCAATAAAAAAATGATGATGCATACAAAATACAAAGTGCTTATTGTATTGAATGAAGCAGTAGAAGTATTTTTCTAACAAAGCAACACACTGTGTCTTGGAAAAATGAAAAGGTTCATTTCTTTCCCATCACAGGATGAACAATATTATTATTTATAATTTAAAACTATATAAGATAAAAGAAAGTGTACTAATAAAACCACACCTTCTCTATCATCTACCTCTAATCATATCAACAATGCAATCAGCACACAGCTACTTCTTCTGCCCAAATATTCTGAAACATTCAAACTAATGTAAGAAAGGTCTACTGTTGTCTTATGAAATGCCACATATTTATGGATTAAATTGACAAGCCATTAATCACATTCAAATCTCATCTATAGGTCTCCATGTGCGGGTCTGATCCTATCACAGAATAAGACATACCCTTTTATTCATGACTCCTATTTCTCCTTTCAGTTGCAGGTTTGATTCCTTTTCTTCAAAGAGCCGTCTCTCGTACTTGATTTTGATTTCCAGGATTTCTCGGTCTTCATCTTCTTCAATTTGTTTCTTAATTTCTTCATGTACTTGAAGCTGCTGCTTCATATCCTCCTTTGCCTGCAGTTACAGAAAGCAAACATTAGAGAAACAACAGTAAGAGACCAATAAAGAAGAGCAGAATTCTTTATTTGTAACTGTGTTTCTCCTGGGAGGATCTATATTTAGTGGACTCTTCAATTGCAGCAATTTCTTTTAAGGTAACTTAATTTTTTAGGGGATTAATGTAACTTTAAAAACTGTTAAGACAAACATAAAAAATTCTTCTAAAAAATTTTATTCTTAAGGCTTGGATGCTTCGAGTTAGGAACCTGGCCCAAATACTAACATCAGCAAACTTTTTCTGGTTGCAGAAATTGCAAACATGAGCAACACTTGAGAAGATCTTTTAAAATTGCTTTTCTGATGCAGTAGGACCAATAACCACTGAGGCTTGCATCAGTCTCTGTATGCCTCTCTTCTCACATTCACTCTCCACATTCTTTCCAAATTGGTATTGCAACATATGGCTGCAAACAGTAATGTTGATAGAATTTATTGACTTTAGATATGTAAGTATCAGTTCTCTGGCTGCCCTTTCTCAAGCCAAGTCTTTGACCTCAATGTGCAGGAGATTTTACGTATGCAGGGTATTTCTCTTTGTTCCCCAAATTATGCAGGCAGGAACCTCAGGGATTCAAGAATTGAAATCACCGATTTTGAAATGTTATTTTTCCACTAGAACAATGAGATTGAATCTTTCTTCAGTTACAGTAAATGTATCATCTAACCCACATTAATAAATGGGAATTCTTGGATCTAGGAGAAAGAGAGGTGAAGCTGAGAATGCCAAAGGATATTAATTTTAGCAGGTCACTTACTCACGGTATGAAGCCCACTAAAGTTGGTAAGTCAGCTGGGTTTTCCTCGTTACTATTCTACCTGTCAACATATATCCCCAAGGTTACAGGCAGATTAAGATTTGCATGGAGGGAGCCAGCCTCTCCTGTCCTAGAGTACATTTTATCACAGTTGGAGATAAACTTAGTTAATAATTCAAACCGCAAATCAAGGTTCTTACCTCTTCCAGCAGAACAGATTTCTCATTAAGTTTTTCCTCATAATATTCTGTTAGCTCCTTCACAGCCCTGCTTTTGCTTTCCTCCAAATTGTGCAATTGTTTCTCGTATTCCTCCTGCATCCTCTGGGATTTCACTTCCAGCTCCTGGTATTTCTCATTTTCCATTAAAAGCTTCTGATTACTGTCAGATTCTGGGAACAGGAAACATATGGAACAGATAAAACTAATAGAAAAGAGAGGTGTATCCTATCTTTCTACAGTCATCAATGTCTTATTCTCTACTGTCTTTTTGGCAGCTGGTTGCAATAAGTTACACTAGAAGCACTTCATCGCTTTCTTCATCAGATAAACAGAGGTTTTAGACTCTGTAGCCGTACAAAATTTTACATCAGAAAACCATCTCTTGAATTTCCTGTTCTTCCTTTTACTTACCACTTCACTAATAATGCCTGTTCCAAAGCTGTCATTCACCTTTCTCAGTTGTGTCTCTGAATATTCTGCTATATCCCTGCTAGCTGCATCAGGACAGAATGTTGCACTGTTCCAGCTTGAACAAGGCAAAAACCTACACCAAAATCTCCTACTCTGCCATTACATCAAATTAATAACAGCTAATTTAGGCATTCCCTTGAGATGACAACCATGACAGAGCTGTACAAGCACAACTGTTACAGAGAATGAGTAGGCAATGGACTCATTTATGTGTGGACTTGCTTTTTGGTACTAATTTGCAGTATTTCTGTTTTATCTTGATTACGAATCTGGGGTCCAGGTATTTCCATGATGTGTGCATTGTCCATTAGCCTCTTTGCTGAACTGTATGACTTCACTATTCTTGCACAGTGAGCGATAAGACTGAAATGAAGAAATTACTAATCTCAAAATGCAAATATCTAAGATAGAGTGCCCATGTGCATGTTCTCATCATGGTCATGTGTATGGTACAGTTTAGACAAACATTTGGTCTGCAATATCTATCACTTGTTATAGTCTAACCTAGCTGTTGCATCTCCCTGGCTTGTTTATTCATCAGCTCAGACAGTTGAAACTGGTGTTGTAGCTCCTGTTTTTCTTTCTCTGCCTGTAAAATCTGGGGAAAAAAACAAGGAAAATACATTTTAATTTGAAACTAGGCCAAGCAGTGTCCGAATCGTTTGTGCTCTTGCCCATGGTGGGGAACACATACATAACTGAATTTACGTTTGAAGTCTCTCACCAAAATTCAGATGCCATGTCTCACGAAGCAAAGTTTTCCCAGAGATTAGTTAGCTAAGGAAAAGTAGCAAATGGAGTTCATATAATACAGAGTACCATATAATTCTAACCTAACAAAAAAAGTTTGTGAGCTACAAAACCCTCCACTTTGTGTGTGTCTCCTTGAGGAGAATTTGCAGTTCCACAAATTGTTGTCCAGATATTAAAGTTCAAGCTGCTTCCTGTCTCACTTGAGGCAACCTTGAGGTCCTAAAACACTGATGTTTGCATAGAATGACAAATGAATTTTTGCGTGAATTGCAAAAGCGAGTTTTGAATGCCATTTGCTTGGGATGTCCAACTACCACTACAAATGACTTAATCTTCTAAAAAAGCACAAAGAACTGGAACAAGAAAATGGGTGAGAAATTTCCCAGAAAAGTTGGGAATTGTACCATAGGTACAATTTGTTCACTTTCTTCTCATAAGACCTGTATGGGTCTTGCATAAGCAGAAATACTCCGTTTGCCTGCTGGACACAACAAATAATAAAACTACTAAGTAACTTAGCAAGTTTTCATCCTGGAATCCTTCTTTATGTGGAGTCAAACTGAAATACTGCTTGAAGGGACCATGTACAACTCATCAAAATAAGCAGTAACAAATCACCAGGACAGGATAATAGTCACCCAAAAGCTCAAAAAGAACATGAGGCTGACAGAATTGAATCATGTGAGATGTAATATCTTACTTCAAGCCACCTTACTGACAGAGAAATTGCTATTGGATCACCTGCCTTCTAACTCTAAAAAGGGTCCAGAAATATAGCAAATTACAGGCGAGAAATCTGGTGTGTACACCAGACAGATGGACAGAATAGAATTAACAGACACAGATAAATAAGACAGTGGAAAGAATTATCGTGGCTTTTGCCTTTCAGGGAAGTCCTGCTTTGTGACCACAGAGAAATCAATAAACACATGAACAGAAGAAATCCAGGGAACATATTTTACTTTTGTTTTCAAAAAGCATACAAGACATCTCAGCAGATGTTCTTAAAAAAGCTAAGCGGGCAAGGCATAAAGAACGCGGCATTAAGATGAATAAGTGTTGAATCCTGCATCAGCTGCAACCTTATATGTGATGGAGCTTTCAGGCATGGTCCCATTTCTACTCAAGGGTGATATAGCTTACTGATCCTTCATCTCAGGCAGCATTTACTGCTGGAACCATTTTTATGTGAAGATACTTATAGGCTACCTAGGAGAACCCTTGCATCCCCTTGTACTTAACAAGATACTTGACTCAAAGGTAGCTTCATGTTTTAGAAATATGAAGAACATCTTTAATGGAAAGGAATGTTTCATTTTTCAGATGCCTTATAGCATTCATACTTATATAATGCAAGCTTGAATTCAACTCTTCAGTGAAAGATTTCTTGGTATTCGGTTCTGCAATATGAATCATACCTGGTGTTTGGTTTTAAGGGAGCCTATTTCCTGAGTGAAATTCTCTTCCAATTCCTTTATTTTTTCATTACAGTAGATGTCCTTGAGACATAGCTGGTAATCCTTTTCTGTCTGTAGCTCTTTCACACGAATCTGCAGGTCTAACATTGCCTGACTCTGTTAGGACATGGATGAGAAGACAGTTTTAACAGAGAGATTATTTGCCATTAGCAACCGCTTGTTAAGAATGATTTATTTACATGCACGTATTTATGAAAGACAGCCTTTGCAGAGAATTTTCAGACAGACAGACCAAGAATAAGTTCCAGAAGTAAGGTTTCTTTGTTATCTTACAAGATGGTTCATAGAAATGCAGCTTCAGGCTTCTCTGCTCCATTAAAGCTGCTTTCAAGAGATTGGGGAAAGTTATTAGAGAAAAGTCTAAACTTTTCTCCACACTCGCTATTCATACAATGCAGTTTATATATTAACAAGCAGCTGCAGCTACTTGCTGTAACCTCTTTTTATGACGAAAGCCATGCGAGCTCTCTTAAACAGAAGGCCATAAAGGAACAGCTAGTCACAAACATCATGTAAATGTATTGCATAAGCTGTTGTCATGGTTTGGGCTGGACTAGCCACTAAATGTTCGTTAAATGTAAACGAACATTTAGTGGCCAGTCCAGCCCAAACCACGACAGCTGTGCACTAGAAATGGTACATATTCACAATTGTTCCTCCTACCTTCTCTTCTATATCTGATCTCATGATCAGCACTTCCTCAGCATACTCAACTTCCTTTTCCCATTTCAGTATCCCACCTCCTTTATCATACACTTTCCATATAAATACAGAGCCATCCTCTGAGGCGGTAAGCAGAAATAGGTCATCGTTTGTTATGGACATCTTAGAAGGAAGAAACAGCAAAATAATAGTAGAGACAAGGAAGAATGGAGACGCAGTTTGGTTTTATACCAAATTTTTCTCCCCACCCACATACTCCCTGTCATTGCTACCACAGAAAGTCAACAGTGGAAACACTAACATAGCCCCACTACCAATATTTTGATTATGTCCTTTACTTCTGCTCCACCCTGGTCCAGACAACAGGGGAAGGGAAAGAAGAGAAGAACATGTGAAGACACTGGATCCGCTTCTGCTCTCAAAGCTGTAGGAAGATTTTTAAAAACCTGGAACAGAAAAGGCCATCTAGACAGTTATAGCCCAGACAAGCAATTTATATGACAATTCCAAAGGTCTCTAGCTTTTTTCTTTGAGAAGTTGTTTAAGCAACAGATGGCTAAACGTTTTCTTTTGAATCTGCAAATAAGCCCATGAAGAACTACCTAGTAATAACTGCCGTCACCTCCTCCAGACCTCCTGTGAGTGTGTGGTCTGGCATAGAGTACCTGGGAGCAGACACAGCTTATGAGCGAGGTGAAAGTAGAGTACCAATAACAGAAGTCCATTGCCTAATGTTGGACTGTGCAGCTCTAAGTCAAGGTGCTGTATTTGACAGTGATACATAAAATGCCAAAAGTACAAACAGTTTTACTAAGACAGAACATGTGTCTTCCTGCAGAAAGTGCACTGAAATGGTTGCAGGCTCTACTCATCATATCCCCACCTTTCGGATGCTGTTCATTAGCCATTTAGAAATGCACTCTTGGTTAGCAGACCAGCACTGCAATCTCTTCTGCTTTTTACCCTGGCAGCAAGTTGCTTGATACATTTATCTCATTCCTCCTTCTAGTCTCACAAGAGGTTTTCAAGGCTGCATAACTTTATCTTCCCCTTTCCAGAAAGAGCTATATCAAAGTTCTCCATTAGGGATATGCCACGTTACGTATCCTGCTGTAAGCCACTTTTTAGCCACCAGCAGCTTATCCAGTGACATCTATTTCTAGAGACAGGACTTCTATGAATGCTGTCATATTCATTCTCCATGTGCAGGCTCATGTTTTATGTTAGTTTTAGCATACGTTAATTTTAACATATTATGCTACGAAATGGGAAGGAGAATCAGCACTAAAGGAGACATGCAGCTGGTATCGCAGGGAAAAGAAAGTACCCTGTGTTACCTTTGTAACAGCGCCTGCATGGGCCTGATACTCGTTGAAATCCTTTGTCAAAGGTAATGGGTATTTCATAGCTCGAATTGTCCCCAGAGACGTACCAACAAATACCATGTGCCCGGAATGAGAAACAGCTATTGCAGTATAAACAACACCAAAAGCTGACACTTCATGCTGGATCTGAAAAAAAACCCAACATCAAACCACCACACAAAATCCTCACATTACATTAAGTTTCACAATACTATTTGATTACTTACTGCATGAGCAATTGTCATATCTCTGCCTGCAGCAAATAATGCAGTTAAAAGAATCTACATGGCTATAGGAGTAAAGCCATGAAAAATAATTAGTATTAAGCTTTATAGATATGCACTCTTAAAATTTCAAGCCAAGTTCCACAAGTTGATCACTTCTGAAAGATGTAATAGTTATCACATACAATTTACTACTTCTCTGGACCAAAAAAAAATATGCACGTAGCCTACAGTGGTAGATACAATACACTTGTATTTCAGCAAAACAGTTGATACAATATTGCCAAGTTAGTTTGTTAGCTGTATTAGAAGATTTCTAGGTAAATCCAAGTAAAGTTATAAAAATACAAAACTACAACAAAATCTCAGGTTTCATAGTAAAGGACATGAGAACATAAGAAAAGTGTCAGTAAATATCACAGTTACCAAAACCAGACTGATTCCTACTTACCAAATGGATGATAAGGAAACCAACACACTAGTACCCTCCCCAGAGAACTTAGCAAAATCCCAGAGTGCTTGTTAGCTCACCGAAGATTCTGAAATTTCTTTGATAGTTTGGTCAGATCCAACAGCAAAGATGATTTTGGCATCAGAAGACAGGGCAATGCTGCTGTACATGCAGGACTTGAGCACACACTCTGACTTCCTTTTACCTGTCAACAAGTTCCACTCATACACAGCACCATGTGTGTCACAGGAGAAAAATTCAGCATCATCTGTGCTCCATTTAACTGCATGTATCTGGCAAAAGCAAAATACACCAGGGAGACCAATGTGTAAGTTATAGACATACAGCATGGAGTCATTTTACCAGTAAATCCATTACAACCTTGGAATCATATTTCTAAGCCTTACTTAAAACCCCCTAGATGTTTCTCAACTAATTCCATTTTAGCATTAAAAAAAAAAATCAGTAAGAACTACTTTATGAACACACTGTCAGGAAAAAAGCCCATTTCAATAATGAGTACTACCTTCTATTTCTATAATTTATTACTGGGATATTTTTGCTGTTTCAGCTACCTGCCAATCATTCACCTTCAGTTTAAGGACAGACTAGATATATCTAGTGCATGCAAACATTGATTTCTGACAAAAGAAAACTGACTTTTGTATTTCCACTTTTAATTTTTGGGCCCATTTCTGATCCAAAATTGTACTTTACCTTTCAAAATACATCTTACCAATTAGTTCATACTTTAATGCGTTGTATTGTATAGGACTTGTTTACTGACCTTCCCACTATGTCCTTTCAGATTATTAATATTCTCAAAGGTGATGCTGGAATAAATTTGAATCACATTTCCATTAACAGCAGCAAAAAGATGGCCTCTGTTACTGAATGAGCACTACAAAAAGAACATAACCACCCATTACTGTAGATGCAGTGGATAAAAAAATTCATGCATTGAATTCCAATGACATCATCTAATAACAGAATGTTACACAAAAAGAAAACTCCGTGACCTAGTTAGTCTCTTACTGCTTTCTTAATTGGTGCTTTCCCCTGTAAAATTCAGTCCTTGAGTATTTCTGAGAAAACTACCCCTTCCGTGGCTTCCCAGGTCCACAGTTATGCATCAGCATCCAGGATCATTTTCCAATAGTCAGAATCCTTTTCTCTATGCTTTGATATCCTAAATCCTACTAGAATCTCTTGAAGAGGTTTCTATCTTCTGTCATGTTCTTCACCACTCTGCTCCCTATAGCTCCCCAGTTTCATTTTTGCATCACTCCTTACCTCTCTACACTTTCTCACAGGAAACTCCTTGAAAACATGCATGTCCTCATACAGTAGACTTATAAATCGTAGTTTGTCAGAAAACCCAACCAAACAGAAAAGGCCAGTGGGATGAAGTGATACTGCGTATGCTTCCTCCCGATATTCTTTATACAGCTCCAAAGTGCTGAAAGAGAAAACCATTGCCCAGTATGGAATAGGACAAACACCCTGTGCACACTTGGCAGGACATTATCTGTCCCAGCAAGGACACCTGCAGCTACAATCTGACTCTGCCTTGTCCTTGAGGAAACGTGTTGTCATTCAGTTAAGTAACGATCACATAGATGTTAGAAAGGCAAATCTGAACTTTCTGGTTCATAGAGAAGGTGTGGAAGGTGCAAGAGCAAATCCTTGTTTTACTGTAATATAACAAAGAAGGTAAATGAACCGCTGATTGCAAATCTACACAAACATCTATTCTGAGATTTGTCTCTCTCCATAGAACCTTGAAAGCTGGAGTCATTTTGCTTAAGAACTATGGCTACGGAGCAGCAGATGGGACAACAGTATCTTAAGACAAAGCTGAATGAAACATTCCTGAAGATTTTTTTCCAAAAACACATGAGAAGTCTGACACAAAAATGGCTAAATAGAAAAGGCTTTGGATTCTTTTGGCACTGGTTTTAAAGGCACTGCATATTCACACTCCCCAAATCATGTCAGTAGGACCATTTACATCCCTCACCACATACGAATTTTACCAGAACACCACTTTCATTCATATGAGATTCCTGCTGTTGCCTGCTAATTTCAATATACAAAAAAATAAGAGGTAATAACAAACACAAACAACTCTTTACTTGGTCTTGTAATTCCAGATGCGGACAGATCTATCCAGCGAACAAGTAGCAAGAATGGGTTTCCAAATACAGATGTCCAGACCAGTGATCGAAGCAGAATGCAATGGGAAATTCAGATATGCAAAATAAGTCGTCTTCTCCTGAGAAGCAAAGAAAACATAAAAAAAATCACAAATATTTCACTGCAGGCAGTAAGTCAGGTAAGAAATCTGTCATAGATCTTTGCGTACAGTAATCCAATAGATTTGAGGAAACCACTTAATCCTTTCATTGCACCAGTCTGAACATAGCAATGTTAAAAACATAAGAAAGTTAGAATCAGTTTTCACTTTATAATTAATAATCAAGAAAAGTGATGTAGGGAAGATGTGGGCTCCATAGTTCTCATACACTAGTGAAAGCAGAACATAATTGTAGGTGTCCAAAGAAATGCAAGTTAGATAAATAAATAAAACTGGACTGCAAGAATTCAGTTAGGACCTTCTGGTCAGGCAGATATTTTAAAATAATCAAGCGCTGAGTGATAAGCAACTTAACCAGGATGTTTATTGAGTACATGCTGGAAATGAAGCACCAATAAAATTTTAGGCTGCATGCAGAAAAAGGACCCATAACTACAAAACCTCTTTTTGTAAAGTTCTTTCTGTATGCCTGTGCACAGGTTAGGTATTTAACTCCATGCAAGTCTATTTCATGATAATACATTTATCTCTTTTCTTTGTATTATTTAATTCCTTCAGAGTAGGGAATGTTTTTCATTCTGTTTGTCCTTCACAAAGAGGTTTCACTTCTCACTAGGACTTCAACAACTATTATTTTAGAGTAACATCAGATTCCCATGGCTCTTCCAGCAATGATAAACATTGCATTAAAGTTTCTGTATATTACACTGGAGCATAAACTACTACAGTTATATTAAAAATCGTTCCCTTAAAGCCTTACTTGCTTTGGTGCTGTGACATGCACCCTTAAATGGTCTTAACAGTGTCCACTATCATTCTGCTGAATAACATCAAGTATTCACATGGAGGGATGCTTAAGCAAGAGGCTACTGAAATCCAGCTCCCAGAGAAGCATGGGGAGCACTTCATATCATGAGCTTCAAGGGTTCAGATGCTATTTGATGGATTTTATGAGAATGCATCATAGAAAGCAACACTGAATAGCCTGCGCCATGACAATACATCCCTTACCGGACATGATGGCTGTGGAATGTAAGAAAGAAGATTGCACTCACCTTCATTAAATCGCTGGAGAGCATAGTAAACATGTAAAGCTGATTTTTATTTGTGTTAATGACCATCCTTTCCTCAGAGGGGCTGAAGCATATACATATAATGTCCTGTCTGCTCGACGTTTTTGGCTCACTGCTGAACAGGTCCTGAGGAAGCTGCACAAGAAATGCATCCCATGGGATATTCCAGGTCCCCATGGTTTAGTAGTAGGCATGCAGACACATACACTTTTGCTGTAATGCTACTCTAATAAGCATATATGTAATATCAGTAAGATAACTTGTATATTTAATAGCACATAACTACTGCAAGGCAGGGAATAGAGGACAAGATAACCTAACTGAATCTATAGCATTACAGCTGGAAAAAAGTATCAGGTGACATTTCAGCAGTAATCTTAACTGCATTAAACAAAACCGAAAATGGTAACAGAAAAACATTGAGGAAAAAACCTCGCAAGTGTCAGAATGAAAACTGCCTGAAAACTGTGATCTCAGAATTCTTTGTACCATATCATTCAGGTTGATAACAGTCTTATTACAGGGTCTCATGCATAGGGAAGATCTGACCTTTAAGGCCCAGAGTATGAAGGTTTGACCAGGTCATCAGAGTTAAAGACCTGGGGGTGCTGGTGGACGGCCAGCTTAACATGAGCCAGCAGAGTGCCCAGGTGGCCAAGAAGGCCAACAGCATTCTGGCTTGTATCAGGAATAGCATGGCCAGCAGGAGTAGGGAAGTGATCATGCCTCTGTACTCGGCACTGGTGAGGCCTCACCTCGAGTGCTGTGTTCAGTTCTGGGCCCCTTTGTACAAGAGGGACATTGAAGTGCTGGAGCGTGTCCAGAGGAGACCTACCAAGCCGGTGAGGGGTCTGGAGACCAAGTCATATGAGGAGAGGCTGAGGCAACTGGGCATGTTTAGTTTGGAGAAGAGGAGGCTGAGGGGAGACCTCATTGCCCTCTACAACTCCCTGAAAGGACGTTGTTGAGAGGCGGGTGTTGACCTCTTCTCTCAAGTCAATAATGACAGGACCGGAGGAAATGGTCTGACGTTGCGGCAGGGGAGGTTTAGGTTAGATATTAGGAAGAATTACTTTACTGAAAGAGTGGTCAGGCACTGGAACAGCCTGCCCAGGGAGGTGGTTGAGTCACCATCCTTAGAGGTATTTAAGAAACGTATAGATTTGGCACTCCAGGGCATGCTCTAGTGGCAGAGATTGTAGGGGGTTTTTTGTGTGTGTGTGTGGTTGGACTTGATGATCTCAAAGGTCCTTTCCAACTGTGAAGATTCTATGATTCTATGAAACGTTCTTATCCAGAGATTGCAGTAAATCAATGCATACAGCTTGCTATAGAACAGATTACTTAAGAGTGCACAAGTATCATGACAGCTATAATAAATATCGGAGGGCAGAAAAGCTTTGCCTTGGAAAAAAACCAAGCAGCCTAGTTCTTCAAAACTGATGTAGACTACTTCTTAGCTCCAAAAGTCTCTATAAATAAAAGTTTCTCACTTGTGGGAACACGCAGAGCTACCTCGCAAAAGGACATCTGTCACTGACTTTCAGTGTGACCTCTGGCAACTCCCTTCCTTTCAACATCACCAGAACAGTTAGCTAATGCTTACAATGTCATTTAGAGATGCCCTAAAAATTATTATTAATAACGGAATTGGAAGCACCCCCACCCCTCTAAACAGGCCTCTGCTGCACAATTGCTTGGAAAAGCTTTTTTCTCCCTACCCAGATTTCTTGACTCTCCTTGTAGACTTCATTTTCCTTGGTCTTCTCAAACAGAAGAACAACTCCTGGGCTAGATGAACATGCAAAGCCTTTGGAATAAGCTGCAACTGCAGATATTTGAGGCAAAGAGTCCTGTTGTGAAGCATTATCTTCACAGGCCAGTCCACAAGAGATATCAGAAAAACTGCAAGCAGGAAATGCATAAAGACATGCTTATCAGCAGCAATCAAAATATTATAACCCATTCATAAACTGGACAAGAAGGAAATAAGTGAATGGCCTGCAAGTAATCTGCAGGCACGAGCATGAAACTATTAGTAATAGTATTTCACAGATTTACCTCTCATATACTTTTGAGATTGCATCTTCTTCTAGTTCCCTGGGTGATTTTTTGTACTCTACAGTTGTCTCCCAGTGCAGCTCCCCAGTTTCAAACAAGACAAGTTTGCCTGTGTCAGTGCCACATATCACTTCCTCCTTGGACAGCCAGGCATGGCACAAGTAGTTTTGCGGCTCTCCCTTTTGTAAATTTGTCTGCTTCAAAGTTCCTTCACTATACTTAAACAGTTTAAAAAAGCCATTTCCAGTGACACAAACCTGTGCGTTGTCTTCAGGACTAAAGCTCACCTATGGAATAAAAGAGAGAGAGATTATTTTACACAACTATGTTCACAAATAAGCCGATATTATACCTGTTCTGAAGACCTTCAATACCAGATACAGGAAAACAAACACAGGAAGAAGGTTCATAGAAAGATACAGGAATACAGAAGAGACTAAGAAATAACCATCATAACTACATATTGCAGTTTTCCCTTTCAAAACTCTGTATATCAATTTTACACGATGATACAAATACATTAACTCTATTAAGCTAGAGTTCTGAATCACAATGCAATACCAAAGAGAAAGTTGTCTCTGTCCTTCGGGATTAAATGACAAAAGCAAGGCCAAAATATCTCTTTACTGCTAATTAGCAAGTTGTTTTTTTCCAGTAGCAATCTTCCTGAAAAGTGCAACCATTCATTCTTAAAGGCCAGGAATAAATTCTGTATTTCTGTATTTCAGGCAAACCTTACCCATTATACATATTAATTCACATAATTAGGTGTCTATTGGTGAAAACAGTGGAACAGCCATCTCAATACCCAACATGAAGGATAGCAGGGGTAGTCGGACCTCATTTTTTGTGCTTAACAGGACTTTAGACAGCAGTTGCCTTTACAGTCACTCTCCTCTCTTTAGGAATTGCTCTCATGAAGGCAGCAGTTCACCCAACCTCCACTTGTAGCTGTACCCCAGAAAAAAATGGCAGCGAGGGTCCAACCAACCCAGGTACTGAAAGCCTCTTACCTCCCTGCAAGAAAGATACTAAAAAAGGGCACCCAAAGCAGGACGCAGGAATTGTTTGAGTGCCATCAGCCCGCTCCTGGCCACTCTTCCTGGGCTACTCCTCTGATCTGCACATGGAACAGACTGCAGGGAGGAAAAGGGGCACGAGCATGCCGAGAGCTTCCAAGATGCGTGTTATGCCTACTGAGCACAGCCAATATATTTAATGAGTGTTTCTGCAGGGACACAAGGGACACATTGGACACTCACTGGCCAGTTGTACTGGCCCCGTACCACAGATCACACGTGATACAACAGAATCTCATGTTACAAGATACAGACACGAAAATGCCCATTATGGGTCAAAGCAAAAATTTATTTAGCCCAGTGTCCTATTGCTGAGGAAGGCCAACAGTGGATGCCAAGAAAGGACACAGAAACTATATAAAATCCACAGTGTGGAGACCTCTCCTCCCTCTCTTGCCCTGGACAGAAGCCATGTGGCCACAGGAGAATGTACCGTTCACATATCCTGCAGGGTGAACTTAGGTGCTACGTGGCACCCAGGTACTTGTTGAACTAAAGTTGGCTCCTTTTATCCACCTTTTTGAAATAGTGCAATAGGCTCCCAAAGAACCAGTCAACTGTTAATCAAAACGTTAAAAATAAGCCGTGGAGACGCTGGCCCAGCTGTTTTGGAGGCAGACGTGTGCACCCCCGTACCCTGGCAAGGCCGGGGGGAGCCGAAGGGGCCCGGGGCTGGTGGCACGGTGGACGAGGAGCCCCCCAGGGCCGCGGCCGTTACCTGGCAGACGCCGCTGCCCGGGGCCTGGAGGCGGACCACCGCCATCAGCCGCTGCTTCTCCCAGAGCCAGTAGGTGAGGTGCCCCTCGGGGGGGGCCGTGGCGGCCGCCAGGTACCGGCAGTCAGGGGAGAAGGCCAGGGTCACCGCCTCCCGCGCCGGCAGCTCGGCGGCGGCCAGCCTCCTCCGCCGCCGCGCCGGTACCTCCGACAGCTCGTAGACCGTCAGCACCGGCTGCTCCGCCACCGTCTCCGAGACCGCCAGGTACCGCCGGTTGGGGCTGACGGCCAGCGCCTGCACGCCACGGCTCTTCTCGGTGCCTGCGGGGAGGAGAGGGGTCAG
>VYZM01007485.1:38265-59071 GCA_013398915.1 Dromas ardeola | reverse complement strand
CTGCCCTGCTGTGGCTGTTTGGGGTATGGCCTTGGAGGAGCAGCCCACGGTGTGAGCTCCTTGGGGAGGCGGTTCTGTGCGGCGGTGTGCAGAGCTGTGCTTCTTTCCCAGAACGGGCTGAAGCAGTGCCTGTCCGAATTCAAGCAGCAGCTGCCTTGGGTGGAAAGGCTGGATGTGACTTTGGGCCAGGCCGTCGATCCCGTCTCACAGAGCGCTTCCAGCAAAGATGGTGTTGATCCTGAGAACGATTTTCAGAGAGAGATGAGCTTGTAAGTGTCAAAAAGGGAGATTTCTTGCAGGGTCTGGGCATACCGCTGCGTGCTTGGAGTCCTGTTTCGCAGGTGTGCTGCAGACTGATGCACTGGCTGTCACCAGTGTCATGTTACTCTTGGGCTATGTGTTATTTTTGCTGTCTCTTAATCTGTAATTATTTTGGAAAACATTCATGCAAGTATATTAAACTTGTCTTGTGACTGGAAATAATTTTCCTCGTTGCAGCAGACTTCCATCCTTTGCTGGAAAGTTTATTTTAAAAGTTCCTTGGTTGCAGCACTATGGCTTTAATGCGGGATATGGATTTTTCTTTGTGGATTTTTTTTTTGTGTTATTACAGTTCTCTTGTTTTGGCTTGCCTTTTATAATCCAACATACAAAACTGTAACTGGAAACTGGATAAATGTATACGTGCAAGATATAAGCGTTAATATTGTACTGGCACCTAAGTTGCTTTTAGTATCCCTGAATGCTGTAGGGCACAGAATGTTGATGTAATTCTGGATCAATGTATGTTAGATCCCAGCATCAGTTAGCTTATGTGAGCAGAGTTTCAATCAGCCCTGGGAGATGCCCAATACCCAGTGACAGAGCTGGTGCTGTGCTGTCTCCCTAGTTACCGGCAGGCGCAGGCAGCAGTGCTGGAAGCCCTACCTAGGTTGCGTAAGCTCCAAGTTCCTACTCGAAGGCCAGATGATTACTTTGCAGAGATGGCCAAATCAGACCAACAGATGCAGAAGGTACGTGCAGTGAATAATGGCTTTCATTCCTGTGTTATGTGTTGGTTTTAGCCTGTGTTAGGGATTAACTTTAAAGTGTGATGTGTGAATACTGACCTTCATCTCTTTCACAAATACCTGTGACAATGATTGTGTTTGAAATTTTGTTTGTGGCAGGAAATTTCTTCCTGTTTAGGTATTTCAGTGCAATGTGTGGATTTCTGTAACAGCTTAGAACATAAAGTAGAAAAGCACAGTTTATATTCTGTCCTGGATGTATTTAATACTAAAAATGGAGACGACTTCTCCGTATGTGTGACAGTGGTTGTAAAGTCAACTGTGTTTATGCTCTTTGTCCTAAGACTTGCAGTCAACTGTGGCATTAACATGATCCTTTTTCCCTATTTAAGTATCACCATTTGTTTATACTTCATGTGTTTTGGTTCTCTGTGATTTTAAACTGTGTGTTATTGAATGAATCTATCATGGGTAGTAAGAAAGGAATTGTGTAGAAAGCAAGAATTTTATGAAGTTGCTTCTTGATTGTGGTCTTCGTTCAAAGCAGAACCTTAATTTTTGTTTTAGTTTTGTAAAAAAGACTATGTTGTATAAGTTAAACAAACATGAGATGGATTCCAGTTTGGAGGTTCACGTATGACTTGGTCACTGTTTTGATGGCTCATAGAATCTTCGTAGAGAAGGTGATGATTAATAATTAGCTTGTGCTGAGACTTAAGTCAATTCTGCACATCACTGTTACCTTATTTTGTTAGCTTCTGTTTGAAGAACAGAGTTTTTATCTCCTAGTGCAGTCACAGACTGAATCCAGAAGATCTATGTTGAAATTTTTGTAATCCCTTGTAATGTGGCATCCTTGTAGAAATGTTTGTGAACAAGGAGGGAACGAAAAAGATGTTTTCTATGGCATGGGAGGATTGTTGACTCTCCTTCAGTGCTTTACTTTTAATAATGACAAGAAAGAAGCTATCAAGTCCTCTACATACACCTGAGTAGACTGACAAGATGTGACAAGATACTCTTGTTTAGCCATTCCATTAGAGCCCATTATAAGGCTTTGTCTTGTTTCTGTGTGAGTTTTGTTTTGCTAACCAGACTTTGGCACTTTGGCTACAGATCAGTTCAGGAGTTTCTGTAATAACTCTTCCCACCTTGAGTTGACAGAACCTTATGCCTTATAATCAGTGAAAAAACCTGCATTGTTTCAGGGCGGTAGCCAGTGAGCAAGTTTGGAGATAAATTAAGCATCATCTGATTGAGAAATGTTTCATATCATTATTGATTTCAGAACTGCACAGCAATCATAAAATTCTCTTATTTTCTTTTGCGTTACTGATAAATTTTGTATTTTTTTTCTATCCCCTAATAAGATTCGACAGAAGCTTAAGAGTAAACAGGAAGCAATGGAGAGGTCTGAGAAAGCAAAACAGCTTCGTGCAATGAGAAAATACGGCAAGAAGGTGAGGAGGAGCTACAAAAGGGACCTATGTATCACAAGAATCTAGAGCCTGAGTGAGGAACTTAAACAGTGAGACCACAGGAGGCTAGCTAAAATATACGTAATTTCTCTAGTCTCTTGTGTAGCTGCTTTGAAGGAAGACAGAGCAAAAGATGGGATACCCCAAAAAAAACAACAGTATGGGATACAACAAGGAACAACACTAACATTCTGCTTCTAATCTCAGGTGCAAACTGAGATTCTGCAGAAGAGGCAAAAGGAGAAAAAAAATATGTTAAATGCAGTCAAGAAATACCAGAAAGGTAAAGTTAACTTGTCTAAGAGAGCGAATGTGTAATGGGAATAATGATGTGTGAGCAAAGTAAGGCAGTGTGATGTGTGGTGTCAATCTGTCCTGCTGGGCAGTGAGCTTGAAGGGCTGCTGCTGTGCAGAATCACGTGTCAATGGCAGTGAAAATCCTCCCAAGTAGCTGTTCTCCAGTGAGGGTGACTTGTTGCTATTACTTGCATAGACTGAAAATTTGTATTTTCTGTGGTGGTGGTTGAGCAACTGTTATGTCTTCTCTCTTGCAGGTCTCTCTGACAAGCTGGATTTTCTAGATGAAGAGCAGACGTCGTCTCAGGGGAATAAAAAAGGCAATGCAAGTCAACAGATAAAGAAAGGGTGAGACCAGAAAAGAAAGATATTTAAATGCAGAATCCCTGAATTTTTTTGAGTCTTTTAGGGAATTGCTTTGTGGAACAAGAAAGTTTTTCTGATTAATGTTCATTAAAATAGATCTCAGGTGGCTTTCTGTCCCTAGAGAGGAGGAAAGCTGTGGCAGAATGAAATGGAGACTGAAATGTGCTAATTTCTGCCTCTTCTATAAGAGGGGAAAGGTTTATGATGGCAAATGGGAGTCCATCAGCAGACACATGTGACATCTTGAGAGTTTCCTGAGGAAAGGTATATAGGCGATGATGCTGTGTGGTTGTTTTTTAGACCAAATGCCAAAAGACGATACAAGAATCAGAAGTTTGGTTTTGGTGGGAAGAAGAAAGGATCAAAGTGGAACACAAAGGAGAGTTTTAATGACGTATCAAGCTTCCGGCCAAATGTGGCTCACAACAAAGGCCCAGGAAAAGCAGGAAAAAGAGGAAAAAAAGCCCTCAATGTAAGTGAAATGTTGCATGCAAATGATCCTGGTTGGCTAGGAAGCCAGCCCTGGTCTGGGAGGGAGAGCTGAGTACGTGATGGGTGCCTCCAGCATCTGGAAGTGACAATGGCTGTCTTCGGGAGCTGAGCATAATTCAGTTGCAGACAGAGTTGAGGACGGTGGTTCGGTATCTTGGCAGGGAAATGAGTGGGACAGTTAGCACGTACTTTTTGTTGCTGCGTGTGTCCCAAAACCCCCCTCTCCAGAGGTGCTGACAAACATCTTCTCCTTGGTATGCTCAACAAGCTATAGAGCTAGAACAAAGATTGAGGACAGGAAAATAAAGATCTCAATCTGTCCTTTTTTTTTTTTTTTTTTTTTTTCAGAAGAGACCTGGAAAGAGAGCAAGGCAGAAAATGAAGAACCGAGCACGATAAAGAGGACTGTGCTCCCCAGTGGGGTTCCTGTGTTTCTGTGTGTTGCAATATATGTTTTTGCTGTCATTTAGCAGCTAACTGTGGAACAAGCTGGATGATTCCAAGTGGCAAGAAAAAAAGTCAGTGGAAACTAGTGCCTTATTACTAATTTCTTCTTATCATCTGTTTTGTTGAAGGATTGTTTTCTACTTAAACCTTTGGTGTGTGAACGCATTAAATGGTTTGTACAGAACTATGTCTAATTCATGTTTAGTTGTGTTATGAATGATGGCTGAAGCCTACACATTATTCCCTTCATTCTGACAGCTTTTTCCACAGCTAATGTTGGCATGTACTTGGTGAACTTGAGTTCTGGGTCATGTTGCTGATGTCAGAATAAGAAGTCTGAAGCCTGTCAAGATGTTAAAGTGTTTTTTTAGACTATTCCTATAAATGGGTTTGGAAACAGCAGTGAGACAAATGAAGCAATCTTACAAACAGGTTTATTTCTGTAACTATTATCAAGCTGCAAATCTGGACAGACTGAGGTTCTCTCTTCCCTTTTCTTGCCATCTTCTCTTGCCAGAAATCTGCAAGACTCACCTAATAACAAGCAGGGCCTAACATAATAGATGTCATTAACTCCTTCTAAGTTGTGTGGCTTTGCTACTCTACTACTGCACGTTCTCAGGCTGCTCCTCCCTGTGCCCTGTGACAGCCATTTACTTAGTGATCTCGGTTTTCTGGCGTGGCAAGTGGAGTCTGCGATCGGTACGGTCCACATGAATCTGGGAAAGAAAAGTGATGAACAGTCACATGCTTTTACTAGAATTAGTAGTAGTAGTCTCTCCCAAGAAGTGTGATGCACAGTGTTCTTGCTGCTAAGAAATGCCCAAATGACAAATGAGTAGGGTACCACTTACTTGAGAATATACTGTTCACTGCTTCATTATGATAGAACCTGGTGAAAAAGAGAAACTTGACATATGAAACAGCATCATGAGTCCTGATAACTGACTTCCCTACACACAAATTTAATTGCCTCTCTCCTGCTAGCCTAATCCTACCACCAGTATCTAACAGCGTAAAGCCCGGCTGAGATGTCTGTCTCTTAACCTTGGTGTAACTATTTTACCTGAAGTGTAATAGGAAAAGTTGCAGAAGACTATCTTTTCTTATTTATTTTAGTTTTCTTTGTAATAGGCCAAAATTAATCAGGCCCTCGTTTGCCTTTCTCGAAATGCTAATCTACAAAGTCAGTCATTGTCACAGCTATTCGTTTGTCAGATGTGATTGATGTCTCAGCTTGTTTATAAGACTTCTTTTCCTCCTGTTTATTCACGCTTCTCCAAATGAATCCTCACTGGTGTATTCTGCCTCGGGTTTACTTAGCTAATTATTAATTTTATGGTTCTGCTTGCAATTTGTTTGAAAGGTACTGTACAGCAGCATACTTCTTTTCACAGTACTTAATGTATGTCACTTCACATTGCTCACTACGCCATTTCTCATGGCTGAATGCTTTAATAAACAGCTGTGACTACATGTGTGGCATTTGGCAATATGCTTGGGGTCAACTGTCACTGTACATATTTTGCATGCAAGTTTCTCAGGGGCAGTCTATTATTTCTGTGTTCAAAAGCCTATGCCAGTGTGAAGAGTCTTCTTAGGTTGTACATTTAAAAATCTTGTTATCCGTGAACAGCTCTGCTCCATTCCTCGTCATTCCTGTTTTCCATGTTTGTCACAAATTATTTTCTTGAATTAGTATCTTTCATTGTGATGGGCTGAACCTCTCTGAATCCTGCAAAGAGCTGAGTCCTTAAGCACCCTACTCACCAAAGGTGTTGTGTTCCAGCCAATCTCCTGGCTTTCAGTTTGTGGCTCTGAGTATTTCTTTGTTGGCTCCAGTGCTGCATGGTGAATAAGATTCAGAAACTTGTCTGTTGGTTTAAGAGAACAAATAGAAACAAAAGAAAGCATGTTTAAAAAAGTCACCCATGGATGTGTGTTAGAATAGGACATCCTAACACTGTCCAAGCCATAGCAAGAAAGCAAAGGTCGGAGGCAACCTCTGTGCTTCTGCGAATGATCTTGTAAGAGAATGCAGGGTGACATTTCTACTCAAATTTATCCTGATAAAGTTTCAAGATTTGCCTGCCTATACTGTCCTGTTAATTCTGTCATCCCTGTTTACTGTATTGCAGCATCTTACTTTTCTTATGCCACACCTAGTATCGACCAGCGCTTCACATAAACTCTCGTTTTTCCCAGTTGCCTGAGACGTGCTGCCTTTTCCTTTTTTGGTTTTCTTTTCCCTCCTAATTCTTGACTAGAGCAGGCCAACCTTAACTGACCATTAAGGTTTTCAGACAAAATTGGCATGTTAGAAATAAATGAGCAGTTGCTATAGGGATCTTGTTATTAGTGCTCTAAAGCAAGACTCAGCAGCCGTTTCAGCAGTTTACTTTATGTGGTGGTTAGGTAGAATCTGCAATGACAGACAACATGTATGTATAAAACATGTTACTATATTTTTTTTTTATTTTCCCCTGAAAGAGGTTTAGATTCTCAAGCAGAATTTTATAGTGTGATAAATATAAACAAAAATAAAAGCATAATTGCATGAATTCAAGCTTGCAACAGTCATGAAAAGTAACGAGAAGGGGCCTTAAAGTGGAAAAAACCTGCCTTATGTTTAACAAAAATGAATGAATTTAACTTTCTTCTGTTGTCACAGGGGTGTTTCCACATATGTCTAAACTAATTGGAATTTTTTAATCTTATTTATTAGTAATTTTCTTATGTAATTATCACAAGTTCTCCAGAGATGTCTTACCATCTGCCGGCTCTTCTATATTATCATGCCAAGACATAGGCTTCCTGGTGATCGTGTGAACTGGAAAGAAATGATGCAAGTGAATTACTTTAGTATGAATTTAACATCACAGCCAGGTATAGGATATCCATCATTGCAAATGTTCCTTTTGGTTATTGTTTTATTGTAAAAGCTAGACCTGAGTGAATCTATTTACATCACCTGTCTGTGCCAGTACAGATTGTGATATTCTGTGACTCTGGATTGGCAGGGAGAAATCAACCCAGAGGCTGAAGAAACACAGTGTAGTGGTGAGAGGCTCTCTACCCCATCTTAGCTCTGTGTTGTTCTTTCAGGATCCATGGATTCCAGATCCTAAGTAGTTGCCTCATTCTACGTGTTTACTAAGGCACTGTCTGATCTGGGCAAATTGGTCCCATCTCTGTTCTGTCCTTGAGTGTGCAGACTGGTTCCTTAGGCAAAAGAAAAGCCCACCAGTTGCTCCTTCCAGATCTACCCCTCTCACTGGCCGCTGCTGGTATTCTTGGGTGCAGCTGCTTGTCTCTGACATGCAGCTGAGGGCTCCGGTGCCTCTCGGGCGCCTGCCTCACGCAGGCGGGCCCGCAAACTGCCCTGCGCCTTGCCCCTGGGCCTTCCGCGCCAGTTCGCGGTGCCGGTGGGGCCGCCTCACCGCGGTGGAGCGGGTTCACGCTGTACTGTGTGTGCAGCCTCTGGCACTGCAGCTCCTTCCGCACCCTCTCGCACAGGAGCTGGTTCTGCCGCACCGGGTCCAGCGGCTCCTTCCCGCTGCGGTCGGCCATGGTCCCGCCGGGCGACGCGGCGTCCCGTAGCCTGGCAACGCCTCACGTGGTCACCCATGAGGCTGCTGATTGGGCCCGGCGGCCTTTCCGCCTCCTATTGGCCGCCGAGTTAAAGCCCCTGGCGCTGATTGGTGGCGGCTGCACGCGGCGTGTTTGAACGGCCGGTGCGGCGGCGGCAGGATGGCGGCCGCAGAGCTGCGCTGCACGGTGACAGTGGAGCAGCCGCTGCCGGGGGGACAGGCCCCGCGGCGCCGCGTGATGCGGGGCGCGATGGTGCTGCTGGGCCGCAACGAGCTGCGGCAGCCGGTGCTGCGGGTGGTCGGCGGCGGGGCCGCGGCGGCGGTGGTGCTGAGCTTCGTGCTGGCCGGTGACACCGTGCGGCTCTTCACGCGGTTCGCCGGCGACGGGCGGGCGGCGGTGCGAGTGGGGCCGGGCGGCGCCCAGATCCTGTTCTCCGACTGCCCCCCGGACGCGTTGCGCCGCTTCTTCCGCCTCCTGCGGCTCAAGGTGGTCGCTGGGCCGCGGGGAACGCCGCGCGTCCCCCGACTGCTGGACCGGCCGCCGCCGGCCTTCGCCCTCATCAGCCCGCTGCAGGAGCGAGACCTGCTGCGCGGTCCCGGCCGCCTCCGCGGCGGCGAGGGGCGGGGGGAGCGCCCGGAGCAGGTGAGTCCCGGGGCGAGGGGGGCGGGCCCGGTTACCGGCCCCAGTCTTACAGCGCTCTGCCGCCCGTCCCGCAGGTACCCCGCGCGGAGAGGCGGCCCCCGGCGAGGCTGTCGGCGGAGCAGGAGGCGGTGCTGGGCGCCGTGAGGAGTGGGAAGAGCATCTTCTTCACCGGCTGTGCGGGTGAGGGGGCCGGGCGGGTGTCACCGGGTGAAGTCCTGGGGTCTCCCCGCTGACCTGTTTCTTCTCCCTCCTCCAAGGGACCGGGAAGTCGTTCCTGCTGAAGAAGATCGTGGGGTCCCTCCCTCCGAAGAGCACCTATGCTACAGCCAGCACGGGGGTGGCGGCGTGCCACATCGGTGGTACCACTCTCCACGCCTTCGCAGGTAACTGTCTGCCTGGCAGCGAGAGGCTGGCAGCTCTCGCTCCCATCCCAAAGAGTCAGGAGCTTCCCAAATCTTTGCTTTCTTCTCCCCTGCCAGGGATCGGCTCTGGGAAGGCACCGCTGGAACAGTGCATTCAGCTGGCGGAGAGGCCTGGGGTGCGGCAGCACTGGCTGGCCTGCCAGCACTTAATTGTTGATGAGATCTCAATGGTGGATGGCAAGTTCTTTGACAGGCTGGAAGCAGTGGCAAGGTGAGCGATTGTCAGGTTAAACAACTAACAGAAATGAGTTTCCCTAGATTTCCAGGCTGCTTCCTTCTTCTGGTTATGTGAATGAATACAAGGCAATCCCTGGCATAGGACTGGAAGGAAGCATGAAATTATAGCCAGCATCTGGGCAGATCTTTATCTTGAGAGAGGTTTTGATCATGTCTGCGCTTCCTGGCTGTTCTGATTGCTGGTTCAATCTCCAGAGCCAAGTGTTCTTTGTAGAGCTGAGTCCAGAATACAGCTGTCTGTCTATGCTGTGCCCAGCAGTTCTCTCTTGCAGAGAGAAGCAGCTGTGGTACAGCAGCTACCAAAGAAGGTGATAATGACATCTGGGTGGGCAGGTAAAGAAAAATTAGTGTCTTGTAATAACATTGCTTAATTATTTGAGCTCTTCGGACACAGCTGAGGATAATCATCTTTTACTGCAGGTGGTATATGTTTGAATGTACTGATAGTCCAAGTAACTTCTAAGACCTGACTGTGCCCAGGTCCTGGAGGGCATTCAAAACTTCTCCTCTCTTCCCTCCCTCTCAGGGCTGTCAGAAAACGGGATGAACCTTTTGGAGGAATTCAGCTTATCATCTGTGGGGACTTTTTGCAGCTTCCCCCAGTCTGTAAGGCTAATGAAGAAACCAAATTCTGCTTCCAGGTACAAACCTATCCCTAAACTCACCCTCATACTTCAAGTCTGCCTCTTTCTTAACAAGAGAATGGTTTTTCCAGTCAAAAAGCTGGAGGAAATGCATCCACATAAACATGGAACTGACTGAAGTACGGAGACAGACCGACAAGACCTTTGTCTCACTTCTGAGTGCAGTCCGTTTGGGCAGGTGAGGAGAAACTCATGTCTCTTTGTAATCCCTGCTCCCTACCGATGGAGCAGAAGAAAGAGCGGTTTGTCACTCTGTCCCTGTGCTCTATCAGGAATGTGTGGTTGGGGACAATGGCTGTAAATTCTTTAGTTAATGTAAGCAGGTTTTATATATGCTGCTCTGGTAAGGAAGAACCCTTTCTAGGGTCCCCCTCTGCAATTTCTGTTCAGGAATGCGATGGATCCTGACCTGGCAGTGGCCAGGGTAGGGCCAGGGCACACACATGAACTGCTCTCCAACTTTGTTTAGGTAACTTTCTCTGGCTTTCTCTCTAGAGGCCTGGGGTTTGCACAGCCTCATCCAGCTGCGTGGAGGTTACTGTTGCTCGAGACCTGTTCCTGATCACTTTAACTAATAATCCCCTTTTCCTGGTTACCAGGTGCACAGAGGAGGTTACCAGGCTGCTGATGCAGACCTCTACTAACAGGTCTGAGCGTGATGGGATCCTGGCTACACGGCTCTGCACCCATAAAGATGATGTAGAAATAACTAATGAGAGACGCTTGCAACAGCTACCAGGTGAACTCCTTGGTGGAAGCTGCTGTCTTTGGGGCTGAGCTCTGAGTGGATGCAATGGGGACACTGCGGTGTCAGGAGGAACTGCTGTTCTGTTGTGCATAGCAGCAGCAGTCCAAGATGTGTGTGTTGGAGTTGAGCTGCCTGGGAAAAAACTTCACAGCTTTTTTCTTAAAAATGCACACTGTTACTTCTTGGGCTTGTTGTTTGCTGTGGGGTAGGGTGGGTCATTATTGCCTCCGTAAGCCTGCTGCTGTTTTCTATAGCAGCTCAGAAAGGCTGTGCTCTATCCAGCCATGACTTGAGTTGAGAGCTATTTCGTTTCTGCCTCCCTGTCTGGCCCTAGGATTCTTCCTTAGTCCTCTTTGGAGATCTAGTGCTGGCAGCAAGTGAAACTGGTCATATGGTCAAAATGGTGACTGCTCAGTTCCTATTTACTGCTGGCTTTTCATTCCTGAGTCTTCTCATGCTTTGGGACATATGCTGGGAAGAGAGGCAATAGTGAGCTTTCTGCTGTCAAATGTGACGAGGTTTGTGTGAAGATGTCCTGCTAGCAGAGCAGAATAGATATTAAAAGAGGAATTGCTCTTAGAAATAAATGCTGAGCCTCCTGCAGTGCTGTGTGGAATATGTTCAATGGTTGCAATTTGTCACATCTTTCTCTCCTTAACAGGAGAAGTGCATGCTTTTGAGGCTCTGGACAGTGACCCAATGCTAGTGAAGTTAATTGACGCTCAGTGTCCTGTGGGTGGTAGAGTTGAGCTAAAGCTTGGAGCTCAGGTGAGCGTGCGTACATACATTTGTGAAAGACCAGTGGATCAAATGGCATAAAAAAAATAAAGGAATAGCAGATGAATGTATAGAGTAGATGAATGTATAGAATGCAGATTCTGTATAGAACAGCTATGCCAGGCCAAAAGAAGACTCTAGCCCAATCCTTTGTATCCTTTCTGCTTGGAATCTTATCCAGACAGAGAATTGATTAGATTTGAGTGCAGGTCCATGTCTTGTGGATGGTGGTAACCATTTCCAGTTTCCAGATAGCAGAGAGCACAGGCAGTCCTTGCCTGCAGTCTCAGCTGCAGGTATAGCAGCCCTCCTGACCTGTAAGAGTACGGCACAGATTGCCAAATTTGTAGGTAAATGCTGTAGCCCCTTGCTGTAAGCTGGGGCTGTCAGAGTGAAAAGGATGCAGGATTGTGCTTAGCAGCTGCACTGTTTGCCTTGGGAAGTTGTTCCTTCGGTGTTCCCAGAATCTATATTTGTCTAGGCTTGTGGTGTTTGGGGAAGGGGAATCTGTTTCTTGTTTCTGAGCTCACGGCTGTGCACAGCAGCAGCTCAAGTGAAGTATTTAGGGCTGCAGAATCATAGAATGGTTTGTGTTGGAAGGGACCTTAAAGATCATCTAGTTCCAACCCCCCTGCCATGGGCAGGGACACCTCCCACTAGACCAGGCTGCTCAAAGCTCCATCCAGCCTGATATAGTAGTTGGGAATCCTAGGAAGGAAAGGCTATTAAACAGTTTCAATCAAATTTGAGATGGTGCTGTATCCTGCGACAGGATGATGTGGTTGTTGCCACACGAGCCTGCTGTGCTTGTGCTTCCTGGCTAGAAGCTGAGCTACAGGTGGCCAAACAGGCTGTAAAGCCAATGCACTAAGGTATTTTTCTCTTTCTCTGTAGGTGATGCTAGCTAAGAACCTGGATGTGTCTCAAGGGCTGGTGAATGGGGCACGGGGAGTTGTTGTAGGATTTGAAAGTGAAGAGAAGGGTAAGTAAGCTTTTGATCATTTGGAGGGGGGGAACAAAACAACTTATCAGTGACTGCTGATGACTTGTTAATTTTGTCTACTGCCTGCTAAGAATAATTTGAGGGAAAGCAGGGAGGAGGTCTTCTCTGCATGAGAGGTCTGGGGTTCTCATGAGCTGTGATATGATGTGCTGCATCATTTGTAGCTGTCTACAGGGCCTCTTGTGTTTGCTTTTCCTTATTCTCTAGATGTGCATGCCTGTTTGCATTTCCTGTCTGTTCTGTTGAAGCAGGTCTTGTTTTGGGGAGGGTTTTTTTGTGGTTTTCTCAGAATAATGTTCTACTACCTGCAATGTATATTTTTCTCTGCACCTCAACTGATAAATTATCTGACTTTAATTCTCCTGCTTAAGTAGGTCCCAAATGTCATTTCAGCACATCCTATTTACTGTATGTGGATTTAGGTGTTTTTGGTATGGGATTTGGGGATCTTATTTTTCTTTTTTTTTTTTTTTTAATGTAGCTCTAAAATTCATGAAAGACTGACATGGAGAAGGAGAGGAAAAAAAGTGTTCTTAGGCTGCTGGCTTCCTTTCCTGGTTCTTGAGTGTCAGGCACACATCCATGTTTCTCTCCTGCTTCCATTCCTACAGGGCTGCCTAAGGTTAGATTTCTCTGCGGGGTGACACAGGTCATCAAAATGGAGAAATGGATCTTCAAAGGACCATCAGGAGTTCATTTGAGTCGTCAACAGTTGCCTTTAAAATTGGCATGGGCCATTTCCATTCACAAGAGTCAGGTGAGTGTTCTTATACAGCTGTCTGTAGATTTTTACACTGTCCTAAGCCATTTACACCATTATTTTCTGAGTGAGCTTGCATTACTGATAAAACAGGAAGCAAAACTGAGGCCCATATTGTGGGGGAGCTCTAGAGTGCATGTATCTTTACCTGCAGAGATGGCAGTGCCTCTCTTCCTTTTTGTGATGCCCGTCTATAGCAGTGTTGCTAGCCTATCTTTGACCCGAGGGTTTCCATAAGGGTGCTGCAAACTGCATACTTCGTTTTGACTATAAAGTATCATTATTTACTGCTGTGGGCTGATCAGAATAGTGTTTTCCTGATAGCCATCACCACTAGTGACCCTGAGGTTTGCAGTCTAGCTGAGGAAGGTACAAGAGTCACAGACGTGCTCTTTGGGCTGGACTTTCCCTTCAGAGGGGTTTTCCTCTGAAAGGTTTCCCTTCAGTTGGGTTTTTTCAATGTAAGTAATATGGTTCATACTTTTCCAGAAGACTTCATACACTTTGGTAAACACATCTCTTGGTAAAAGACCTGTGAGTTTGTTCCCATGCCACTGTTTAAACCAGTCCATGTGATAAATTCTGCAGCCTCCTGCGACATCTCTTGGTGCAGACAGGGCTGGCCAGGCCCAACACAAACTCTGTCTCAGATGGCCTGCCTGAGGACTGCTTGAGCCTGGCTGCCCCTCCAGTTAATTACTAGGAGTGAAAACAGCAGGGTTTCTTTCCCTGCTGTGTTGGGTATATGGGATTTGTGGAGTTTTACACGAAGATCATCAGAGCTGGCAGACCCTACTGTCTGCTAGCAACTTCCTGACAGTGCAAAACTGTCCTTTTCTTTATTTTTTTTTTTCTCCTCCCATCTTTTAATCAGTTACTTAGTCAAGCAAGGGGCTTCCTTTTTTTTTTTTTTTTAATCAAACCTGTACAGTGAGGATGGTGCCTTTGACAGACTCACAGGTCACGTTAGTGTTGATACAGCACAGTGGTCTTGTTTGCTCGTTTTGTAACAAGCTTCTCTGCCTTTGATAGGGCATGTCTTTAGATTGTGTGGAAATCTCCCTGTCTCGTGTCTTTGAAAGTGGGCAGGCTTATGTAGCCCTTTCCCGAGCCCGTAGCCTTGCAGGTCTCCGTGTTCTGGATTTTGACCCGAAAGTAGTGAGAGCTGATCCTTCCGTGTTGCAGTTCTACAGGCAGCTGAGACGTCATCAACTTCTAACCCAGGTAAAGAAAAATCCTGTGGTAGCAAAGGCTGCCTTGTGCAACCAGGATGAGAGATGTTTGTGCCGAGATGCTTCATTTTCTTCCCAAGCAAGATTGTTCAAATTAAAACTTGTAGTGGCAGGAGAGAAGAAACTGCAAAGAGGGAATGTGGTGGTGCAGCTCTTAAGTGGCAAAATACCTACTGTAGTGTTTGGACAGTATAACACTATCTGGACCTGTGGGTGAAAGGGAGGGCTGAGGTTCTTTGGTCCTCCTCTTGCAGTAAGAACTGAAGGGGAAGTGGGCACACAAGAAATCTCTTAGACTATTTTTTTTTCTTTCTCCCACCTAGGATTCCCTACACACACATTCAGGTGCTGATGAGAAGGAGAACTGGGAATGCAGCTGAGAATGCTCTTTTGGCCTCTGTGAGGCATCAGCACAGATTGAGTTGCAGGAATCCTGCTATCGGGCATATTTGATAACACCGATGAAGTCAAAGGAATTATTTTTTTTTTTTAAAAGTTTGCTTTGTTCAGTTGACTCTGGATGTGTAGAACTCTCCCTGTCTTGTGCCTCTGAAATTTGGAAGGCTTCTGTAGCCCTTTTCTGGGACTACAGTCTTGAGTACTTTTGTGTCACAAATGCAATTATAGCAAACAAAATGACTGAACAAGGACATGCCTGACAGACCTTCCTACAGTTTTATCCTGTCCACCTGGGTGCATTTTATTCTACATACATAGACTGAAACTTGTGTGTTTTTCTTTAAGTATACCGTGGTTGAGACGTGGAAGGTGTGTGTCCTCTTTTCCTGTATGGATTGGACCTGTTCACAAGAGCTGCTGACACAGGGGAAAGCAGCGCTATGTATCTGGAATACATGCTTGATCCTGCAAGTGAGGAGCTGCCAGGAGCCGGGCTATCACTTCATAGCATGCTGGGTTGTTCTTGCCTTCCAGATGTTTAACACCAGGAGGCTTTGCATAACTTCATCCACAAGCAGAACTAGGAGTTACACATTGCCTGTTATGCTGATACAAAGCCTTTTTATTAGTCTGTTGCATACAATAAGATGTGATTTTACTTTTTTTTTTTTAACCTTCTGAAATGAGTTGCATTGTTAAAAATAGGAACAAGTCCTACATCTTATACTTATGGAACTACAAGGATCATGAAGATCCATTTCCCCATTAGCAAGACGGGAGTGAGAGGAGACGGGTGCTGATGGGAGCCCCTCTTGCTTAAACATGAAGCTCACTTAAATCGGAGGGAGTTTATGCTGGAAACAACACATCTGACTAATGAGGTGGAAGTTGAATGTGCAGTAGGGAATAATGGCCAAGGACGCATGAAGTGAACTGTAACTTCACCTCTTTCAGCATAAGCAGGGGTGAGCAGAACTAATATATTGTATCTTTGAAGCCTTAATAAAGGAGAAGCTTTGGTCTTTGTATTTAGCACATTGCTTAAAGCTTAAGTAACTTGTATATTTTTTAATGTTTAACATACAAGAATAATGTGAAATATCAGCATCCAGCTGGAATTCATCTCTTGCAGGGTAGTGTCTCTGTAACAAAACCTCTGCAATTTGAGTGAGTTGAAGGCCACTTCTTGGAAGCTGTTCTCCTTGAAGCCAGGGAAGGATGTTGACTAGCCAGTGGTTAACATAACAGAAAGCAGACTTTTGGTAGGATTTCAAAATGTATTTTTTTAAGTGGGGTTTGTTTTTAATGGGCTTGGAGGGGTAGAGTTTCAGAGGAAGCAATAGTATAAGACAGAAATGTGGGAGTTATTTGGAGTTGCTTACTCTAAGAAGGGGTTCTTAATGTATCAGTCCATTACTTAAGAGAAGTCTGGTGGGGAATAGATGGAATTACCTGAAGATGGGGCTGGAGTTTGTGGAAGGTGAGACACTTCCTCTCATACTGCAGGCTGTTGCTGGTGCTACCTCTGTTTTTTCAAACTCTAATTCCAGTTGTGTATGTAAATATATTTTTTTTTAATTTTTTTTTTTTTAAACAACACCTAGCTAGCTGGGGGGGGAGGGGGAGAGTGCTCAGGTTTTCAGCCCTTTTTTTTTAATGGCAGGCTGACTTCGGCCTTTCCTGGCCACCTCTCATTCCCATGGCTGAATATTAGCCCTACCCTGCTGCTTGTCCCTGTCTTGCAGCACTCCCTGTCCTTTCATCCTGCCGCTCTTCTGTGGTGGGTGCCCTGGCCAAATCTCTGTGATGTGCCACTCGTGCTTCCTGTGTCATTCTAGCTGCTCCTCAACATGCACCCTCCACCTCTCTTGTTGCAAGTTGAGTTTTTGCTTTCATTTTGCTTTCATTCACCTTGTTCTACTGTTGTTCTGTCTGCTGGCATTGTGTTCATCTTCCCCTTGTGCCCCTTGTGCAGGTGGTCAGAGGCTGTGCGTGCCCTAATCGCCAGGGGCAGGGCTGCCTGTGCAGGCAGGGAAGCCCAACAGACAACCTAAGAGCCCGAACGCTTGGCCAGTGGGCTGTGCTGGGGCGAGTATGCACTCTTGTGGGTTTTCAGAGATGGGACACTGCGTTAAGAGATGTTTGTGTTACATTGGAGGTCAAGGTGTGGGGTCTGAAATGCTCAGGGATGTTAAGTGACTTTTACTGTTGGTGTAGACAGTTAAGAAGAATATGCCAGGCACTTCCAGTCATACACAATACATTGATTTATTGACAGATTGCGTAAGGGTAATGAGATAATGCAGGTTCAAACCCTTTCACATCTCTTAAAAAGTTCCGGTACCACTGTAATGATGACATGATTTAGAGTGTAAGAGGGTTGACTATGTACAATGCAAATAAACTTTTAATTGTGCTCTTGTGAAGCAACTCCATCTTTCATGGGTTTAGGGACTGAAATATTTCCCGTTGTTCGGTGGGGGGGGGTTGTGACAATTTGAGGTTTGAGATAAAATGCTAAACAGAACACAAAGCTGGAAAGGGTAATAAATATTTCATGTTAATATTAAATGTACATGAAATACTGTGGTTGCCTTCTCAGAGGTCAGCAGTGGGAACAGAATAGCAGTGGCACTTGAAGGCTTGGCAGCTGTCCTGAGGCCAAAAGGGGTCCGTCTGTGTAAATTTTGGATGTTCTCGCTCACTTCCAGTTAAAGCAGATGTAGGGATGGGGGCTGAGGCTGAAGATTGCTATTTAAATCCTAAAAGAAGCAGTCAGGACAAATCTGAGCTGCTGGGGCTCTGTCATGGCTCCCCCGCAGTCAGGATTGTGATGAGGCCTTTGTAACAAATTAATGCTTACATATATATGAGGTAAAGAAATCTTATAATACTATCAAAATCCTTTCTTCCAAATACTCCTTAAAATGTTAATTTTGCTTTCAGATGGATATTAATTAGTCTGTAGCTAGAACACAGTCCAGCAACGCAGGGGCTGTTATTTTAAATTTTTATTGCGGTGACTGTACTGGAAGAACAGAGCTGCTCATCCTCTCTTTGTTAGTAAAACGAAGAAGAATCCGAAGAGTAAGCAACCTCTTACATGAGGCTACCACATTGCCCTTCCGAAATGTCTGGTGATGCCATTGCTTTCACTTGCTGAGGCAAGGTGGTCTTAGCAGGTTGGGTTTTTTCAAGGACAATTCATGTGGCTTGTGACAAAGTCAAGTATATGTGCTATCCTCAGCTTATGCGACCCACAGAGCTCACGCTTTTCCCCCCTGCCCGTCTCCACAGGCTGCAGTCCTTCCGGAAAAAACCTGCTCCACCGCAGTCTCTTCAAGGTCTGCAGGGGAGCCTCTGCTGGGGCACCCAGAGCTCCTCCTCCCTCTGTGACATGGGTGCTCCCAGGGCTCAGTTCTCACACTTTTTTCCTCACTCCTCACAGCCATGCAGTTTTCCCCATTGTAAATCTGTTACCACAGAGGCACCACCAGCTTCGGTGATGGGCTCGGCTGGAACCGGTTGGAACCAGCCACGTCAGGTGAGGGGAAGCCCTGACCTCTCCTCACAGCGATTCCCGCCAATGCCTCGGCACAGGCACCTGATACACCAAGTGTGTTAGCATCCTTCAAAACTACATCTCTACCCTCTCCTGTAGAAGCATGTAACACCTGCATGGTCGGATATCCCGGGATACAGAGGTAAGGCTGGAGGCGTTGTGGTAGGTAAAAAAGGAAATGGCCGGTGCGGGAGGAACCGCCATGTCGGTGTGAGGGATGGCAGGAGGTGGTCTGTGGCATGGCTGGCATCCAGCTGGAAGGAGAGGCAGGCCAGGAGGGCACATAGCACTGCAACAAAAGGCTGGGGTGTTTCATTACTGTACTCCAATAAATATGAGGAAACGAATGTTGTCTCTCCGCTTTCACAAACTGAAGAGAAAGTATTTAAACATGGATTTTGCCTTAACTTAACTGCAGCTATTATTAAGTGAATTAAACTACAAGTTTGATTCATAATTGGTATTACTGTTACCACAAAGTACAGCCATTCTCTTTTCAAATACATTAAGCCATAAGAAACTGCTTTATACCAGCTAAAGATTCATAATACATTTATGTGTTATTGGAAGTATAATTCACATGCAGAGTGTTATTAAAACCTTACCGGCTTCCAGTTTAAATCTTTGTACAGTGATTTAACTCCCTTCTCATTCCTTACGTGACATTTTCATAATAATTAAACATGAATGTGTCCTTATAGTCCATACCCAGAAGTCCTGTGGGGAGCAGGAAAGGCAGCAATAGTCCTGTTGGTCTCAGATGCTGTAATAAGATTGTGTCCATGAATTAGATCTTCCTATCCAGAATTTCTCAGAATAGATCAAACAAATGCTACTCTTAAGTAATGGAAATATGGTACGTTATAGGCTATGCTATGAATGCTAATAATGTCATTTTTCTCACAGATATTAAAAGTTTCTCATTTCTTATTATGCTACTCTGTGATGTGTCTTCTGCTGCTAAATCTAAGCAATTCTAGTATTAGCATGAGAAAAGACCTGAATTACTAAAGACGTGTAAAATCTCTATCTTGCTATTTTCTGTATGATTATTTTATACTTGTTTCTATTACATATTATAAGGATGTTGGATAGAATTTTTTAACTAAGATACTGGCTAGTATATAACTTCTGAAATCTGATTATACAAGCAAAATAAATTGATAACGTGTAAGAGTAAACTTCATTATAATTATTGAACACCGCACTATCCGATTTTTTTATTTATTTTTAAAAAAATCTGTTGTGGTGTTGATACAGGGGGCTGCCAGATGTGACACAGAACCTATGAGAGACCTTCTGGGATGGCAGCTGGAGGCTAGGTAGGCAACAAAAGCATCATAAATGGTACCATGTGCCTATGTGCAAGCAACTGAATTAAGCCTGTACTGTTCCAAATGTAACCCTAACACATGTTTTTACGAAATTGTTTATTACAATCTTTCTGCAAGAATGTAGAGCTATGATAAAGATGCCTCTGACAGAAATTTGATTAAGATTTTATTATTTTTTTATCAATGAAGCTTGTATTTTCAGGAGTTTCTGTCTTATTTCTTAAAATACGTGATTTTTTTGTCAACTGGGAAATTAGTATGCATATGAATCTCACCTTCCATCTACTCTTCCCAAGTCACTAGGCTATATCAATTTTCTGTAGGTATATAATATTCTTTTTCTTTTTTTTTTTTTTCAAATTATTATTAACACCCTGAAAATTATAGGGGGGGTTTTCTAGACTTTCATTTGGGGGTTGGAAGTTAGTCCAGATCCATTCTGGAACCTGCTTTGCTTATTGAAAGATTTGTGATTCCCTGTCATTAATTATAGGGAATATATATTCCTCTGTCTCTGGAGTATAGCCACGAGCATGTTGAAGGCTTATGGGTAAGAATTAGAGACTGAGGCAACAAAGGGAACCTTGTGGTTGGTGTCTGCTACAGGCTGCCTGATCAAGGGGAGCCTATTGACGAAGCCTTCGTACTCCAGCTACAGGACGGATTGCGCTCGCAGGCTGTAGGCCTGCTGGGGGGACTTCAACCACCCAAACCTCTGCTGGAAAAGTAGCATGGCAAGCTGTAGGCAATCCAGGAGACTCCTGGAATGCACTGAAGAGAACTTCTTAAACTAGGTAATAGAAAGCCCTACCAGAGGGGATGTTGGTCACCAATGCAAGTGTGCTAATTGGTGATGTCAAGATGGGAGGCAGCCTGGGCTTCAGTGATCATGCACTTGTGGAGTTTGCAGTCCTGAGGGATATGGGTCAGGGGAAGAGTAAAGCCAGGACCCTGAATTTCAGGAAAGAAAACGTCCAGCTCTTCAAAGAGTTAGTCAATAGAACTCCCTGGGAAACTGCCCTCAGGGACAAGGAAGCAGAACAGAGCTGGTGGATCCCTAAGGAAGCTTTCCATAAAGTGCAAGATCTCTTGATCCTTAGGTGTAACAAATCAGGAAAGGAAGGCAAGAGCCCAGCATGGTTGAGTCGAAACCTGCTGGTCAAACTAAAGGAAACACACAGGCAGTGGAAGCAGGGGCAGGTATTCTGGGAAGAATATAGGGAAGCTGTCCAGTTGCGTAGGGATGCAGTCATGAAGGCCAAGGTGGACCTGAAGCTGAACTTGGCAAGGGACACAAAGAATAACAAGAAGGGCTTCTACAGGTACGTCAGTCAGAAAAGGAAGGTCAAAGAAAGCATACCCTCC
>VYZM01007485.1:606-37707 GCA_013398915.1 Dromas ardeola | reverse complement strand
GCTGTCCCCCACAGCATCCTTCCCTCTAAACTGGAGAGATATGGATTTGATGGGTGGACTGTTTGGAGGATGAGGAATTGGTTGGATGGTGACATCCAGAGGGTAGTGGTCAACTGTTCCATGCCGAGATGGAGATTGGTGACAAGTGGTGTCCCTCAGGGGTCAGTATTGGGATCAGTACTGTTCAATATCTTCATCAATTACATAAACAGTGGGACTGAGTGCACTCTCATCAAGTTTGCAGATGACAGCAATCTGGGTAGTGTGGTTGACATGCTTGAGGAGTGGGATGCCATCCAGAGGGACCTGGACAGGCTTGATAAATAGACCTGTGTAAACCTCATGAGGTTCCACAAGGCCAAGTGCAGCGTCCTGCACCTGGGTGGGGGCAACCCTTGATATCAATACAGGCTGGGGATGAAGGGATAGAGAGCAGCCCTGTCGAGAAGGACTTGGGGTACTGGTGCATGAAAAGCTGTCAATGTGCGCTCGCAGCCCAGGCAGCCAACCGTATCCTGTTTTGCATCAAAAGAAGCATGCCCAGCAAAAGCGAGGCAACACACATCTTTTAACATCTCCAGGTGAAGGCTGGACAAACTTTTTGACTATAATAAATCAAATATGAAAAACACTTATGTGGATTAATATAAGAATAACTTGGTTTAAATAATAGCTTTTAAAATTTGTAATTTAACTTTGAAGTTGTATGTAATGGTCATCTGGTCTTTAAGTTGTTCTGTGAAAACCTTCCAGGTAAGCTACTTTCATGTTTGTGTTGGGTTAGTGGGTCACCTTGTAATAAAATATTTGACCATAATAAAACCCGGTACTTTCAACTGACATTTTGCAACACAAAGTAAATTTTTAAAATAGCTCTTGAATCTTGATCAATGATCTAGTATTTAACTCCCAGAATTTCAATGCATTAGGCAGAAGGATGTTACCAGAATTAATTTAACAATAAAGAAGGAAGTTTTGAAATAGTTTGGTTTGTACATCTCTTCTCTCCAGACGAAAGAAACCTTACAATAACCTTAACCATTTTCCTTGTGATAGTAGCAAGCTATGGCTATTTTAACATAAAGTGCACACTGAAAATAGAACACTTCAGATGATTCAGTCAGGTCAAAATGACAAACTTTCATAAAATGTTGTCCCTTTGTCTTCATTAGCCATAATTATTGCTGTCAGCTAAACTTCTGGACAAAAGTCTTCCTTTTGTTTTATAAATAAAGGATAAAAATTACTCGGTGTACAAATAATTTCAAGTTAATGTTAGACATAAATATTACTCTTGACAGATTGCTATGTAGTCTTGTTCACTCTTAGATCTCAAAAAAAGTACAAGGTCAAAAAAATTGTTTGTGATGACCCATCTATTTTACTAGAAATATTGTCAAAAGAAATGATAATCAGATTTTGACACTTGTCCTGGGCGTGTCATCCAGGGCCTCCATAAAATATAACCCATCAGAAACATCAGGCAAAAAGTTGTAAGTGTAATACTCATTCAGTACTTCTGAAAGGTATAGATCATCTTACGGTGCTAAGTTTTGGGATCAGGACACTAATATGAAAAAGAAGTATCAGCCCTTGATGACCTTTGCTATGGGTTTCGGGAGATATTCTTAAAAAAAGAAAGGCAAGGAAACAAAAAACCCAAACATCAAAAGCATTTCTGGCCCTCAGTGTGACGAAGAGGCATTTCACTGTCAATGGAAACTAGGGCTGGAGGGAACCTCAAGCATGAAGACTGCATTTGATATTGCTTTTTGTGCAGCACAAGGAGGCCTCAATGAAAACGAATTCAGCACTGCACCAAGTTGTAACAACTCCAAATAGGGTGCTGGGAGCAGGATATCAAGCTAAGGTGAAAGCTGTGTCAAAAACTGAAAATGAAAAGAGCACGTGACGTCTGAAGAACTCTGTCTAGAACCGGAAAAACTGCATGATTAGGAACACATCCAGCTCAAAGCATGGAGAGGCAATAGATTTAGCGTAGTTACCAGTATGTTTCCAGATTTGATATACCCATGGGCCTTTATGATTGATAGTTAAGAGCTCTAGTATGGTCAAAAAGTATCTGAAAGAGCAGGGGAAGTCACAAGACCAGCACCATCCGTTAGCACATTCAGTCTTACTGTGGAATGGCTGGAAGTGTAATAATTGAGGTCGCAATGCCTAGGAAGGATGGCTAGGAGCAGCACCGAGGCAAAGCCAGTTCAGTAGAGCTTGCAGTGCTTTGATGGGCACAGAAAGGAGACAAGCTCAAATTAAAACGGAGCTGCTGGCTGTGTTCTCTGCAGCAGAATGAGTTTGTCAGTTCACCTTGGGGCACCAGATGGATGTGCAATCTGTTCAAAAGCCATTGGGAAGCATTACAGTGAAGCTAGTGCTGAAGGCACTTGTTAGATGCACACTAGTCTAATGAGGTGATGATAAGGTACTCCCAAAAAAAGTCATGGCTAGGGGAGGATACATTGCACCTTCTGTCTAGACTACACTGTAGACAGCTTTTCGGAACAGAAAAAAATCTACCAGCGTGCTTCAGTATATCTTTTTTGGCACTCATGAAATATGTTTTGCTACAATGGGCTCTTTGAAGGAGGGGGAAAAAAAGGTATTTCCAGGATATTTAAGAGGTGACAAAAGATAGGTGCTACGTGTAGGTATATAGAATACATAATATGTTGATGATATGTCCACAGGCTGATTTCAGCCCAAACAAGTGGAAAAAGACACAAAAAAATCGATAAAACTTACCAAAAGGGAAGAGGTAACAATTAGTATCAAGCTTAAATGGAGGATGGGATATTGCAAAGGAAAATAGTTTAGATTCTGCAATGCTCCCTTTTCTTCAAAAGGATCTAGTTTACTTTTACAAGTATGGAGGCCTTTCATTTTATTTCCAGAGCACAGTTGATGGAACATATTTTATCCTTACCGCTCAGTTCATAAAGACCTCATCTTGCTCTTGCTAAAATATTTGCTGGAAATCAAGGGTGAATTCTTTGCTTAGCATGCTTACGGGGAAGATAACTGCTTTGTATCTGCTTTTTTCCCTTCTCTAGGGTTTGGCTGGGGGTTCCTTGTTTATCTTGGAATTCCAATCAGAGACATCTCCCTATTTCAAAGAGAATTTAGTTGTGCTAAAACACCAAATCAGTATGTTCTCTGTAGTGAAAAGAAAGCTACATTTTTTTCAATATTTGTTTTGCATATTTTCCAACAACTGGTGGAAAAAAATGCTACCTCACAAGTATTTTGATAGAAAATGCTGCTCAGAGAATAGACTTTAAAACCTAGCTCTTTTTTTGGAGAGAAGAGAAGTTGATCTGATGTTAATGAACACTCCAAAGTAAACAGTTGCTGTTCTGTTCACTTTTTTAAAAGAGTAGGACTGTTTTCTGTCTCTAAAACATGCAGGTTAATTAAAAAGAAGATAATTGATGATAAAAGCAGGGGTAGAGTACACATTCTGATCTTAAATGCTACGTAAGTGACATACTGTCGGAAGAAAACTGCATTGCCTGCTTTAGCATAAACTTTGATGGCAGGCTGGAAGCTGCTGCTATTTTCTATCAAATAAGATGAGATTTTCAAAAATCAGTTCTACAGCTTATAAGCAGTATGGAGGCTTAATTGTTTCCTTATGCTCCATTCTACAAATACACTAAACATTAACAATCAATTAGCTACCGGCGTGCCAGACTGTTCCTTAGTATGGAATGTCTGCTGTGTCTTAATTTTTGCCTTGAACAGGCATTTTCACAGAGCTAACTCATAATATCTCACGGTCTCAGTGCAATCCAACTAATCATTCTGATACTTAGTCCCTTGACTGCCACTTGGAGCTACTTTGCCAAGGGGTTCCTTGATAACCTCTCAGGGAATATGACGTGTACCTGGACCTGTACAAATGCCAGTGTGAGTCACGTCACGTGGAATGCCTGAAGGATGTAATACATATTGCATGCAATGCAAATTTTGTTGACAGATATATCTGAGGGAAAGTGGAATTCTTATCTAGCTATTTGACAGGCTTTGTATGGAAATGAACTACTAGTAGCGCTATAGGAATTGCCGTATTTTGTTTCTTGCCCTTAGCAATGCCTAAAGTTTTATAAACTGTTTTTCCAGGGAATGAAGGACTACCCTTCTGTGAATAGGCCTATCTAAGTCATTCAGAGAGAAGGGATACTTGTTCAGAGAAGAGAGGTGGATTCCTTGTTGATTTTTTTTGGAAGCTGTAACCTCCTTCCCTGAAAGATGAGATTACAGTATACTTGAAACACACACATCAACACAGCTACAACAGGTCTAATGCACTTTAAGAAAAAAAAAAAAGCTCTGCAAATATTTTGTTTCCAGTTTTTTTAGCTATAGTTTGAAAAACTTTTTACCTGATCCATCTTAAATTTACTCATCTTTATTTTCCCTGTACACCAGCTGAAGTAGAGCATAATTTTCTCATCACATTTCATTTTCAAATGCACCATTTAAAACCCTTTTTTTAAGTTGTTTAATGTGACTAGTGTTTAGAGAGACATATCCATTCTCTTGAGTTTGGCTGGCCTTCTCTTAAGCTTCAGCTGGGGCCCTAGCTATTGGGCAAGGTGGATCAGATTTGTATGGATTGCAACTGGGAGCCTGGATGCACAGAGTAGGCTGCGCTATATTCAGCCTGATCAGACATAACCAGTGTTTAGACATTTTCTTCTTGTATTTTAAGCTCAGCAAGTGTAGTCTCAATGTAGTTTATCAGTTTACTGATCAGCTCCTCTGCAAAGTGTGAATGTTATGACTAAATGACATGTGAACATCCCCTGTAGGTATCAATAGGAGTTTTGCACAAGTGATTGCGTGCAGTTTTATGATCCGCAGTAAACATTAATCACATCCAAACTTTAAGTTCTCTTTTATCCTAGAGAAAGCTGTTCATTCTAAGTATCTTTACCTATATCTATTTTCCAATTATTCCCTTTCCTTCAATTTCTTACAAGGAAATTCAGGACACGTAAGATCTGTAGTCCATTTCATCCAAATTCACATCAAAGCATGCGAGAAGCTATATATAAGAATCAGACTATCAGAATACAGTTTTCTCTTGCAGTTTTCACTAACAGCTGTTTGAAAACAGTAGCAGCCAGTGAAAATACGTAAAGACATGTGGAATTTAAGGCCCACTAAATACAACATTGATAAAATTCATAACAAGATCACTTCCTATTCAGAAAAGCCAGCCAGCCCCAGAAAAGAGGAAAAGACATAGATATCCAGCCTGGCTTTATTTTCAGTACTCAAACCTTGTGTGTTTCATCCTCGAGGTTCAACAGTGTATTTACATTGAAGCTTTATTGGGATCTGTATTATTGAAAGCCTGTCCTGGAGAGAAGCTCACAACACATTACTGCAGAAATCACCCCTGGCAGTGGAAACTTAAATGCAGCTTAATTGCATAAATATAGACAAAACTTAAGGCATCTACACGCTGCAGCAAGGGTAGCTTAAAATAACATTTTCATAAACTGCACAGTTCTGGTAACAACTGATAACCAGCATTAATGCACAACACACAAAACTAATTATATACATTTATATGCATCCCCTCTCTACAAGGAACCAAAAACGTTCTTTCAAAATGTTCTACTGCAATATATGAAACTTGACTAGACATTGGCGTGATGAGATAAGCTATTTAATTGGGGCTTTAGCACACTAGCAACTTAGTTATCACAGTATTTGGGATTTGGTGACCAGTGAGCCATTAAAGACTATCTTTCCTGAAGAACTTGAAAATGGCATGTCCTTTCCATCTTCTTTCTTGTAAGCCTCTTCTTCTGAACATCCTGTTTACCCTTTGGAATCTCCTTGGTTTTTTCTGTGTCCAGTCTCCAAGGGGAAGCTTATCTTGGAGTTGCTCTCCCAGGTTAAATACATTGCCTCCATCTATTTCTCTAGCCAGATGAAAGCCTCTGCTTATCTAAAGGGTTTTGAAGCTGTATTAACTTGTGCTTTTTCTCCCTTACAATACACTGCCTGCATTCAGAAGGCAGCTACAGTCAGGGAGGCATTGGGAGTTTACTGCTTGAAAGGTCTACAGTGTGGGTCATGCTGAAAAAAAAAAAAAAGAAAAAAGAGTTTCACGTGGATGTCCACAGATTCTGGAAACATCCCACTTTCCAGATGTGTATGCTCCAACTTTTCTTATTAAATGATAGGAAAGGGGGAGAGACTCTTATCTTAAAAAAATCAGAAGCGCTACAAACTAGTTCTCTCTCCCAATTTTATGTTCTGCATCCTATAGAATGGGGCACTTTGTTACTGCTGCGTACTGGTTATGGTCCAGTTCACTCAGACTATCTCTGCATTTTCAGAAGTGAAAAAAAATTATCACAATAGAGAAACAGCAGCAGGATACAGCTGAGAGCCATGTCTGCTGTTATATGGTCTTGAAGATGAGGAAGGGTAAAGGAAAGGTTAAAAAAGAGGCTAAGCACTGAATCCCTCCAGTCTGACAAAACAGTCTGAAATACATTGCTTCATTTTCTCATGTTTGTGGAGATCGTTGATGGAGTCCTGAGCCTGCAGTTTGACACAGCTAGGAATGGGCTAAACTGATAGTGCTTGTAATTTTTTGCTGGTATTTAATATACATATATTCAATTCCTC
Source organism: Dromas ardeola (assembly GCA_013398915.1). NCBI lineage: Eukaryota > Metazoa > Chordata > Aves > Charadriiformes > Dromadidae > Dromas > Dromas ardeola. The sequence continues at coordinate 31,035 of VYZM01007485.1, read as the reverse complement.
CTTCCTTTGTGATTACCAAAAATACCAAGCTTTATTTACATTTCCTTTTTGGTTGGTAAGGGGAAGGAGTAGAGCGTGACATGGTTTTAGTATTTAGTAAGCATTTAGTATTTTAATATTGTATATGCTGCATAATGAATATCACTAGGATCATCTTGATAGAGCTGTAGCTGTCAGTGGGTGAGGCAATTACTCAGTGAGGGCATAGAAATACTCTTGAATCAAGACTCTGCAATAAGCTGTCATATTTATAGGTACTAGAGAGAATATATTTCATATTAAAATATAACTTCTTATATTTATGTAGATTTGGAAATTGCTGAACAGCTGAGTGGTCAAGTTGCAGGGGTATCTGGGTATCTGCTTGTGCTTTATCTTCTTCAGGAGTAGAAGGATTCCTACACCATCCATTTGCAGAGATGGGTTCTACCAACTGGAATACATAATAGCTTTCCCTTAGGTACTCCCATTAAGCATCTGTTCAGCAGTTACCCTAAAAACCCAGCTCTGAAATGCTACTGCACCACTTACCACTTTTTTCCTCTTGACAAATATTTCTCACCCCTGTATTTTTAGACTGCTCAGTTTTATCCCTTTCTGAGGAGTGGGACACGGAGGAGATTATTTTGTCAGCTTCAACTTGTTTTCCCAGAATGCTTGTCTCTTACTGACAGTCATTGTATTCCATTCTTTCATCCCACTGGTAGGCTTTCTGTGCCTCAGGGTAGTCTTTAAATCAGAGAGCCTCATCTTCTGATGTGCTGATCTCCTACCATTCCACCTGGCTTCAGCTGGCATTGTGAGTGCTCAGCACTACTGAAAATTAGCCTCCAAGTGTGTAACTGGTAGCACGTGTTCTTTGTTAGCACTGACTCTGGCTCACTTGTGCTGATTTGCTGCTTTAGTAGCTTTGAACTTTCTTAGGTCACTGAATCACAATTTATTTCCTGTTGGAGTTTATAGGAAAAGCTTTGTCTTGTGAGAGACAAAGGGAAAGGATATATTGGGTTTGACTTGCTATTTGTTTTACCCTTCCCTTCCTGTCACCCTGCAAGTTAGTGACCTGAAGGGTAGAGGTAAACCATTATACAGAAGAAGCCAAATATTTTGTTTTGAACTCTGTTTCCATGATACAATGAGTTGCTCACCATTAGTATTTGTACAGGCTTCTTGAATTTGAATTCAGAGGACTAACTGGGTTTGAAATTTTCATCCTGTGTTTTCCCTACACAATTTTCCTAACATGTGTCCAGTTAGCCAGATCACCACCACGTATGACCTGTAACCTAAACCTGATCAGGACACTTGCTAAATCGTATTGGCTTAATTGTGTAACTGCTTATACGAACAAAGATCAATGACGTTCTGGACAGGCCTAGCATGTCAAGACCATCTCTGCAGTTCTGTAGTACATAGTGATGTTAAGTGAGCTGAAAACTCTCTCTAGGTGTGACCTTCCTGAGCCAGATACGCAAGATTCATAGGAAAGCTACCAGCTTGCTTTGAGAAATCTCTTCTTTGCCATTTAAGACAGTGAACTTCTGCCTCTAATCAGGCTTGTAACTGGAGGTAGCCGAGGGTGCTGGCTGCAGCTATCTGTGCTTGTTCCTAGAGGCCAACATATCTCAGAAAGCTGGAAATTCAATGCAGTGACAAGTGCTAAGGGATAAAAGGGGATCCTACCAAATGTCCAAAGATGATGCTGATGAGAGCAGGAGGGCACTCAGGCATTATCATTTTACGAGGATTTTTGGAACGCTGTGAATTCAGCATGAGGAGGAATATTAATGGGTACAGCTTACCACAACATCCTTCTGGGACACACAAGAGATGCCCATCAAATTGACCCAGGACAGACAGCTTGCTGATCTCTGAATAGATCTTTTTAATACAGCACCAAGCCAGTTGTCCAGCAGATTATTTCCTTTGGAGCAACCTGTACACCCAATGGTAGAATTGGCACGGCAAAAATTCTCCCTCATCTGTGCTTTCAGGTAATCATTAAGTTGACAATTAAGAATATAAAAGGCAAGAATATAGCAGTGCATTACTAGCCTTCCTAGGGTTCTTGTGAGCAAAGGCGACTCTTGAGCTATGCCAGCTAAGCATGTTTGTCTGCCTGTCTCAGCTATATTCCCTTGTAATCCAGCACCATTGTTTCTGCAGGAGTTATTTGTTTTGGCATGCTACATAACTGCAGTATTTCAATCACATAGCATAGAGGATGTAAACCAATGGGATTTTACATTCTTTCAATAAGGTGTTACGGAAACCGGAAGACCACAGAGAAACAGCAGTCGGGCAACTGTCTGTAGCTATATAGAAGAGATGCTGTGATGCACAATTGCTGTAATGATTGCCTGCTTAGTATACACTAACATAATTCATCTTCACAACTTTGTCCTGCGATGAAGGCAGGTTAAATACGTTGCAAACATTGCTCGGAGAGGGAGATGGCACTGCAGTCCTCTAGCTGTGACTGCTGGTAAGGACAAACTGTGTGTGTAGAAGCTGGGAAAAAAACGACCTTTAATTGCTATCTCATCCTTTGTATTTATCTATTTCAGCTGACAGGAGTGCCTTTTAACTGAAGCAAGGTAATTTCAGAACGGAATAAAACCAGCATGGATGCAAGTGAATACCTAAAAGGTGGGTTGAGGTTCTTACACCATAGAAATATATTAGAAAAAAAATAATGTTCTGTTTATTCCCCCTTTTATTCCCCAAAACATCCTTTATCTGCACCAGAAGATGTTTCCATTGAAAGAAAAAACTACAGAACACTCAGGTCTTGTCCTTCATGACTGTTTGTGGTGGTAATGATAAAATAAACTTGGCACTTCCAGAGCAATTAATATCATTAAGGTGCTATAAAAACAATTAATTAAGCTTCCCCAGGAAAAACATCTCTGTGTCTTTTGCTTCCCACATCTTTCCCTTTTGCAGTCAAGTTTTCAGCCCTGCAGATCTGGTAGACAGCTTGTACGAAAGAAGTTGGGAGAGATTCTCTTATGTAGCAGGTACAACTGGCAGAGAAAGGAACAAAAGTCTCTACGTTAATTTTTCCACTTATATTTTGGCTATTCAATGGATGGAAATAAGGCAAGTTAGGGGCCACTGGTGTATGGCTGACTCCACAGTGATTTTCTGTGGGTGGCTTTGTGGTTAAAAGCAGCATTCAGCCCTACGAATGCAGCCCCAGATGTGCCAGCCCTGACTAGTACCTGACCCTGTGTGGCAGGAACTGGGTAGGCTTGTTTAATCTGTCCCAAATGACTTATTTATAGAGGACATTTTCTTCCTATGTGGTTGAAGCTCCTCTAACATCCTCTTATCTTGCTACAGTGGCATGTGAGGGAGCGAGGTGGCTTTGCTACACACAACAAAGTTGTCTTTGGGCAGTTTCTGAACAGTATCTATAGGAAAGTGGTCAGCTGACCACATTGTCAGCATAGTTTGATTACCTAAATTACATTCCAACTGTCCACCTTGGTTTTCTAGCATCTACTTTAAAATTAAATTAGAGGTGAAATGAGATACCGAATGGAGTCCCAGCAATAAGCAATAAATGGGGATGGATTTGAACTATGTAAATCTAACATGATGGAAAGAAGAGGTCAATACACACAGAGAAAGCCAGGGAAGGAAAAGAGATCCTGATCTGAGGAAGTGACACAAATGAGCTGCGTGTGCCAAATCCTCAGATCAACTCTAACTGGAATTGGGAGATGATAGATTGCACAGAATCAAGGCCGAGAGCCACAGAGATAGTTAGATGTCTGACTCTGGTTATCATAAATGAGTTATATGCCTAAAAACCTGGTCCTTAAATGCATACAGCTGTTGGAGAATTTGTAAACCTCCAACAGATGCTAAAGAAGTGAAGAGGTAGGATGTTGGCTTTAGCAAAATAGCTGCAGAACAGAAGCTCTGGCCAAACTAGTCACAGCTGTCTTGTGATTACCCAGGAAAGGGTGGGGTGGTTTCTTTACTACTAAATGCTTACAAGCAGGTTGGCCTCCGTGGCTGAAACAGCTTTAACCCAGGTGAGAGAGCTGCTTTCTAAATGGACGGCTTTTTATTCAGGGTTTGTACCAAGGAGTGTAAGTTGAGAGTTTGTCTGTCGTTGGGGAAGCATGGAAGGAGTAGGATGTGCTCATTAAGGTTGGTTCACAAATGAAGCTGTATTGATGAGGTATTATCGGTAGTGTTTCTGTTCTCAAAACAGTGTGTGTAGTGGTGGCTTTTTAATATCGGAATATCTTCACTTGTGTGGGATTTGCTATCTCTAAAGCAGGCCTAATGCTTGCGTTCAGGATAGCGAATGCATGCTGTATTTATTTCCTTTGGAGTGATTGTTTTTCTTCATACTCAGAAGAAATCCTTTCTTTTTTTTTTTTTTTAATTATTGAACTAATGTGGACCCTGAAGTGTTATGAGGATTAGTTTAAATATCTGTACAGTGTTTGCTTTGAAGATGTAGAATACTATTTAAGTGCTAAGGTTTAAATGTGGACTGTGATGAAAGTGCTGCTGATAGAATTTTCAGAGACAGCATGTTAGATAACACTGAGTTTGTTATTTAAAGGTAAAGTGAAAGCCATGGAAAACTCTTCAAAGTGTGAACAGTAGAGAAAACTCTTTAATGATTCTGTAGAAAATAATATGCTTCTGTTTGTTTTATGGATGCTTAAAAACCTTTAGGGCTTGATATGTATTAGTAGACTTATCCCTTATTAAGGGATTGTGATGGGACTGGCAGTTAAAGCCCATCATTTGGCCTGGGACTATCTCTTGTGTCACTACTGATGCTAGTAATAACTGACACTTCATAGACTTTTTTATTGTTTAAAATTTTGTTCCATGTGAGCAAAACAAATGGAACAAACAAAAAAACCCTTTACTATGTACACTACAGCCCAGAGGACAAGGAAATACAGATGGGCAGACCTTAGATGGAAAGGTTACAATTTTTCATCCAAATGAAATACTGTTCCATAGAATTCTATAGCATAGATATGAATGGGTTAAAGCGTTCTCCTAAATATCTTGTCAAGACTCCAGAAAAGCATCACAACTTAATTCCAGTTTTCTTCAAGGGGGAATATAAGTATATAGATTTTGGTGTTGTATTCTAAGCAGCAGGCACAAAACCCATCCTGCAAACTTCCTTTCATTAATAAATAATTACAATGGAAACTTAATAGTATACATGCATAAGGATTGATGTGTTTCTAGTTTTTCCTCTTTAAACAGTGATCATTTCAAAATCTGCCTGAAAAATAGTATTGCTGACTCTTTTGCAGAATGTGCGATAAACACTTAAAATGTTTCCTCTGTTAGCTTCTTATGCAGACACATTTCAGAAGGTTAAAACCTTTAAGTATGAAACTTCTTCTAACCTGAGTGGATTTTTTTTGTTTGCTTGTTTTCTCCCCCAAGAACAGACAATATTTCAGACTAATCCGAAATGAGTTTTTGTGTTCCCTAAGCAAACTGCAAAATCAATTATTTGCATAGCCCTGGTCTTAATGTGTATCATCTGCTATTGTGTATTCTCAGGAAGACAGTACATCTCTGATGTGCTGGCACACTTTCAAACAACCTAAGCGATAGCTTAAATCAGTTTGATTTTGTGATTTACTATTTCAACATAAAGATGGGAAGAAAATCTATTTTCTATTTGTTTCAGCAAGAAGCTTTGTTTCACATAACAGTATTTTACTACACTTCATCTGACATAGAATAATCCTTGAAACGCATTCTGAGTAGGATGCTGTAAGGGTGTTTTAAAAGAAAGGGAAAAATATGTTCTCAAAGGGACTAGCACTTCTAAAGAGAATGAAAGGCCAATGAATAGTTGGTTAGGATTTGTCTCCTTTTCTTTTACCTTTCCCAAGAGAATTTCACAAACATATTTTGACAGAATATAGTTATCGGCACTGTGAAACACAGAATGCCTGTGCCTTGCCAAAAATGTGATGTCATAACGCAGAAGCTGTCAATAATAAGATGTGTTTTCTATTCTAGAAGAATCTTTAAGTCATGAAATGGAGTGAAAATTTAAATTTTTGATTCAGTGCAGGCCTAGGCATAATTTAAGCACTCTTCTTGCTGATTAGCTAGAGGAACAGATGCATCATGTGAGAGAACTTGTAACTGAGGTGAGTGTTGCTGCATGTAAACACCCAGGAATGGCTAGCACTGGGTAGAAAGCACCATACTGGCTAGCAAAGCTATGTATCAAAATAAGAACTACATAGAGCATGTAAATATTTTGTACTTGGTAAGCAAATCTTTGATGTCTATGGTGTGATGGATGTTTTCCCTACAAGTTGGGGATTCAGACTCCCCGTTATCTTCACTGCAGGGTTTCAGTTTGAAGTTATGAGTCAACATTGATGATCTAACTTGCTGTGCTCTGCATCTGGCAGGTATTTGCACCCTTTATGAGGCTTTGGCAGGGGGTATCTGGAAAAGGTGGTCAGCATTAGAAGTCCATTTTATGTACTGCCAAGAAACTCGTTCAGAAACTGGTTGAAACAGGCTGCTCTATGGCCTGGAGCAATGACAGAAGAGTACCATTGTGGCTGATGGGCAACCGTGCAATTGTTTTCCAGGGTCTTGCCTGCCATTGATTACCTTAGTATTTGAGTGCTTCCCAAACATGAAGTGACTTGTATGCAACATGTGTTGCTTTGCCAGCTGGAGGCAACAATAAAAGCTCCTATTGGAAGCACTTGCAGGAGGAGTAGAACACTGTCCAAGCTTCACTGATGTATGTGGGTGACTTTTACACACATCCTAGTTCAGTTTTTCAGAGTAAAGCAGGTAAGCTTCAAATTCACTTGGTAATGCAAAAAAGTCTGCAGAAACACCTAACCATTTTAATATGAAAAGGGGGTGAATTTTGATTTCTTCTGTTCATTTGCCTGTTCTGATGCAAGCCATCGTTACTTACTTTCCAGCATGGTGTTGTGTGATGACCAGTAGACAACACTGCACCATTAAATTTCTGCAGGTGAATGTTAGCTATTTGTATTTACATTGATATAGTTAGGTAATTGCTTAGCCCTGTATGTGGGCACATCACAGTTTGTAGACTCACTTGTACAAATATTTTTGTTCTGGTACATGTCAAAAAATAATGCATCGAGATTGGTATGTTGAAGAACCTTGAGAGTTAAATGTATGTAATAGAAGAGATGTTTAATGGCAGGACTGAGAAAGGAGATAAGATGATTTATTGTAAGGTCCTAGGCTGTACAGGGGAAAGTGAACTGATGAATAGTGACAGCCAGGAGCCAGCCTTTGTTTGATTTGAAACTGAGAGACTTTAGTATAAAGGAGAACGTTACAGGTGTACATCCATATGGAATGCAATGCAATTGTTTGTAATCCTGGGTATGAAGTACTCTACAAATTGCTGTAGTGATGGATGGCCCTAAGTTAAAAAGAAGGTATTAAGGTAAAAGTCAAATCAAGTTGGCAACAGCTTGTATAGAGTACAGAGACAATCAGTCCTCAACTCCAGAGGTTTAGCTGAAAGTGCTGATACAGAGCCATGGGGACTTGAGGGTACACAGAGTGGCTCGCAGTCCATTCAGTCCAGTACTGACCTGGTTAGGCTGTACATTAGGCAGTTCACATAACTGATGACAATGTAGTGAAAATGAGCATTTGCATTCCTATGTTACCTGTATCCCCAGCCAACATGAGCAGGGGCTTCTCACCATCACATGGCTACCTTCATTGGCCTCACAGTGACCAAGTTCATTCAGTACATGAGATGGAGGATGCCTCTGCTGAAGAATACCTTAAAGCAAGGGTTGCTTTTGTGTCCTTTTTGAAGGTTTGAATAGCCTCTGGCTGAGGGGGAAATTGAACAAAGATCTCCTACTCCCTAGCAGATGTTCTGTAGCTGGCTATTTTGTAGGAAGTAGGCAGAAATACCTCCCATGTTTTTAATGAAATAGGTTTTTTTTTTTTTTTTTTACATGAAAAGTTGTAAGTATCTGTTTCTTGGCAGAGGGATACTGGATTTGGAGTGGCGGAGAGACATTCTGTAACTACAGAAGGTGCTTGTATGAGATCTTCAAAGACATGGCTTAAGAAGTTTTGTAGCAAGCAAAAGGCATTATTTTGTCTAGGAGGAGGGAACTCATTTAGGAAGTACAATGGAAACACGTTGATTCCTCCTATAATCACTGCCCCCTTCCACCTTCTTTCTGGAGACTAACATCAGTCAACTCAAGGCAGCTCAACCTCTCAAAATAGCAAGAAAACATGTAACTGACATAAAATATTACTATGAAATTCAGTAGTAGGAGAAGAGAAAGTGCTAGCATTCAGTCTGAGGCTTTGCTTTCAGGTAAGGGTCACTTGGTTACTGAGGAGCATATATAATAGACGAAGGCAGTCATCTTTCCAAAGAAATAAATTATGTGAAACCCTTCCCTATGAGTTTGAGTGTTAAGCTGGGGGAAAGGGATTCTGGAAGTAATTCAATTAGTTATATAAGCGTACATGACTATTTATGCCTTTCCTACAGGGAGTATGCTGTAAATGGAGTCCAGCATGGCTCAAAGGCTTGTTTATTTGTTTGTTTTGCTTTCATCAGCTTGTAAGGGTCACTTGTGCTGGATGGGAACTCATAGCTTCAGAGAGGAATCACATGGAGGGTCTCTGACGAGCAATGGGAAGACACGCATGGCAAACTTTAAAATGTTCATCAACAACAGTCTATTCCTGATCTGTTTCTTAAGAGGACAGGAATCTTCAACTGATTTCAAATTTCACTCAGCAGGGAGTGTGAGGGACAGCAATGGGGGAAACAAAAGAGACAGTATCCTTCTCAAAAAGCCTTCCCAGGGAGGATGACAAAAAGATAATTAGTTCCAAGAACAACAATTCCAGTGAAGTAATTCACTCTTTTTCCAAGGGATTACCTATTTGTACATTATGACCTGCTGCCACACCAGGACTGTTGGTGTTGGTAGGTATAAAATCCAAATGACACAACAGATCAATTTAAGGGAATTTTGAAAAATGAAATGGAAAACATATGGAGACAATATGAATGTTTCCGTAGTGTGAGGAACCAGGCTAGAGCATTACAAAGGGGTGGTATCTCCTTCCTGCTTATCTTGCATCGTGTTTGGCTAGTCACAGGCAATAGCATTGTCATGTTTTGTATCCTGCCCCCTAACTCTGCAGAAAAGGCAGTCATGCTTCAGAAACTGAAGGATCCAATTTGAAGCAGGACTCTAGCCATCAAAGACTTATCTTTTTATTTTTAAGCATATCCATTTTTTTGTGGTTTATCTCCTAATAACTCTGAATACTGTAGTGGACAACATCAGCTGTTTCCAAATGTCAGAACAGAAGTGGGAACTTCAGATAGACATGCCCATTCCATCATCTCATTCTAACAGAAATAGTTATTAACATGGACTGGCCCTTGGTCCGTGTTAAGCTTGCTACTGGTATTTGCTCTGGGGTGCCTGATATCTATATTTCCTTTATTCCTTTCCCTCTTGAGACTGATTTCAATGTAAGACAAGACAGGCCTAGGTGATCCTGCTTACTTCAGCGTGTCCCAGGCAGCTTTTATTTTATGATGTTCTACCTATATAACATAACTTGGTCCATACCACTGAATGCCTGTAATTCTTTTTTTTTTAATAAAAATAAATTGGTTGGGCCACAAGTGATACAGGAATACAAATGTAATGTCTGATTTAATTATTATCATTTTCTAGATTTTTTTTTTTAACTATTTGAAAATGCATAACATTTGGATAAATCAGGCTGAGTTCGCATCTGTGCTATCAGAATGCTGCACTTGAAACTAGTAGAAAGGAAAGGAGAGCAGCAAGGTTACAAAGGGCAAGTTAGAAAGCTTTGACTTGGAAAAGTAATTCAATCTTCTCACCTGGAGTGTCTCTGTTAAGTACAAGCTATGAACTGCACTGTTGTAATTCTGAATTGTATTTAAGAACTGCAGTGAGCTGTTGTACCCAACCAAATACCATGAAGGGGAAGGGAGGTCAGTGTATGTGCTTGAGTGCCTTTTGAATTTGTCACTTTAAAAGTGTACGTTCTCTGAATACCACCGCATGTATGCTCCCAAGCAAAAGTCTTCTGTGGGAATTGGAGGGCTTGATGCTAACAAGTTTATTCTCCAATGTTATTTTATGTTTCATTGCCCTTTGCTGAAATCTTGACCAAAATGTACCACTACTTTTCCATGACAGTGGTTTGCCTTTGAACACAGAAGAGAAAGGCCAGGGCTATAGGAATTTAGGTTAGAGCACTCTCTCTAAAAGCACAGCATAAACCCATCACAAACAATCTGCCTGAGAGGTCGTTAATGCCCGGGTCTAGTTTTGGTCTTGTACTCTGTTACTGGTAGAGTGCTGGCTGACTACAAATTCTGCTTATTATACTTTCAGGGAGATTTCTTTTCTCACACTTCCCAACACAAAAAAAATTCTAAATGTTCACTATTTAAGTTCTTAATTCATTAGATAACTAAGCCATTAAAGTCAGTGAGACAAATACTGTAAAATAATTTTGAAGGCAAATGTGAGGAAATTGAAACATGTTCGCAGCCACAGAAAAGCAGCTAATAATAGGATTTTATATACATACACCCACAGATGCACATGTGTACACATAGAGACACATACTTATGTACCCGCATTAGTGGATAACTTTGTAGATCATTTAATAAGCTCGACTCTTTCGGGTCCTGCTCTACATCTGTATTTCAAATTTCAAGTTATTTTTCATTTGAAAAAATAAAAGGCTTATAGCATCTTTTCTCCCATACTTCTCTTACTGTTTGCAGAACAACACTGGTTGCAGTGTTGTGTAAATGCAGATGTCACACTAAACAAAGCTCTGAAAGTTTATCTGCCACATACTGTGTTGCACAACATAGCCATAGCAGCCTGGTCAGCTTCTGGTCAGGAGTCCCTGCCCTGTGCTTCAAGTATTTCATAGCAGATCAAAAGCCTATTATGATGCCACGTAATTTTTATTTTACAGTTATTGTCCTGGCTCTTTCCAGGTGACAGATGGGATTTTAACTGCGATTGTGTTATGGTTTCTTTCTTGTTCTCTTAAATCCATACACCAAAATCTTATTTTTCATGATGCTGAGTCTCGTGAGGTAGATCACAATCGTGGTCGCGTTGCGGCAATCCCACTATAAGCTTAATAGTAAAATGTGTTCTGCTTATTTTTGAAAGTGAACAAGGAGACACCAGTGTTGGTTGATAATGGTCTACTAGAGCTGAGAATAACTGCCGGTTAGGCTAGCGTATTTTTTTTTTTCTTTGTAATTTACAGTGTCCCAGTGGTTTAACAATCGTGCCAGCATTTATCTTAGCTGAATGTCTTTGCCTCTTTCTTTTGCATGATGCTGGGAAAGTCTTTGTAGTTATTATATCATGTTCCCTGATGCCTTCATGTCTATTTTACATCCAATTTTCTATCTGTCTGCTAAGGTCACGCTTGGTCCTAATCTGCGCATTTAATATATTTTGCTGGCTTGCACTGTGTGCTCTTACCTTACATGCAGAATGTCATCTATTGAATTATTGTGCTACTCCTTTATATGGCACTCTTTCTCCCCTTGTCACCTGTAGCTCAGATGACCCTTTACTCAGAACGCTTTCCATTATCACAGGTCTCTCCATAATTCTGAGTGCTACCCTGCATTTTGGTTTTCTTCCTATTGTACATTGTATTTGCTATTCATTTTTTTCCTCTTCATTTTTGTTCTTGCTATGGTTTGTTGTATTTGGTAAAGTAATTCTCTGCTCTATTTATGCTCTTCACTTGGGATGTGACCTTTGAGCTTTGCTTATTTCTTGATTAAAAACTTTTGTGGTCGTTCTAAGGATTACTGTCATTTTAAGCAAATCTAAACAGTCACTGTCCTGTGCCCGCAGCCTTTTTTTCTACGTTCCTGTCTTCCTTGTGCATGCACACACACACTTTTTCCTTCACTAGCAGTAGCACTCATACAACCAGGTGCTAGCTCCTGGATTTATCTTGCTGAAAATTAATCCCGAAGAGGAAAGAGTTTAGATTAATTCAAGCTGTAACAGAGCCATAGTCTGACTGTCCCTGTATAAACCTGTAATGAAGTTGGTTCATCTTGTGTGTATGGGAAGACAGTTTCATGCAGCTTGCCACTCTACTGTCTCTGTGACTGAAGAGAGCTATATACAGTAAATACAACTTCTGGATAGAAAACTCATTTTCTTACTTTAATTTTTTTTAACATAGATCTTCCTGCTCTCCTGTTCAAATGTACCAAATGTGGTATGTGGAGCAACTGGTCTTTCTTGTATCTTTCCTTTCCGCAGTTCTTTGTTCTTTATATTAACCTCCAAGGGCTTTCCAGCACTTCGTTTGTGTCCACAGGCCTGGAACAGGACTCTAATCCATACCTGTTGTTCTTAATTAAAAAACAAATTCTCAGTTTCTGATTTTGTATGCGTGTGGGAACAGTTGCCTTCTGATCCTTTTTGAAAGCAGAGGAGAGTTTGCATCTCCTTGCGCTGTTGTTCCTCCTCCAGCACTGTCCAGCAGCAGAGTTCCGTGTTTGGCCGCTGAGGTTACCAAGGAGCACGGCACAGCATGAATGAGCCACCCAAACAGCTGGGCAGACAGCAGCTGGTGCTGCTCTTACTGATGGCATCATCTGAGGTTGGTACGCCTCCCTGCCCTAGAAGTGTATTGAGATGTCTCCCATTGTGAAGGTGTCTGCTATATCCCTATCTTTCTTTAAAAAGTAGTGTGTCTATTTATAATTAATTATTGGTAGCAGTATGTGCAAGAAACAGGAAACAAGGATCCTGTTATGTCTGGGTATCGAGGAAAATACCGAAAAGGATATTGCATGGAAACTAGAGTACACTGAGGCTAAAGCAGAATAATCTTTTAATGGGGGTATTTGCTGCTGAAGACAAGTGGCTCTCCTGATGATAATATAATTAAGAGCTTTTTGTAGTAACCAAGCCTGCCAACTATATACTTAGTGAAACTACTGGTCTTTACATAAAGTATACTCTGGTGTCTCAACTCAAGTAGTTGCTACCACTGCTTGAATTGCTTCATGGTGCTGTGCAGGTAACTAGCTTGCAACCCAAGCAGTACTGATCTTCAGCCATGCCTTGAATAGTCACAAGTAACAGGCAACAGCATAGGTTTGGCATAGAAGACGGTTCAATAACTTATTCTTATGAGAGGATTCTGCTTCAGCAGTGCTAACAGATTCATTTGTCACCGCACTAAAAATGCACATGCTTACTGTGAAAGGGGCGGGTGACATGACCACCTGGTGGGGCTTATTTTTCCAATGTGTAGGAAATTTGTCTGTGCTTTTGGAATCAAATGTTCCAATACTGACACAGCAGCCTGAAACAAGGATTGAAAGAACCAATATAAACCTGAGCTCTAAGAGATATTTTTTTATGATTTCATCACATGCAATATAATCAGCCACTAAATTTAGTGTCCTATGTTCCTGTTTGAGAGCAGATCCTGACTTTTGTGAGTCGTCACATCCCTTTATAGCATGTTTAGCAACTTCCTGAGCAGTTCTTGGTGTCTTCTTTCTCAGTGGAATTAAACATGATAGTGTTTACTTGCATTTCAGCCACAACTAGGAAACTTTCTGATTAATCTTGGAATAGATGAATTTAGACTGTTCCTGTAAACAGATTCATGTTTTGTTCGAGAATATTTTCCAGTGATTCTCGCCCATCACTGAAAATTCTTGCATGGTTTTAGAAGAAAACTGCAAATGTGTCTTAAACACTTAAGCAAATGCCTCCTGGAAATGGAAAATAAAGGAATATAGGAAAGATTTAAAGCTTTAAATTTCATCTGTGTGATGGTGAGATCTGGGTGTTAACAACCTTGTCTTTCAGTCTTCTCTCTCTCAGGTGGTTCTTCTCAGACTTGCAGAGTCCAGACCTAGTTTTGGTTTGCCTCTTGAAAGTTTCTTCACTATTTTTGTGAACTGTAGAATGCAAAAAGTAAGGCAGAAATATTGGCTTTTGGAGATTGTTTCTTGTTTTCCAGTTGAAATAATTTCCTCTGACAAGCCATCTCCCCTTGCTGTATCAAAATTACTATTTTTCAGCACTTATTTACCTGAGTACGTTAATACGATACTGCACGGGTGATCTCCGATGCTATTCTAGCTTGGCTGTGGTCACACATCCTTGCTTTGAGCTGGTTTGGAGAAAGGAATTGTGGACGAAGGAGAGCAGGAGTCCGGGGAGGGGAGAAGAATCCCACATCTCTCTCTGCAGGTATTCTTAAGGAGAGACAGAATAGCATGAAAAATCTCCAAAAGCCGTGTTCAAGGCAAAGCAGAGATACTGTCTGAAGTGTATTCAAAGCTAAATTCTCCTGCCCTTCCAGTGAACTTATTTTGTGTAACAGTGTTTTTTTGACTGTGCATAAGAAAAGCTTCAAGCAATGCAAATAATGGCCGCCTTCTGAAACCCAGATAGAAATAAACTGGGCATTCTGTAGGAATGCAAATGTCACTAAAAATCTCAAGTGGGTTTAAGATGCTGCTTTGAAAATTCACAAATTTGCTCTCGCTTGCCTAGGGCTTGTGTTTGGGAGGCTATGTTAAGGGAAGAGAATTCCATTTTAGAAAAACAGTTTCCATTTCTGTTCATGAAAACAGAATTAAATACAAATTTGTCAGGTCTTTACCCAGCCCTGATGCCAGTCTATTTAACTATGCCAATCGGTGGTCTTGTGCCTTTACCTTTCGAATACAGAGGATTGGAGGAATTGCTGATGCTTCCTTTTGTGGGATTTAAAAATAGTAACCAGGTGAAAGAAGGAAGGAAATGCTCTTAAAGTTGCAATAGGGGTAATTTCCTGTCTGACCTCTGTTTTTCTGTATTTCCCACCCTCACTCTATATTATCCCAAGACCCTTTAGTCCTGACTGAAACCTTATTAATATTACAGCCCTTAGACTATAGCAACAACAGCAATTGTGTGGTTCACAGAAGGGAAGTGTGACTGCAAAGCCTGATGTCCTTCCTGATTTTTTCCAAAAGGGGAACTCTTTACTATTGCTATTACATTAGACTAAGATTTTTACAGGACTGCAGCAATGTGTGGTTCTCTTTATTCTTATCAGAAGAAGGTAGATAAATGTTAACTTGCAAAGCATATTTCCAAAGGATACAAAGGATCTGACAGAGCTATGACTTAAAAAGCTGTCCTTCCTGACATTTCTGAACCAGTTGCCCCTCAGTTGCTCATGACCTCGCCTAACAGTCAGGTTTATATCTTCCTTCTAAGGAAAACTCTCTCAGGATTGTGATTTATATCAAGAAGGACATAAATATGGTCCTGGACAAAGTCCAGTGGATTTAGCTGTTTTTCCTTTGGCATCCGCTTCTGGAATGATACTTAATTAAGGGAATTAAAGGATATGATTAGTCCAACATAGTTAAATCTCCCCGTACCACAAACTCCAAAATTATGCACCTCTACTTTAGGAGCCTTTAACTGCAAAAAATAACTTTATTTCAGGTGACTGAAGTGGAGGAACTCTGTGTTTTTGCAGATTGGTGTTGCATTTAGTCTCACATACAAAGACCTAGACTACCCACGTACTCTGAAACTTTCTGGTGTGAGCAGCCATCCTGCTTGCATGTGGACTCCAGAATTGAAATTAAACCAGTGCTTAAAATCCTTATAACTCCTTGCTTCCACGACTGCTATGCAAAATGTCTAAATGGGCATAAAGTCAATCTTAGCTCCTAGTACGTATTTTTTCCAGAGTCAATGAAATCTGGTACTGCAGTTTCTCCAAATGCTGTTGTAAATTTTATTAAAATGGAAAGCCAGACACAGTAAGTTTATCTCCAACTATAAAGCATTTTCTTTATCATGGACTGCAGCATTTTAAAGAGAAAATTGAGCTATCGGAAGACTTCTGTCACATCTTGATAAGGAAAATCCTGGAAGGATTTGAAAATAATAAGAATGTTATAAAACTGTATTATTGTGTGCATGATAAATCACAGGCTATTTTTAACTTTGATACTTTCTGGTGGATTAACAGAAATACTGTAGTTTTATTGAGATTTACACTAGTTCTAGTACTAAATCTCTGGGGTCTCTGCGGGAAAATGAAATGCAGAGCGTTATCCACCTGAGGATGATTAAAATGATTTTCCTTCCAAAATGTTTTCTATTTAAAATATGTCTCTATACTTAGTTTATTCCCTTCTTGCTGTTCACATGCACCATCACTTGCACTTTTGTTGCAAGAGAATTAGGGTGTTGTGTGATTTGCAAACACTAGTGGCGACGCT
Organism: Dromas ardeola; assembly: GCA_013398915.1. Classification (NCBI taxonomy): domain Eukaryota; kingdom Metazoa; phylum Chordata; class Aves; order Charadriiformes; family Dromadidae; genus Dromas; species Dromas ardeola. The sequence continues at coordinate 14,660 of VYZM01007485.1, read as the reverse complement.
TTAAATAATAAGAACAGACATAGAGAAATGATATGCTGATAGTCATTTTGAAAATATAGGGGCAGGAAAGCTCTTTACTTGTCTTGCATATTACTGTTAAAAATCTGCATTATGAACACATTTCACATAGATGTTCTGAAATGTCCAAGCTCTGATTGCTTTGCTACTGGGACGCAGCCTCTGACTATAGGGCAATATTAATAAATATGTACTGAAACAGCTCAGAATATTTTCACAGAGACTCTTAAATTGTTGTGAGGGAGGAGTAATAGTTATGAGGGTTTGTAAATGATTGTGTGATTGAAGACACGGCAAACTTCTCCTGGCGATATACAGCTTAGAGTACAAAAATGCAAATTAAATTATCTTTGCAAAACCTGGTATTTTACACCAAAGGCCACTGAGTCTAAGTCCCTCACTGGCTTAGACTGATGTATGGCAGGATTAAATTGCTAAAAAAATTGTCTTTTTAAAAATAGTCAGAACACCAAATCTTTGTGTTTTACCGCTGTAATGGATGTATGCATCTTCCACTTTCAGTCTGGGAAAACTGTTAACAGAGGACTTATTGCCTTTCTGAAAACTCTAAAATCATAGAATGGTTTGGGTTGGAAGGGACCTTAAAGGTCATCTGGTTCCAACACCCCTGCCATGGGCAGGGACACCTCCCACTAGACCAGGTTTCTCAAAGCCCCATCCAGCCTGGCCTTGAACACCTCATCCACTTCCCTGTGCAACCTGTTCCAATGTCTTGCCACCCTGACAATAAAGAATTTATTCCTAATATCTAATCTAAATCTACCTTCTTTCAGTTTAAAACTGTTACCCCTCATCCTATCGCTACACTCCCTGATAAAGAGTCCCTCCTCATCTCTCCTTTAGGCCCCTTTAAGTACTGGTAGGCCACAATAAGGTCTCCCCAGAGCCTTTTCTTCTCCAGGCTGAACAGCTCTCTCAGCCTGTGTTCATAGGACAGGTGCTCCAGCCCTCTGATCATCTTTGTGGGCCTCCTCTGGACTTGCTCCAACAGGTCTATTTCCTTCTAATGTTGAGGGCCCCAGGGCTGGACACAGTACTGCAGGTGGGGTCTCATGAGAGCGGAGTAGGGGGCAGAATCGCCTCCCTTGACCTGCTGGCCATGCTTCTTTTGATACAGCCCTGGATATGGATGGCCTTCTGGGCTGCGAGCGCACATTACTGGGTCATGTTGAGCTTCTCATCCACCAACACCCCCAAGTCCTTCTCAGGGCTGTTCTCAATCCATTCTCTGCCCAGCCTGTATTTGTGCTTGGGATTGCACTGACCCATGTGCAGGACCTTGCACTTGGCCTTGTTGAACTTAATGAGGTTCACGCAGGCCCACTTCTCAAGCCTGTCCGGGTCCCTCTGGATGGCATCCCTTCCCTCCAGCGTGTCAACTGCACCACACAGCCTGGTGTTTTCAGCAGACTTGCTGAGGGTGCACTTGATCCCACTGTCCATGTCACTGACAAAGATAATAAATAACACTGATCTCGATACCAGCTCCTGAGAAACTCTACTGACTTGTAACAAAACATCAGAATTCATAAATTATTAAAATTAACAAACACACCACTTTTCTAATTGTCCAGGGACCATTGTGTGGACTTTATATGAACCATTATATGGACTTACTCTGTGACTTCTTGTTTCTTAATTTATTGGGACTCTTAAAGTAATGTGGGGATTTTAGGTTTGGGTGCTTGGTTTTTTTTTTCCTCAAAGTTAGCATAACAATGACATACATTCTTTTTGTAGCTTCTAACTGAGAAAGTATACATTGATAGAGATGAATTGAGTTGTATCCTATTAAATGGCAGAGTTGGTAGGTTCAGCAGTCAGCATTCACTAGATTGGTGTTTGTTGCAGGACAGGATCTTGCCTGCCTTTGCTGCTATGTCGTACCAGGGAGAGCTGCGTCTTTGTTCTATGTCGAGAAGTGACTGCTTTTGTGTGAGTTGTTGGTTTCTGAAGAGTGATGTCTTGGAAGTTAGAAAACTTCACTGGCAACCCCATTGAGTACCACTGTAATGGCAGGAGATGGAAGCTGTGCCTCTGATTTCTGGGATACTGACATAAAAATAGTATTATATGACAAACCTAGGCATTCAAAAGTTTCACATGCCAAGCTGATTACCTCTGCCGTTTTAATTTGGTCAAATTATCTCCTAAACTTTATGCATAGTTTCAAATAACATGATCAACAACATGGGGTTTGTTCTAATGCTCCTGACTTTTTTTTATGTGCACAGGTTGGCCAGATGCAGGTGGAGAGCAGCTATTTAATATTCTGTTTGTTCCTCCTTGCCCAAGTGTGGCCCTACGCCACATGTTACCTCATGCCAGTGAAAGCATTTCCTGAAGACAGGATGCCTAATTTCCTAATGGACACTCTTATGCCATTCACCGTAATATGACGTATCTGCATTAAAAATTATTACTTTTTTTATAGGAAAGAGAGTCACAAAAAAATGGTTAAAGTGTCCATTTATGTTGCTGTCCAATATGGGGTGCCTAAGATTTCTTTTTATTTTCAGAGTACTTGGCACTATCTATCAATTAATATACTCAAAATATAACCCCTATTACCCTCAACTGCAGCTGCAAGTACCCAGTGCATCAGTGAATAAGCCCTTACAAAATTGAGAGTTCAGAAAATGAAGGAAAATAATACTAGTGCCTAGCTATTAATTCAGAGAGCATCAGAGGGTTTCTCTTAGAGACAAGTACAGAATCCACCTCTTCACAGCTGCTGTCAATGATTGAATCATCAGACTACTGCAGTTTTTCCTTAAAACCATTTCTCATTCACTGTATAATTTTTAATTTTTTTCCAGTAAGTGAAGCAGTGATCCTGTAGGAAACAGGATATTCATGTAATGGTGATTCACTATCATCTTCTGCAAGTTTCATCTTTTGAACTAGAAAAGGAAGGAAAAATGGAAAGGAAAAAAAAAAGAAACCCCAACTCAACAAAAAAAAACAAACAAACAAAAAAAAAAAACACAACACAAACCCCAAAACTTCTTTTGGGGAAAGACTTGTGTGCTGATATCATTTAAAAATTCTGAGATCTGTATGCCCAGGCTAAATTTTAGTTGCACAGACAAACTGAATTCCTGTATTTATTTATTCTTGTGTTCAATTCTACAACTTTAATAGCATGTTTTCAATACTAGCATTTGTGTGTAATTTGTGTTTCGAACCCTAAACCTTTTAACTCAGGCTTCCTGATTATTCCAATAAAGGCAATATCCAAAAGTTCTCTAACTCGCCTAAAATCCCCCTATAATTGCATCTTTTTATCTTCTAGTTCAGTATTACACAGCAGCATAGAAACCTGACAGAAGCAAGTTTATTGTCAGTTATAAACTTGTGACATTGTTAATTAAAAGCATTGCGTGGAATAGATTTTGTTAAAAGTCTGCTATGATAGTTATCAGATGTTTCAGAAGATACAAAAGCCTTTTTCTTGATAATGTATGTTTCTAGTTTGAGATGGACTCTTCAAAGTACGGCAAAGTTTTGCTACTGGCAATTTTCATGTGTGAAAGTAGCTTTAATAACAAGGTAGATATTTTTTTCTCTTTAGATCTGGTGGAGCAAAGTCTGTTGATGCTAGGACACAGCGTGATGGCTGGGTAGTGTCTCTAAAGGCTTCAAGAACAGTGTGGATTTAATAGGGGAGTAGAGTGTCAGTTGATTCAGAGGAGTAAAGCTTCAAGGTCTGTAAGCAGCTTTTTCTGTTTCTCAAGCTGTGGCTAGGTAAGACTTTAAATATGTCAAGAAGGGAATTTCATTGAGAGAATTTTAATGGAAGGGGTAGAGTTGGATTTAAGTATGAGAGTTTTATTGGTTTCATAACTCAGAAATCAAGTACAGAATGAGGTTTAAAAACAGGAATACGTGGGCTCTAGTGAGTTTCTGTCCATCTCTGTAAATCTCTCCAGATGACACCTCTGTTAACATGAAAATGTTGCTTAGTTTTCCGGTATATAAATCACATTTTTTTTGTGGCATGTCTAAACGTTGGGGCCATAACTGAATGAAATACATCCAAGCCAGAAAACATCTGTGAAACACATTTTTGTTCCTAAAATTACTGTCGTCATGTTACAGATCCATTTATAGCATGCTAAAATAATGCTAATTCATAATGCTCAATGAAACCAGACTACAAGTTACATTTTGTACCAGTTTATATCCTGTGCGTGCTGTTGGTTTTGCTAGAGCCTGCAGGTGATAAATTGTTCCAGAATAGGACCCATTTCTGATTACACTTTTCTGATTTTCTGTTGAAAGCATACAGAGAACTCTAAAACCTACAAAGAACTCTAAAACCTAAAAGTAAGATCCTTCAATTGCTTTTGTCTTGCTGTTGTGCTGGTTTTAATTAGAAATAGAAAGTTCTGTACCATAGGCAAAGTGTGCCTTCAGGTTTTCTTTTTCTGGGCCCCAGCCATGAGCAGCCTCTGTCTTGGACTCTCTCCTGGCTGTCATGTGGCTCCCTCTGTCTCTTAAGAAGATGTGGGGCAGAGAATCTGTTGTCCCTGGTGGCATTGCACATTCCTCTGGCTTTCTATTCATGTCAGAGCAGAGCCTGTTGAGCAGTGCCTGCTGCTGTCCCAACTCAGAGCCCTGTTTCTGCCAGCCAGAGCAGGGGAAGACCTCCAGGAACGGTGTCTACACAGTGCCTAAAAGGACAATGTACGGGACACTGGGTAGGCAAGGTGAGTGCCAGGGGCTCTCTTTCCCTGTTTTCTAGCCTGTGAAGTAGAGATTGGTTCCTGTTCTTCACAACCTCCCCCCTCCCTGGCAAAAATAGAATTCTCAAGTTTCCGTCTCATTCCCAGGATACACATGGATTGATTTATGTACTTATTTTTCCTGGAGGACAACTCTTCATTCAAGACAGAGATAAAGCTTTGGGATTCAGAGTTTTGTGATGGTATGCGTAGCAGGATGTTGTTGAGCAAGGTGGCTCAGGTCTGGGCTCACAGTGTCTGACAGTGCTGGGGCTGAGCCCCTCTAGATATGTTACATGAGAGTGGTCAAAAAACCCCCACGCTTCCCCCGCTTCTCCCCCCTCAGAACAAGACTAATTCACTCCTGCATTAACCAAATCTATCTTTACTGCTGTGCTTTTAAGGCTTTTTCCTTCCAAGTGCAAAGAAGCATTAGATAAAGCCTCGGGAAGGGATAGTTACGGTTTTGGTTTTTTGTTTTTTCGTTGGTTTTTTTTTTTTCAAAAGACAGGCAGTTTGGATAATAACAGAGTTTAGCTCATAAAACCAGTAGCTGTCTGATCTTTGGAGGAAGCACGGCAGGGGACAGTTTCTGCTTTTGCAGTTCAGGAGAAGGTATTCTCCTAAGTTGAAATGCTGGATTTAAATTTTCTGCTCCAATTTAAGGCCTTCAATACTGTGATTGAAGTCATTGCTGGTTCCTTTACCTAAGCTCCTTTTATGTGAATACCTGTATTCTCCAAGATAAAATCTCATTAGAGGGCAAATTGACATGGACGTATCTAAGCGTGAAATAATGTTAATGTTTTGGGGATGTTAGAATTATGCGTTATAAAAATAGTGGGAGTGTAAGGCATTGATAATAGGAGCAAAGAATGTAGAAAGTTAATAGTGGAAAAGCCAAATATATCCTTGGCTGAAGAACTTGCAAGAAATGCCTATCAACCAATCATATTGTCTAGTCAGCAACATTACTTTTAAATGACATATCGTTTAGCTTTTGAATGCCCTTCAGAATGTTACTGGTGGGTTTTCTTCTTCTGGAGACTGCAGTAAGTTATACATTTGTTTATCTTACTATTTTTATACAGGCAAAACAGTTGGTGGCATAAGTGGACACAGCACTCTTCAGAGTTGCTTAGTCTGTTTTAATTAGAGGAAAGCTGCCTGGGAAGATGGACAGTGTTCTTCTCTCAGCACCTTTTTTCTTTTTTTTCTGCAGTTTAAATTCCATTTGTTCTGTTAAATTTGCAAATAAGATATGACACACGCTTCTTCATTAATATAAAATAGAACAATCTGTAGTTCAGTGTAAAATGATCACTGTTTAATAAGCAACTCTGAAAGCAGAAACCTGAAATTCTCAGATGAATTTGGATTGTGTTGTGGTTTAACCCCAGGCAGCAACTAGGACCATGCAGCCTCTCAGTCACTGCCTCCCCCTCCCCACCCCGAAGGGTAGGGAGAAGAGGAGGGGAAAAAAAAAATAAAAAAATCTCGTGTGTTGAGATAAATACAGTTTAATGGAAAAACAGTGGACAAGGAAAATAACAATAATAATAATGGTAAAGGAATTTGCAAGACACAAGTCACTCTCACGACCCGATGATCCATTGCCCGGCCTGACCACAGCAGAGATAGCGGATTCCTGCCCCCTGGCCAACCCCCATTTATGTACTGAGAATGACATCTGTGGTATGGGATATTCCATCGGCCATTCCATTGTCCTGTCTATGCCCCTTCTCAGCTTCTACGGGAAGCTGGAAAAAGTCCTTGCCTATATGTGGTGTATAAACACCACTTAGCAATAACTAAAACAATATGCATTATTGATAGTCCTTTCATACCATATCTGAAAACACAGCAACCCCCAGAAAGAAAATTAACTTTATTTCAGCTGAAACCAGGACAGATTGAAAGTGAAATGACAACATTCTGAAAAGATTACTGATCTGTAGGGTTTGCTTTATTCTGCTTCCAGGAACTTCTACAGAACTTTGTGTTTTAATCTGTGAATATTCATATGTTTAAAAATATTGTGGGTTTTTTATTTTCTTTTAAATAGTAAATATTTATTGACAACACTGTGTACTTCACTGTGTACTTTGTATAAAAGCCATATACTACAGATATAGGATAGACTATATCATTTATATCCTATAAATATAAAATAGCATAGCATTTACTGTATTCAGACGTTTGTCTCATGTTAAAGAATAAAGGGATTTTTTTTTCCTAAAACTGTTAGGTCAGAACAGGAAACTTTTTTTTTTTAATTGATGTTGGGTTCTTTAAGAATGTTTTGTTGAAAGAAAGTTGGGAGGCATGGATTGAGTGTGTTTGCATGTGTGCATTAGAAAGCAGCTGGGTGTGTGTGTGTAACTCAAGAGCATGCAAGGTCCCAAAGTGCTGTGTGGCTATGTTAAATTGTTACCATGACACTGAATAATAGTGAGGTGATGAGCTGAATTTCTAATAGCATTAATGGTGCCAAGCAATCCTTGTCTCCTGCCAGTAAAACATGCAGAAGTATTCCACAACTAAACCTTTTCTTATTTTTTTTTTTTTAATGCAGCATGGTTCTCCCACAGCTGACTAAGGTACAGACAAATTGTGCTGAGAAGGAAGCTGGCTAGGGCAATATATATTTCTGACTGAGCTCTTTCACTGATGTGTATATGGGGTGCTTGTTTTAAGATGTAAGGATTTTCTGAAAAGTAAAGGTAGAATTCAGGCTGTATGTGTTCTCCTCAGCTTCTGGATTCCAGACAGAGTGTAGCAGGAGTTCCCCTCTGAAACGAAGCACACTGGTTTAGCTTTTTTTCTTACCTGAAAAGTCAGCCTCATGAAAAGGTTTAAATTAAAATTACATGTAACATTTGGATAACTTGATAAGATTTCCTGTTCAAATCATAGCCTGCTGTCTTCCCATCGTCTCAGTTTCTACCTCTGTCGTACCATTGAGCTGCTGAGTAGCTTATATTGCTTACATGAGGTAAGGAAAAATTGATACAGAAGGTTGGGAAGATAAGTTGTCTGGATAACAGAGAAGCAGATCTGTTACACAACCACTGACTCAGGTTGCACCTGAAGGGTGGCAAATGCCATCTTGTAGTGGCAGCAAGCGTAAAAATAGTTTCTTCCTTTTTGGCATGTTTTCACTAGAGGAGGCAGTGTCTGATTTCAACAGTTAGTGAGAAGATGATGGTTTTCAGACTTTCTCTAAGCAGGCACTCTTAAAATACAGAGTACGGGACTAACACATTAACTTAACGTTTAAGTCTGCTGCCTCTCTGTGGGGTTTTGGCTTTGAAGTTCTTACCATAGGTGAAAGTACAGCTTCATCAGTTACATGACTCATTGCAGAGTCCTGAGGGAAGTGGCTGATGTAGTTGCCAAGCCGCTCTCAAGGACATTTGAAAAGTCATGGCCGTCAGGTGAAGTCACCAGTGAACGGAAAAAGAGGAAACACTGCACCCATTTTTAAAAAAGGTAGAAAGGCGGAACCTGAGAACTACCAACCTGTCAGCCTCACCTCTGTGCCTGGGAAGATCATGGAACAGATCCTCCTAGAAGCTATGCTAAAGCACATGGAGGACAGAGAGGTGATTCAAGACAGCTGGCATGGCTTCACCAAGGGCAAGTCCTGCCTGACCAGCCTAGTGGCTTTCTATGGTAGAGTGGCTGCGTCAGAGGACAAGGGAAGAGCTATGAATGTTGTTTATCTTCTGTAACACCTTTGATACGGTCCCCCACAACATACTTCTCTCTAAATTGGAGAGATATGGATTTGATGGGTGGACTGTTCGGTGGATGAGGAGGAATTGGTTGGATGGTGACATCCAGAGGGTAGTGGTCAACTGTTCCATGTCGAGATGGAGATTGGTGACAAGTGGTGTCCCTCGGGGTCAGTATTGGGACCAGTAGTTTAATTTCTTCGTGTATTGGCAGAATTTGAACTAGATGGCAAATATGCAAGGTCTTTCTCCTCAGAACTAGTAGTAGTGACTTTGTGTGGCCTGTCACAATGATTCAGACTTGAAAGGGAGTTTCATACTGCCTTTGACATCCCTACCAGGCAACAACTGTGTTCATTTTGGATGGAAAGTTGCAGGCGTGACTGAAATTTGAGTCAGCTATGTTTGACCTAAAGCTGATTTCAGGAGCATTTTAAATTCAAGTAAAATACTTCATGAGGCTTATGGAAAAGATGTGCTTACAATGCTTGTTTGCTTTTATCATCTGGTGGATGCATCTCTTCATGTAGTTTCTCTGAGGTGAAATTAGCTCAGCCTAAGGCTGAACTTTCTGCCGCTGTTCACAGTGATCTCAGCTAGAGTCTCACCTTCAGTTCTTGTCGCCAGGAGCAAATAAAGTGGAATCTCATATTCCTCCTTAAAGAAAGTGTGTATTTGTCTGAAAGGCATGGGTTTATATTTTCTCCTCTCTAAATTAAGTTCTGGAAGAAAAAAATCAAGCTTCCCCTGTATTTGCAGAGAACAAACACAGAGTTTCACATGGCTCTCTTACAAACACTAGCTTGTCTAAAACAAGAGCTGCTGAAGCTCCAGGGATCCCTGTTGGCTGGGAATGGCCAACAGGAGCTGCGGGACCCTCTGAACACTCTAAGCAACTCATGGACACTTACAGCACTCTTACTATTCCAGAAAATATATTTGACTGTAGTTTACTAAACTAAGAAAACTTAGAGGGTCTGTAGCTGCCCGTTGGACTATCTAAGATATTTCTTTTGTTATGCCCTTAGAAAGGTGTCATACAAACACCCCAGCAGGCAGGTGAATATGAGGTGGTTGCATTGTGGTGAGGGAGAAAGGGAAGAATGGCTGTTGCTGGAGTGAAGTAATGATGAAATATCTGTAAGATGAATGTCCATTTACAAAAAGTCTAAAAGTTAAAGGTCACCATATTTTGTCTGATATAGTGTTTAGAATCAAAGCATGTCAGAGAAATGCTTAAAACAAGACACTTACCTACATCTCTGCCTTTCCTTAAGGAATACCATTCACTGGAAATCCCTCAATGCTTTGGACATCTTGAAATGGTTGACCTTTTCAGGACAGTTTTTCTCCAAGTCTCATTCCTTTTTGTTCTTCACAGAATTGGTAAGGGGGAGGCGTGTGGGAAGGGGATGGAATATTTTTCATTTGTCTCAGAAACTTTTCCCATGCCCACTACACAGATGGAAGAAATAGTTTCAGTCCCAGAAAAACTAGGTGCTTGACTGCTGGAGAGAAAAATAGGCAATTATTTTTTAATCGGAAAAAAATATGAGTAATTTGTGTATCTTATTCGTTAAAAAAGAGCTTTGTTAGAGAACTTATGAATAACTAGTCCTTAGAGAGGCCTAAACTGCAATCCAGAATGATGTAACACTGGCGGTAGCTTCTAGTAAAAAAAGACCATAGGTCCCTCCCTCACAAGCTTCTTCCACTGGTTCATGGTTTAGATATTTCCTTATGTTAGACAACTCATAGTTAGAAACTTCAATAAGCTTTTTTCATTAGTCTCCCCAACAACACTACAGTTTTCAGCTCAAGAATTCAAGAACTTTGGCTTATGGATTTCCAGTGGTGAGAGGGGCTGAGGAGTTAACAGGAGCTGTGTAAAAAACCCTACAGTGTTGTGGAGGGGTGGTGTAAGGGCCAAACACAAATTGGCATCTTCTTTGGAAGCACACAGGAAGGCAGGCAAGGAGTGTGAGGTGGAGGAAGCCTCTGCAGTCCCTTTCTGTTCTGCTCTTGGGGATGATTTGCCCCTGCATAGAAATGAGGACAGCTAATTCCTTTAGTTTCAACCTACTTACTGTCTTGAGGGATTGCACCTGGATACGGGAGGCTTGCCAGGCAGTATTGGTTGCTAAATGTGCCGCACAATACTAACCCCTTCTGGATTCCACATGTTTATAAGGATCTCCGTGGCAAGCAGCATCAGAACATTAACTGGAGTGTATTGGCTCCATGTAAACAGGTACCTTGAGTCACTGCAGAGAGGATGAAGGCATCCACTACAAGGAATTTATTAAGGGAGAGGGAGTGCTTTGGTGTGTATTAAAGCAGCAGGAGTGAAGCAATGTAGCACACAAGGAATACAGGGAAGGTGCCAAGTACAGAAAATGCAAAGGGTTCCAAGATGTAATAAAGATAAGTACTGGGAAAGTATAAAGGAGGGAGAAAGAGACTGCAGGAGAAGTGACAAATATGGAATGAAACCTTTATAATATGTAGAGTGTGATATGTAAGAGAAGAATTTGAATTTAATGAGATGATGTAATATCATCCAAATCAGAGGAATGTATTAATCGGCAGTTAATCCTGCTGCAGTATAGGAAAGCTCAAAGAAAGTTCAGAGAAAATTTATCAGGCTTGCACAAAAAAAAAAAAAAAAAAACCAAACCACGAAAAACAGCCTACATGTTCCATTCCCTGTGGTATATGCCAGCCCTTTACACAAAAAGGCAGGCACAGCAAAACGCAAGCACCTCTGGTGGGATATTTGTTGGTTGCTGATAATGATTAGCTCTCATAGGGAAGCAGTTGCAGCCTTCAAACAAAGGGAAGCCTGCTGTACAATGAAAAGGGCTAAACGTAAAACGATACTTCACACTAACAAGCAGTGTAAGGATTTTTAGAGCCCAAATAATAGAGAGAGTTTGGACTTTTCTGACCAACAGGCAGCAACTGTCTCCTGAGAACATAGTCGCACAAGGATTAATTATAAACATGCAGCTTAATTTCCAAACATTACAAAACATCTGCAAGGTACAGATTGCCATTGTACTTACAGTACTGCGCGAGAGCGTCCTGGAGCTTACAAAAATACATGCTGGAGCCATGAATCAAACTGGGTCACGTGACAGAGGGGAGGTACCGGGCTGGCTCCCAGCCAGTGGTAGGAGCTGATGGGTGGAACAAACGGGGCATAAAAAGACTAATATGACTAACGGATCCTGGATGTGTGGTACCCTTATTTGGATCTACAGGAATGTAGGCTCTAGCAGTTCTGCAGCTCTACCAGCCTTTTGCCTGACACTGGAACTGCTGCTCACAAAGTAGAATCCTGCTGCTCTGTGGTAGGAAGGATAGAGAAAGAACATGGCCTGCATTTTGAAGGTAAATCTCTATCTGTTGCTTGAATGCATTGTTAGAGAGCCCCTCGCTGCTCAGAGGCATGGATTCGGTATGGTCCTATTGCATCTTCGTTGTCTTTTTGAATACTGGCTTTGTTTGGTAAATTAATATGGAGAGATTCTGCAACGTACAGCTGTGCTCTGCTTCCCTCTGCCATTCTTTTCCTCTTTCCCTGCATTGTCAGAACTGTGAGCTAGCGGGAAGGGAACTGTGTACCGAATAATAGGAGGGGGGTGAGGGGCTCTGGTTTTTCTCGGCTGACTTTAAGCTGAATTCCTTCAGGAGCAATAGCATTCGGGCAACAGACTTCCAGTACAAAGGACAAAACGGGGGAAGTTATTTTCTTTTTCTGACTGTGCAGTATTTACTGCTTTTAAAGCAAAGGTTGCAGATGTTCACGGCTATCCCAGTTACTCCTTAAGCACACACTCCTCTGCTGAATTCACCCGAGATCCACATGCTCCACACAATTATACTTAATATTTAATTGCTTTTTCTAATTAAGGGACCTATTTGATAGAAGGTTTTTCCCCTTCATGCCAGCAAATATAAGCGTAAACTTACCCGTGTGATCATATGCTTTCTCCACCCTGCTTTCCTCACTGAGATGAAAGTATTTGCAACCAGCATGTCATGGAGATGGAGGGAGCATCACTAGCACCAAGTGTTGAATGAAAGGGGAGGAGGCGGAAGTGCAGGCAGTTGAGAACAAACAGTGTTTGTTTCCTTACAGTGTTGTCACTTGCAGGGAGTCGCTCTCCTGTGCCTGGCTTGAAAGTGGTTTGTTTCAGATTCATTTGCTATCTCCCTTGCTCCTTTCTGTGTGTATTTTTAATACATTTGCACTCCCTTCCTTTTAGTAAATAAAACTGCTCTGTGAATGCTTTGTTAGTTTCAGTCTGATCTTCTAACAAAGGGTTGATTATCCCAGACTCAGGGATGGCCTCTCATAGCAGTTGCCTTCAGCATATGAGCAAAATGGATAAATTGCGAAGCTTCAAAACAGTCCCCAAGTAATAAACCTTCCTTTGTCTCCTTGAATCCAATTCTTACCACTTTTTTTGGCATTCAACTTTAAAAACAACTTCTTATTTTGCTGCATCGTTCTCCCCTTTCATTCATTCCTTACTAGTGTGTCTGTGGTACATGGATGGTTTTTGAGTTTTCTTTTGTGAGTGTGTAGGTTGTGGCAGCTTATATTAATAAATATGGCAAAGTCTGCCTCTAGTGCAGAAACTTCCCTGAACTAGCAGGTTCTGCTTGGAGATAGATGGTAATGACCTCCTTTAAGCAGACAGCGCTGACGCAACTGAGAGTTAAGTTGTGACTTGGGATGAGGAGATATGAGCTCCGTGAATGGAGCCTGGCTTCACAGAGATTAAGTGTGTGCACTCCTTTTTAAACACTCCCTGTATGACTTAGCTTGGATCTGCCAGTGATCCAGAAGACAGAATTTCTTTACTTTTTTTTTTGACTATGTGGAGAGATCACATGCAAAATCTTCCCTCTGGCCCTAACAGTTAAATAAGAATATCCTTTTACAAGAAAACTCCACTGTCTCCCCTCAGCCCCCAATCCTTTCCTCTGCACACAGTCTGGTGATGGCCTGCCACAAGCATGACTTCTGCAGGCCCTTCTTTTTACAGTATGAATTATAGCACAATAAACACCTTTCCTTTGCCCAGTCCTGGAGCTCCATTTGGTTGTAATTCTGATTATTAAATCAATAGATAAATTGGTATCCCTTGACACACAGCTCTCTGCCAGCTTAATTCTTAATCTTGTTAACACAGGCAGGTGCAAGGATAAGAAGTGAAACAGATATGTGAAGATTAGCTTTGCCATAAGGCAGGCTGAACTTTCTCAGACAGACATCCCATAGGATTTAAATGTCTAGATTGAGACACCTAACTGTGTATAAGTTTTTAATGTAATGCCTATAGGTATTCCTCAAGCTTTTACCATAACAAGGAAATCGAGAATAATGTGTATATTTTGAGGTAATACCAGGCTAATTCCTTCCTGAAAATACAAACCTGTTAGCTACGTCGTCCTCCTTTCTCTTAGGTTTGTCCTGACTCTGTCATTTATTTAGTCAGTAGCTTGTGTGGAAACATTAAATAAAATAATCTGTGCTCTA
>VYZM01007483.1:3809-18398 GCA_013398915.1 Dromas ardeola | reverse complement strand
AAGTGTATGCCCATCCAAGCCATAAGCAACCAGTTTCTCCAGGAGAAAGCTGTGGGAAACAATGTCAAAAGCTTTACTAAAGTCTAGGGTAGACAATATCCACAGGCTTTCCCTCATCCACCTAGCAGGTGACCTTGTCACAGAAGGAGATCAGGTTTGTCAAGCAGTACCTGCCTTTCATAAATCCATGCTCACTGGGCCTGATCACCAAGTGGTCCTGTATGTGATGCATGATGGCACTCAAGATGACCTGCTCTATAACCTTCCCTGGCACCGGGGTCAGACTGACAGGTCTGTAGTTCCCAGGATCCTTCTTCCAGCCCTTCTTGTAGATGGGCAACACATTTTCTAGCCTCTAGTCAACTGGAACCTCCCCGGTTAGCCAGGACTGCTGATAAAGGATGGAAAATGGCTCGGTGAGCACTTCTGCCAGCTCCCTCAGTACCTTTGGGTGGATCCCATCCAGCCCCGTATACTTCTGTGCATCTAAGTGGCATAGCAGCTCACTAACCATTTCCTCTTGGATTACGGGGTCTTCATTCTGCTCCCTGTCCCTGTCTGCTAGCTCAGGGGGCTGGGTACTCAGAGAACAACTGGTCTTACTATTAAAGACTGGTGGCAAAGGCGGCACTAAGTACCTCAGCCTTTTCCTCATCCTTGGTCACTATGCTTCCCCCCCACATCCAATAAAGGATGGAGAGTCTCCCTAATTCTCCTTTTGTTGTTCGTGTACTTATAGAAACATATTTTTATTGTCTTTTAAGACAGTAGCCAGATTAAGTTCTAGTTGGGCTTTGGCCCTTCTAATTTTCTCCCTGCATAGCCTATAACAACTATATGCAACACTCAAGCCGTGTTAGTGGCATACTGTATCAAGTCTTCAAAAAGTTTGCTTTGCTCACCTCACATTAAGATGACAAACTACTCTTTAACTTTCCATGCCTCTTCTAAACATTTTACTTATTTTTTACATAAAGACACTTTTTCTGCTGTGTTTTTGAACTTCTGTTTTCTGCTGTTTACAAACACTTATAAATAATTTGAGTTACAAGAATTAGAAACATTTCCAACCTGTATGCCATTTCCAAAAAGACAGTACGAACACCCGATTCATTCCACAGGTTCATACACAACAGTTTAGATCATTTGTTTTAGAGCTGTTTCTCACATCTCATATATAAATCAAGCACAGCTTTAAAGCATACGAATTCTAGAATGTACTTATTAACCTTGTTTTGATAACTAACTTTCTTAAAGCAGGCCTAAAAAAGCCCATGCTACTAAGAACTTAATTAAAATAAGTATGTTGAAAGTTCAGATTTTTCTCAGTAGAAATGATAATAGCTTGTTCTTTCAGTGGCCAAAGAATTTATACAATTCCTGCTTTGGTACCATTAGGATTTATATATATGCCTCAAATATTAATGAAGATTAAAAACTTTCCTTCTTTTTCTGTCAGCTACACTAATGGATCTTAGATTTACAAATAATGTAAGATGAAATGAATAAAATATTAAAACAGTTTCCTCTGTAACGGTGACAAAAGCTGTAGGCTGAGTTGAGATTAAGATGCATCAAGACATGTAAAACATCTGAACAAGGACTGGTATTAATATATAAATGTATTCTTCACATCCAATGTGAAATACTTTAAGCCAATTAAGCAGCACAGACACAGCTAATATATGTAGCTGATTTTTGAATTTGTATACTATTTATCTGAATTACTGTAGCTTTCCACAATTATGAAGTTGAACACGAGCAGTTTTGTACATTTGCGGTCACCGTACAGCCTACACATTTAGGTTTTCACTTCATGTTATTACACTGCTCCAGGCACGCAGGTTTCCATTAAGCCACAAAATTTATGTGGTTTAAAAATTATTTCTAAAAGCAAAGAATTAGAGATGACACCTGCCGTGTCTTCTATTGGAAAATAATTTTAACCACGAAATCTGACAATGAAGATTCACCTTGCTCCATATATTGAGTAGTAACAGAAACCTATCATCCAGCAATCAACATGCACTTGTGCCCCATTTCAGCTCTCCAGGGTAACTAAGGGAAACTACCATCACTAACAAGAGCAGGGCTCTGTTGTCAAAAATCAGTTTTGATCTTAAACCATGATGCAGTTCTTTTGGATGGAAGACCAAGGCAGTGAGTTAAGATCAAAGAAAATCAGGCCTGGAAAAGAGGAAGATGATCCAGTCGAGCCTTCTTGCACTGAGGTGAAACAAATAATACTTGATTTATGCCTGGCAGAAATTTGTCCAATTTGCTCTTTACATCAAGAATTCTATGTTTCCTCCTCATCTTCTTTTTTCCCTAGAGTAATTAGGGAATCAGGTTTCCTATCTTCCTTTGCAAGGCTTTTTTAAAAAAAAAAAAAAAACAAAATGCAGACCTTTTTCGGTTTTGTTCCTCCAGAATCTCTCCAGCCTACCAATGCTACATAGTATGAGTTTCCCACATTCTCACTGGAACATAAGCAAGGATAATAAAAAAGTAAATCAATCCTCCATTACTTGAAAACACTTCTGTAGTAATAGGCCACTCGGTTTCTTCTAAATTTTTTTTTTCACAGAATCAGAACGACAGAATGGTTGGAAGGGACACCTGGGCCAACCCCCCTGTTCAAGCAGGGCCACCCACAGCCAGTTGCCCAGGACCATGTTCAGATGGCCTTTTGTAATTCAGAATTATCTTCTCCATTACTTCACCTGTTTTTCACATTCACACATTTTTTTCAACTTCAATGTAAATAATAAATCAATTCTTCCTAAATCAGCACAATGACATCCTAAATCTGATTTTTATGACACTTACGTGCAAAACTACAGAATTGATTTCTTCACTGCTACAGCAAAGGTAAATCCAATATATTCAGGCTAGCTGGTTGATAGACCTGAGATCTTAAAAACCACATCAATACAATGGTGTGGATTTGTATTGCATTTTGCCAGTTTTGCTACTGACAGATTTATGTCCATCCCTCACTGTAGAAAGAATATGATCACATTACTGTGATAGTGCAGTAATATTATGGCTCAATTTCACTTTAATTTACACTATTGCTTAAGAAATGGCTAATAAAGCAGTTTTCAATATGGGAACTAAACTAGTACAATATATGTTACACTATAATGGATAGCAAATTACCACCGGGGGAAAAACGTATGGCAAATGATGCAATTTTAATTTATTAAATTTTCAAAACTCCAGCAGAATATTTTTTAGGATGCTCGTATGAACACTAACTCCCCAGTCAGCTCAAGTAACATACCATACCGGCCTCTTCATGTAGAATACTAATTAAAATTCCTTTAAACTATGAAGGGGTTCATTGTTCATCTAATGAAATATTTTAAGATTTATAACTTGATAGACATTAAAGTATATTTACTTGACAAATTTTTAACTGTATTTAAGGAAAGCATAGAGAAAGCCCATCCTTCTATTGAACCATGTCATAACATTTGCTCATATTGGCACTACGAATCATCATCAGCTGCCTGATTGACATATAC
This sequence comes from Dromas ardeola, assembly GCA_013398915.1. Lineage (NCBI taxonomy): Eukaryota > Metazoa > Chordata > Aves > Charadriiformes > Dromadidae > Dromas > Dromas ardeola. Next base: position 14,868 of record VYZM01007483.1, on the reverse strand, counting down.
GCTTAATTTCAGAGAAAGTCTTACTTTTTTTTGTGGCATTTAACTGTTACCTTATTATCAACAGTGTGATTATTTGTTTTAATGCTTACCTAGCCTTACATTTTATTATACATTCCCCAACAAGTATTCTAACTTCACAACACCTGAAAAAACAGGATTTACGTACCTAAGTCACAAAAGTGTACTATATTTCAAAAGCAAGTGCACTCGTGGTGCTAATACTTCCATTTAAATTGGGGGGGGGTATGAAAGAAACCTGTTTGACAAAAATCTGTGGTAGCTCAAATTAATTTGTGGTTGCTGGTAGAATTTAACAGGGACACACAAGTGGCAAAAGCAACCAGAATGCTACACAAATACACGGTTTTGTTTGTCTGCAGGCTGCTACACTTCTTTTTAATAACTGCTCTTTCACTTGAGATAGAAAATTGAAATACTTAGAATGTTTTATATTCATATTGCAAATGAAACATTACTGACTCACTTAATCAAAAAAATTTCAATACCTTTTCTCGTAATTGAGTTATAGTGACTGAGCTTAAATAGTCATTTTGCTGATATAGCAAAGAATAGTAGATGTGACATTTTACAATTGTACCAACAGGGTGATAGACTTCTATTTGCTAAATACTCTCCTTTATAAATATATCATAAGGAGGGTAACTATATAAGAATTACCTAAAGTACTAGGCAAGTTAGTCTTTTGGTTTCTGATGTATGTTTGCAGCTAAGGAATGACCATGTGTCAGAATGCAACCTCACTATTTTTGTGAGCTCCTACCGAAAGACATACAAACCTCATGAAGTTCAACAAGGCCAAGTGCAAGGTCCTTCACCTGGGTCAGGGCAATCCCAAGCACAAACACAGGCTGGGCAGAGAATGGATTGAGAGATGCCCTGAGGAGAAGGACTTGGGAGTGTCGGTTGATGAGAAGCTCAACAGGGGCCGGCAACGTGTGTTTGCAGACCAGAAAGCCAACTGCATCCTGGGCTGCAGCAAAAGAAGTGTGGCCAGCAGGTCGACGTAGGTGATTCTGCCCCTCTACTCCACTCTCGTGGGACTCCGTCTGGAGCACTGCATCCAGCTCTGGGGGCCCCCCACCATAAGAACGACCTGGACCTGTTGTAGCAAGTTCAGAGGAGGATGAAGATGCTCAGAGGGCTGGAGGACCTCTCCTGTGAAAACAGGCTGAGATAGTTGGGGCTATTCAGCCTGGAGAAGAAAAGGCTCCAGGGAGACCCTATAGCAGCCTTCTAGTACCTAAAGAGGGCCTACAGGAAAGATGGGGAGGGACTCTTTATCAGGGTGTGTTGTGATAGGACGAAGAGTGACAGTTTTAAACTGAAAGAGGGTAGGTTTAGATTAGACATTAAGAAGTAGTTCTTTACAATGAGGGTGGTGAGACGCTGGCCAGGTTGCCCAGAGAAGTTGTGAATGCCTCTCCTTCCTGGAAGCGTTCAAGGCCAGGCTGGATGGAGATTTGAGCAACCTGATCTATCGGAACGTGCCCATGGCAGGGGGGTTGGAACTAGATGATCTTTAAGGTCCCTTCCAACTCAAACCATTCTATGATTCTGTCACAGATTATATGTCAAAGAGAAAGTTAGAATCCTGTTACAAAAAATAAAAATAGCTAAGAGTGAATCATTGTTCAAATAAGTTTTTTTCCCCTTTTTAAAGTTTGAGTTTACTGAAATGTAATTTCTTTAACTGCTCTTCAGCTACACAGCTAAGTATTAATTAGCATTGCAAATAGATGTTTATATGCCTTTTTTAAACCTAAGTATGGAAAGCTCATAAAGAGGAATTAAGCACGTTGATATTCAGCAGTATAATGGCTACCTTTAAGGTGCCTCAGTCAGAGAAGAGAATCCAAAGTACAAAGGCAGAAATACAAAGTCAGGCAAAGAAATTGCTTTCATATTCATTTTCATAAGTAAAAGCAGGTGTTTCACAAAGGCAGTCCAAAAATCTGCATATCTTATTTGTTACAGTGACAAAGCAAAAATGGAAAATACCCAATTAATTGTATAATTAAGTCACCTGAACAATCTCCTGGAACAGTTTATCTTCAATAGCTACCGAATATTTTAACAATATATATGTCAGTGTTTATGAGCATAAGAGAGTAAGGTTACGGTTTTAATCATAGTAATCAAATCTAGAAATCAGGTCTGCCTTTGCCTGTAGTAAACTATTATTTTAATAGTTTCTAGAAGAAGTAAGAAAGTACAGGACAGAAAGTAAACTCAAATTGAGAAGTCGATTATGAATATTCAAATTTTTCTTAAATAATCACAAAGTTAATCTGCATAAGTGTTTTTCCCATTTCCCAATTTAATAGAACAAAATAAGCTGTAAACTGACAAAGGTACTTCTGAAGTGCCAGAAGAAACAAAAAAAGTTTCACTCTTAATTAACATAATATTTGCCAGCTTCCGATAAATATCATCATTTTCATTTTGTTATGATTTCTGTCACAAAATTCCCTTTGTACTGAAGTGTTCCATATAACTTCTCTGTCGTGAGGCAAACTTTAAAAAAGGAAGGAAAGCATCAAGGAAATAAAATTACTAACCCTTCAGTTCTAAGGCTTTGCACAAGCAAAGCTTGAAGAAGAGAAATCAGATAATCCATTCAGTAATTTTACGCACATGTAATCTAGCTACTGAACAGAATCCAGCTGTGTGTTTGTTTTTAAAATTTCAGTGAAAACTAGAAACAGGATTCACAGAACACACATGCTAGATCTGGAATACTGACTATTAGATCAAATAATTCCTAAACCTGTTTTCTTCATTTTAAATGGAAGTATCATCACCTTGATTTGGTTCTATTTTACAGATGGATAGCGATCAGATTTCCATATATTTCCTGCATTAGTAATAAGCAAGTCATTCTTGTGACCAAGCAACATGGCGAGTAGAAAAGGGATAAAGGTGTGATATTTTGAAATATGAAAAACTAGACTTCCAGTAAAATGCTATGAAGACTGTAGAAGCAACCAACTGTTCACAAATCGTTAAAACTCGGACAATAACCTTGAACACAATCTGCCAGATATGACACTTGTGAAAAAGGCTGGAACTTTGTACCGGTGAGACCCCTTAATCACAATACACCTCAGGAATTAGACCAGATACTGTGAGAGTTAATGTTATCTGCCAACAGTTTTCAAAATGAATGCCAGCAAGTGAAACATATATGCATATTTTAAAGCAAGTCACAACTGACTTGGTTTAAAATGTGCGTTACCTCACTATTAAAATAATCATACAAAATAAGAAATAATACAAAAAAAACCCCACACATCCCCAGAAAACTTGAAGGTAAAATTTCCTGTGTACGCCCCTTCTCTCGGCCTATTTTACATTAAGAGATAATTAAGTCTACGTGCCTGCAAACTGCTACAATAACGTAAGTTTCTACATACAATGAGGTTTCCACAGACAGTATTTATCCAAAAAATTCAAGACTGTTCCTCATAGCAAAGTAGTTTGAAGATAGTTACAAAAGCAACCACAGTGAAAAGGCTTTCTTTCAAGCACTTTTTTTCATATCACTACAAAATGCACGTTTTGTTTCTTTACAATAAAAGGCAGAAATTACAGGATATTCTAGTATGCAAAGCTGCACAGTGGTAAGTATGACTTTTTAACAAGCTGTCCCAAATTAAAAGAAGAAAAAAAGCTTTTGTGTGTTTGGTAGCAAACTTATCGGATTAGAAATGCACTGATAATTTTACAGCATTCCATAACATTATGTGACACTACTAATAGTTCTTACACACATATATACATACACACAGAGATATATACATATGTATACACACACATCACGAATGCCACTTTTTCCTTCAGTTGGGTGAAAAAAAAACTATGAAAGGTATAGGGGGAAGGATGACAAATATTAAGTTCCTTGAAGCTGTCTCAGGCTCAAAAAGATAAAGAGCTGAACACAGAGTAGATGACTAAGTAAGTTTGATTATTTTTTTTTTCTGATGAATAGTACACACAGGCACACACACAAAAAAAGCCTTTAAAAAGAAAAAGAACATCTATTACTTATAAAGTGTATTTGGAAGTTGCACAACACTTCTCAAAGCTATACAATATATACAATCAAAAGTTACATCACGACCCAAATCCTCAGGTTTTCTTCTAGGCCCTGCTAACGCATACTAACTACACTCTAAAATGATTTAGTATTTCCATTTGGATTTTCTTGCCCAGAGCAGAGAATCATTTTCCCCCTCTGGTGTCACTCCTGCAATAAAATAGGAGGTAAAATGTACCAAGTTGCAACTTCTGTAATTTACTGAAACAGACAGGAGCTCTGTGTCACCCTCATGATGATGGGACCTAAAGGAAAAAAACAACACATTTTTTTCCATAATACAAATGTAATTTCCCTATACTCGTCACTACCACTCCCTATCCTGAGAACTCCAAGTGCCATGCAATAGTGCAAGACCAACCTGACATACCACTGCCTTGAATTAACAGTGCTTTTCAGTTACATTGGCAAACGATGATTTTTTTTGTGATGCAGTAGGTAACACATAAAGTCCCAGACTACACCAAGCAGGATTTTTTTTTTCCCCTAGATTTTGCTGATTTTACAGCTTAAAATGTCATCTTTCAGATTTCACAACATTATACAACATGAATTCTACACCTTGTCCTAATGTAGTCCTCAGCATTTTCTCCTTAGAGTAGAGAACCAATCAAGCCATAAAATCATGCTACCTCCTACAGTAGTTCCATCTGATGGGGAAAAGAAAAGGGAAAAAAAAAAAACCAAGACAAACCGACATAGCAAAAATACAACAAAAAGCCTTCTACAAATCATACAAACATGCATCCTAATGCAATTATTTGATTCTGTCTTCCTCATGTGCTAGAAAAAAAAACACATAACTAATTTACTCAGTTATATAAAGAGTCCAGTGTTCACATTAAAACCAGCAAAGATCCTTACAGATACTGATTACTGGCTTTTAAGAATAGAGGACTGTTCTCAATTTAGAAAAACAAATGGCACCAACCACACTATTATACTACATACAGATGACCAGTCTTTCAAGTCTTCTTTATAGATAAAAACTTTATTTTAAATAAACATATTTTTAAGTTTGGCTTTTTGCCAGGTCAACTGCAAGCATCCAATCTGGAAGACATTGGTTTTAAAAATCTTCTGTTAAGGCTTGGAAATTTAAGAAAATAACTACGAAGAAAAAAAAAAAAAACAAAACCGAAACAAAACACAAAACAATCGCAAGTATCTCCAAGTCAATGCAATAGTTATCCTCTATTTGACTTTACTGAGTTTAGGTTAATGACCTGTAACTTAGTCATCTACACACGAGAGCTATTTCAACTGCACTACAAAACATATTAAACTACCTGCAAGTCTTACGACAATAGTACTAACTGAAATTTTTCTAACTCTGGAAAAGAACATGAAAGTCAATAACGATCATGCAATTTTTCTTGTCTCTCACAATATCCTTGTATCAACACCAGGATGTTACAGTCTGGCTGGGCGGAAAATCAAACAGATTAAAAATAATAGTTGAATGATCAGGTTCAGAGGGTAGTGGTTCATGGGTGGTTCTCTGCCTGGCAGCCAGTAACAAATGAAGTACCGTAGGTGTCCATCCCATCCTGTTCAACTTCTTTATCAGTAACCTGGAGGTGAGAGAGTGCATTCTCATCAATTTTGCAGCTGACACCAAATTGTGGGGATCAGTTGCTACACTCACAGACAGGGAATCTAAAAATTCTGTCTCCAGTTTTGAGCCTCCAAGAAAAGGAAAGACATTGATAAAATGGAGCACGTTCAGCAGATGGCCACCAAGCTGGTCAGGGGCTGGTGCACTAGCCCTGCGAGAAGAAGCTAAGAGAATGAGCTTGCTCAGCCTGGAGAAGAGACAGCTCCAGGTGGACTTAGCAGCATGCCAATACCTACAAGCTTATCAAGAAGACACAAACAGCCTCTTTACGCTGGTACATGGCAAGTGGACAAGAGACAATGGGCATAAGTTGAAACAAGACAGGTTCAGATTGGATATAAGGAGAAACTTTTTCCCAGTAAGGACAGACAGGCAGTGGAAGAGGCTTCCCTGAGAGGTTATACAGCCTCCATCTTCAGAATTCTTCAAGACCCAACTAGAAAAAGCCCAGCCGAACCTGGTCTGACATCATAGTTGGCCCTGCTTTGAGTAAGAGGTTGGACTTCCTGAGGTCCCTTCCAAACTGAATTAACGTATGACCAAGGATGCAATCCTATAATCTACGTCTTTGAATTTAGTGAAGATATGAAGGCATGGATACTTGCCTTAACAAAATGTCCAACTTCTTTAGGTTTCTTATACATAGGCAGGCTTATGCTTAGAGTATGGGGTGTTTTGAGTACTTTGCACTAACTATAGCAAAAAGGATGGTCAAAGAAGTGGCTACCCTCTCCCTCTCCACTTCTTCCCCTCGACCTCACCCCTAGTACAAGTCAAAGCTGTCTGCAGAATTGTTCTTTACTTTCAACAGCTGGACAGGCTGTCTGAAATATATGGCAAGCAAGTCTCAAGGCATCATTCTCTAGACATAAAAGGCAGATCCATCCTTTTAAGCCAGTACCTCAAAAAGAAGAAAGATAAAGAAGCCAGTCCAAAAATTTGCATCTGTGGGGAATTCATTCAGAGCAGGCATATCACCAAGAATGCTGATAAAATTCTCATGTAAATTCACTTTGCAGTCTGAACAATACAAAGAAAGCATTTCCCTCCCTCCCTCTTCTTCCCTCAACTGGTGTTAGCTTTTAACCCGTCATTAACCACGTAACCCAAAAAGACATATAAAGCAGCTTTTAAAGTTTAGCATAAAGTAGTTTATGATATCTTGACATGCTACGGTGCCATTAAAAGCTCCATACGCAGATAAAAGCTACAAAATCAAACGCTAAAAAAAATTGAATCATCTCTGACAAAAAATGTAAATTAAAATGATAGATGCATTATTAATATAAACTCTCACAGAAAGAATTCTACTTATTCAAGGACACGATCATACAAATTAGAGTTGTGAATTGGAAAATGACCCAATATACTATAAAGTCTTTCTTCCTGCTGTCAAAAAAAAATATTCTATAACATGTATTACCCAGTGTTTTGTCCTAGGAAGTTGAAAGTAGCTTAACTGTTTTCTTAGTGTGTTTCCCGTCACTAGTCACTAAGGTGAAGATTTCCAATTCAAGAGTCATGGCTCAACACAGCATCACAGACAAGTTACAGAGTGCCACAATCACTCTGCCAGGTTAAGTGGAAAAGATCCTACTGTAAGCAGAGAAGCATACCTACAGGAAAAAAATCTTGATATTGAAAAGATGAGAAGGATATGCTGGCATACAGCTGTCCTCGTAGAAACTCATGGCACTTTTCACAGTAAGTGAGGTGTTAATTCTGGTAACTTCTGTATTGGTCCCAAACAAGTTTTAATTTTCAGGTAGACAAGATGATGTTAGAGGGTTGCTATAATGGAGGACAGGCCAGTGACAGCAACCCTGCTTTGAGGCTCATAAACTTTATATCACGTTTCACAATTCTACAAAATAAAAATTACCATTTTTATAAACTTCACTGCACAAGGAATACAGAGCACTTGCTGACAAGCCATTTAGCGCACCACTGCTACCGGGCAGCACTAAAATCAAGTGAAAAGCATATTTTATTTGTTAATTATCATCTCACATCTACAGTGCTCTATTTTTGACTATTTGACGGAAACAGAACGCATGCCATATGTCAGCAGGATATAACAAATACCAGTACCATCCCACAGATCTTCCCAATCAACAATCACTCACACAAATAGCACTGGATAGCTTATCTTCGGCTATTTCTCTTCATGCATTTAGTGTCCTTATGTCTGGATTGAACTAAGCTGTACCCATTACTGGTACTTTAACTCCCATTTTTGGTTATGCAAAATACGACAATCACCTGCAGTTGTGAAGTTTGATGCCAGAACTAAGGACACCGATCCCAATTTTCTCCTGAGAGTTAAACATGCAATGACAGTGAAAAATCTCTAGAAAGTCTGCCTATTTCCATCTATTAGAATTTAAATACTAGAACAGCATCATCTGATTCCTGTTAAGCTCTTTCAGTACTACAAATGCTTTACCTTCTAAAACACTGAATTTCCACATTTGTGCTGGAACATAATATAAGGCTGCAACTTACAACTCCCTAAGGGAATCATGTCAATTGGCATTTTAAGGATTAATTCAGTGACCTACAATAATACGAGTTTCTTATGCACAATATTTGTCAGTAGGCAACATGGGAAGTTCAGAATTCACTTAGAGAGCCCAAGCTTTATAAAGGCAAGCAAAAATATTCTTGAATTGCGTCCTCTAACTTGTTAAGTGTTTTCTGGTCAATGTCTGTAATATAAGAACAAGGAAAAACTGAATATAAAAAAGGGATCTATACGCAGGATGGTTAATATTTAAAACAGGAAGGAAAAAGGAAAAAAAAAATCCTGGCAGTATATGCCCATCCAGCTACATTATTGACCTGGTAAGATATTCAGAGCTTGTGGAAACTTTGCAAATCTTCTGGAAACTACAGCATGGTAGGTCTCATATATGCTTACACAGCTTATTTTTAGTCACTATAAAGAAAATTTGCAACCATAAGCAGGTCTTTGGGGACAGAAGGCCCCATCTAAAAAGGATTAATATCTAGTTATATCAGCACTCCTTCCTTCTGGTTTTACATTTCACTGAAATGTCAGAGGCAGCACTTCACTGAATGGCTTGTGCAAATGAACCAAGCACAAAGAGTTGCCTATAGTTTCCCAGGGTTTGCTGTAGTAAGTACAAGTTATCTCTAGAAACAGCTTTTTTGAAGTGATTCCCACTGTTTCATGAAGCATGTTATACTGTGCACGTGAGTTTAGTTCATCAATAACACAGAGTTAAAGGGGGCCTGAGTTATCAAAATTAGGGTTTAGGTATAAATGCATATGAAAACTGAACATGTTCTAAGCAAGGATGAGATACTCATGCAATTATAATGCATTCAAATATTGGAATATTTAATAGAGTCAACATTTATGATGAAACCAAAACATTTCAGTCACATGAAGACAGAAGGAAAGTAGTCTTTACTGAATCCTTAAGGAAAAAAGTTATGACTTCTAACTTCAAAATCCTGCTTATAAAGCTACTCTCAAACATATAAATGACACAGGCAAGAACCAATGCTTTGTGTTATGAAAACATAATAACTTACATATGAACTATCTATGTAAAATTAAATACCCATAGAAGCAATCTGCAAGAAGGGATTATTATTCCACAAAAGGATAATACAGTACATATTGTCAACTTTCCTGTTTTATCATAGAGCATGAGGCAGCAAACAGTTCAGAAAATGCTTCGTATGCAATTGGCGTCTGTCCTTCAAGAATAGTCCTCATTTCTAAACAGTACTAAAAATATTTGAAAAGGTGAATAGAAATATTTTTCAATTCCTACACAGCATTTATTAACTTTCCATACTTATCACTGGGCAAATATAACACTTTCTTCCTGAAGGAGGTAAGTACAAAGCTTCCTCACTCAAATACTATTCTCCACTTTTTTCCAGACTATATATGTATTTTTAAATCAAGGAGCCTTTGCCATATCTCTGCATAACACTAATTTTCATTTGGTCAAATATATAGCATCTGACTGATATTCTGAAAAATCAAGATTCCCAGTAATATTAAAATATTTGAATTGAATACCTTAGTTCAAATACAGCAAAATGGCCAGTATCAGAGAACAAAAAACTTAAAGAAAAACCTAATACTATAGTAAGACAAAAAGAATACAAAGGGACTGATTTCCTACCTAAGATTAGCTTTTGGGTTTGTGTCTTTTTCTTTTTAATATTTTCTTTACATAATGGTCAGGTTCTGGATATTAAAAAACAAAACAAACAAACAAAAAAACACAAAAACACACACCTATACAGCCTGTTTCACCCAGGGAGAGTTGTATTCTATCAGCCATACCTACAGTTCCAGCAGAATTACTGTCACTTTCTACAGAATCACATCAATGTAAGCATCTTTAGAAATATGCACTGACCCTCTTTGAGCAACTAGCCAGGAAAATTAGGATATGGTCAGGTGTAGCATCTTCCCTACATCACAGACTCTCAAATAGGGGGCTTGAAATTCAGTAACACTTGCTATTTTAATACTTCTTCTGTTCTCCCCTTAAACAAACAAACATCACAGTGCTACATAATACCAAACTGGAACTCACACAAGACCATGTGATCTTCATTACTGGAGATACTCAAAGCACCTGGTTAAGTCCCTGCACAACCTGATCTAGTATTAGCTCTTCTTTAAGCAGGTGTTTGGACCACAAAACTCCAAAGTTTTAAGTCCGTAACTCATAGTTAGGAACTAAACTATCAGAGAAGTAAGAAAGCCAGACTCCTAAGAATGACAGAGAGTGAAAAACAGCAGTGGAGGAACTGAAGGCCACTAACAAACCAAAGCTAGTGTTACGTTGATGAACGGTAGGAAGATAATCAGATACGTATCTGACATCTGTATGGGAAAAGCTGGAATCCACCTGAAGTAAAAAATAAATTTCACTGATAACTACTTTTTTACTTTTGCTGAACCTGTACCTACTTATGACTTAACCAGTTTCCAAACAGAGCCAGACTGGAAATGCAAGCTCTGAACTGAAATTACAGTAATAACGAAACCCCCAAAAGAGATACTTTTGAAAGATTGCAAATGAAACTGCAAAAAGTGAAAGAATTCCTTGAAGAATCTTTTATTCATTTTAAGCTAATAAGTCAGAATTATAATTAAGGCACTTGGCAGATTTCATTATAACAGATCAGATACTAATTCAGTTCGGATATCCAAAGCTGTGGGGTGGGGGGTGAGGGGCAAGGAACTAACAAAAGATATGACTTCACACTTGGAAAAGTGTGATGTGTGACATTGCAGGCTGCAGAAATCACTGAAGACAAAAAGAAAA
>VYZM01007482.1:99911-119003 GCA_013398915.1 Dromas ardeola | reverse complement strand
AAAAAAAAAAAAAAACAAAAAAAACCCCAACAAACCAAAAAAGAGGACGCTTTCATTTCAGTTTTGTTCAGAGCTTTAAAAATGACAGGGAATTGTATGAAAGCATGAATTAATACTAGCTTAATGCTAGTATTTCAGAAGTCCTATCAAAAGCTGTTGCCCAGTTTGTCAATTGCTTTTATATAGTGTGAATCAGGTTTGAAGCGCTTTGCAAAAACAAAAAGACTGACAGGAAATTAAATTCTAAGGAAGAAATAAATTAAACATTGAGACTATTATGCTGGTTTCTATTCATTGAGGAAAATCTCAATGAATTCTTCTGGGGATCCTTTCCCTACTGAAAGATAAAATAAGAGACAAAGCCTTAGGGAGCATTCAAAAAGGATACTTCTCATAAAAAGTTGAGGAACTTTCTTGTAAGTTGGAAAGAATGTGGTTCCAGGTAACAAGAACCTTTCTGTAAATACAATTGAGACCATAAGGTTGTTTAGAGGCCCAGGGCCAGAATATATGCCATTTATCCATCTAATCATTGGATAACTGGTGTCATAAAACTGCCTGTTATGTGTAATACTTTCATGTACTGACTTTACAAAGTCTTTGAAAACATGGTGAACAGAATAGGCCCCTTTGCAAACAGAAAAAGCAGAAAATCACCCAGAGGTGAAAGGAAAAGGTACTGCCATGGTGCCTTTGGATTGTGATGATCATAGGCTGAATGTAATTTGGGATAATGATGATAAGACTGATTTTCTCTTTAAGAATTTTAGAAAGTTTTCTGTCAGTGTTCACAGCAATTTCTTTGTCCAATATGATTAGGGCTGATTGACCTTCTATGCCACACCTCTGCTTATGTGTTTCTTGCTTACTTATTACTGAAGCAAAGAAAGTAACTGCAAATATCACAAAAGGTTAAGAGATTTGGTTCCAAAGCATTGTTTGATGATACAAACCTTGCTTTGACTAATGTAACTATTTGGTCACCAAAACTGAAATGGAAAGACTGGTAGAAAGAATTTCTTCTTTTCATTACGTTAACATATAAATACAGTTTCAAACATGTCTGAGAGATTTCCCTTGTTTTACTTCAAGGATGAACTTTGTAATACAGATGACAAAACATAGCTGATAAAGATCACTTGAACATTTTTTCAATTCATGTTTATTTTAAAAAAATGGGGATAATCTGCCTTTAATGAGTTTAGTTTATTAGTAAATTTGGGACTGAAGCATTTAGGCTGCAAAGAGAAGCATATGTAAGATTATAAATTAAAACAAAAACCTAAACCCAACATTGCTGTAAAATTGAATCATGATTAGTGGCTATAACAATGTAAAATACTTCTTTTTCTTCACATGAGAGAATCTGTTCATTTGTACTTTTTCTTCATTTCATAATCTTCATTTGTGGCTATTTCATCAAAAATATTGATAAATTTTAAGCATTTTGTTTTAAGATCGTTACATTTTATCCTTATATGAATCATAATGAGTGACATTTTCTTTTGAAAGTCAAAACTTGTTATTTCTGCTTACCATTTTGGCGAGCAAGGCTCTTTTGATGGGTTGTAACAGATGCCTATTGAATTACTATGAAAAGAAGTGTCATTACTGTCAATTATATTAGTGAAAACATTAGTTGTACTTCTTGTTGTATGCTTTGTGTGAAGGTAGATTGTGGGGTTAGTGGTATGTTGGTCTCTCAGTGAAGGAAAAATGCGGAAGAGTCTTCTCACAACAGCAGTCCCTGTAACATTTTCTTGCAACTGGTGGTGTAAGTGAAACTGTGGGGCTTTAGTATCATGACAGTACCATTGTGTAAAATGCCAATCTGTCTGTTACAGAACCAGAGGTTTGTGGGTGATTCCTTAGCTCTGTCAGTTACTATAGCTTTAAAGAGTCGGATGGGTGTGTGAAAATATACTGTGAGGTTCAAACCTTCTTGTTAACGGAGAATAACCGACTGAGAAACGTGAAGTCCTTAATGTCTTTGAAGGTAATGGCAAAATTTCCGCTGAGTTCATCAGAGACAAAGTTTCATCTGCAAAGCTCTGAACAAATAGGGCATATCTAGCGAAAGTAAAATATTCTTGGTGTCTAGTAGATTTCTGCAGAATTCATAAAAAGACAAATTTGAGAACAAGTAAAATATAGGAGTAGTTAATTAACAGTTACTTGGGTTTTCTCTTAGATATCTGATACTTGTCTGTTGCTTTTGTCTTCATTGTTTAATTTCATCTGATTTCATAAAAGAGACAGAAAATTATGAAATGTGGTCATTACCAAAATAATATTATTGTAAAGCATTAAATATCCTACGATGTATAAGACATACCTAATTCTTTCCATAATCAGAGTAAATCTTATTACTTATGAAGGTTTGAATATATAAAAATAAATGTCCGACCAGTCCTTTGAAAATTAGTGTTAGACATTGCAATATAAAACTTTAAAACAGGCCATGCTTTCAGCTACTTTATTATAAAGGCAGAGTGTCTTTATTCTTCACTCTGAATGCTGTATTTCATACTAAATTTTAATATTTGGCATGTATTTATAAAAGAATATTAGCACTGAAGTTTGGTTTTACTGTGCTTGGTCATTATTTTCCTTTACCCAGTGAAACTGGTCAGCGTTATTGTAGTTATCTCACATGTAGATTTTCATCTGTGAAAATGTTTCTCTTCATGTTGCTGATGCAAATTTTTTTTAACGGGGCTCATAGAAGTCAACTTTTTCATAGAAATAACTTTTCATCCGTTTACTTGTGCAATGATTGGCTGTAGAATCATTGCACTTCAATGAGAAAGTCTCACCCCATTCAGTTGCACAACACTCAGTCTACAGAGCAATTATCTTTCACTCCAGGGCAACTGTTTCTGTGGCACGTGAGGAAAAGGGCAATGTACTTGTGTAAATTAATCTGATTGAACATTTGGAGGGGAAGTGGAATTATTATGTTGCAGTTATATTATGCCATTGCTGAAGGCACTAAGCAATCCTACATAATTGTAGCCATAATTCCAGCTGCAGCAGTATTTTAAATTTTGTGGCATATACAATATCCACAATGAAAAGGAGAACTATTAAAAATACAGTTTTGGAGCAAGCTGTATGATATATAGCAGAGTAAAACAGGTAAATAAAGTTTGTAATTACTAAATACAACTTTAAATTGTGTATTTTAGACCATAGTTACACTTAGCCTCTTATCAGAGGCAAGGCAAGCTTGGAATGTATGTCTCGTAAATGGATTTCTTAGTATTTATGAAAATCTGTGAAAGTCACACATCTTTGTATGGTAAAATTAAGATGGACACTCTTCTCCCTTTTACTCCTATTTTCTATTAGGTGGAAATGGCTACACTCACATGGTCTTTTTGAATCCCCATGCTTCTGTGAAGGTGCTTCCACCTGCAGTCCATCACCACTCTTTCAGAGGACACACTGTTTGGTATCAGAGCTGGTTGAACAGGCAGTTCATCTTGTCCTCCACAGCCAAAGTCCACAGCCTGATACACTGAAAGGATCTGCCATCACTTTCCACTTGCTTTAGTGCACTGGAGTGTGTCTGAATGCTCTGACTATTGTGGCTGCAGTCTCTCTTTTCAGATACAGCAGCTTCTCCCCATCCTGTAATAAAAGTGGCAAGTATCTCAAATAAGAGTCTTTGGCACAGCTGATGCTCCTTTTTCCTCCTCTCTCATTCCACTTTGGTTGTCTGATGTGTAGGTCTGGATGACTACTTTCTTCATATAGGTTTATTCCTTAAATCTTAGTTCTCCCCTTTATTGGCAGAGATAATACCTTTGTCTCCATCTTTTACGTTTTCATTTATAAAAAGACAGTTTTCCTTTGTGATGGACCAGTGGTTGAGAGAAAGGCAGAGCTAATGCCCCTAGACCAATCTCAGACGGCGTCTCATGTCAGTTTTTCAGTATCTGTCACCACTTAGCTCAAAATTGGTGGATAATTTGAAGTAGAATTTATTCTGGGAAATGAAGGTTAAATTCTGAAATGGAGACAGGAATACAAAAGTTACATTCACAGTTTGATACCAGTATGTCCTATTTTCTCAAAAAATACTAGCAAAAAAAGTGCCACCTAAGCAACAGGGCAACCAGTCCCAGCATCCCTCTGGCATGCTGAAACTCCAAGGAGCTGCAGTGAAGAACAAAAACAAAGTACTCTGGGTTCAGCTGTCAGCTGTTTTGGTGTAGACTGAAAGTTGTGCTGATACTCCGATAGACTCGATTTAGTTTCATTATTGCTGTAGATGAGAACGTAACTCAGCCCAGCCAAAATCGCTGTGCGCATCTGCATTGTAGTGCTACAAAAGGGTATATCCTATTACCTTAATAACCAGAAAGTTTGTCCTTTCAGAGACTTAATCCAATTTTTAACCAACCTAAAGTCTTCAGATAAGCTAAAACTGACATGGAAAAATGCGACAATTCTGCCATCTTGCTGAAACTGTGTTTTAGTGTATCACGACCATTTGTCCTGATGGGACACCATGAAGGCCAGCAGCTCCTTGGGGTCAGGAGCAGCAGGGGCAGCCGGGACAGCAGGGCAGGAGCTGGCAGCCTGTCCCATCCTGTCCCACCTCCCCATCCAGGAGCAGAGCAGCCGGGGGGCACCGGGGCAGCCCCGGCCCCTGGCATGGGGCACCTCCCTGGGGATGGGGCCAGGCCAAGGCTGGGCTAGGAGGTGGGCCCACCGGTGGGCCCAGCTTGATGGGGCCCCTGGCCAGGAAAGGCTGGGCTGTGGGGAGCTGGAGACCGTCCCTGCTGTGGTCTCAATGGGGCAGGGACTGTT
The DNA here is from genome assembly GCA_013398915.1 of Dromas ardeola. Classification (NCBI taxonomy): domain Eukaryota; kingdom Metazoa; phylum Chordata; class Aves; order Charadriiformes; family Dromadidae; genus Dromas; species Dromas ardeola. The sequence goes on along the minus strand of VYZM01007482.1, from coordinate 114,185 downwards.
GGCCCTGGGGGGCTGAAATGGGGACCAGGGACCTGGGCAGGGTGGGGGTGAAGGGAGCACTGAGGGAGCTGGGCAAGGACAGTCAGGGCTGGCAGTGCTCTCGGGGCCATGGCAATATTTGTATTATCTGTGAAGATGAAATTCGTTAGAACTTTATTTATTTAAGCCTACCACATGGGAGAGCATTTTTATTTCCCTCTATTTGAAAAGAAGCACTTTTAAATTAAATGAATGGATTGAAGATGATATTTTGTCATGCTATAGCTGTAGCTGGGGTTATGCATATATATGACTGGAAAAGAGGGTTTCTATTTATTTTTTTATTGAGTAAGGAAGGAGAAGCTAACAGTTTACAGTTTCTTACAGGCAGCATAAAGACAAATTCATTCAGTAAGAAAACTGTGTGCAAACCTATATTTTTACATGGTCTGGTTGCGTCCTAGTACCTGGAATAAAATGGATCCATCTGTCGAGTCTTTCCAGCTCGTGCCCTCTCCCTGTGCACCCATTTAGGTAATGTGGGAAGGGGGAATGTAGCCAAGAGGAAAGGGACAGCCTCAGTGGGAAATGTGAGTGGTTGTTCTATCCTGTGCCTTGGTGTGGCCCTCTGTCATCCCACTTTAAATGCCACCTCTGCATTCAGCTCTGGAGCCCCTAACATAAGAAGAACACAGACCTGTTGGAGCGGGTCCAGAGGAGGGCCACGAAGATGATCAGAGGGCTGGAGCACCTCTCCTATGAAGACAGGCTGAGAGAGTTGGGGCTGTTCAGCCTGGAGAAGAGGAAACTCCAGGGGGACCTTATAGCGGCCTTCCAGTACCTAAAGGGGACCTAGACGAAAGATGGGGAGGGACTCTTTATCAGGGAGTGTAGTGATAGGACAAGGGGTAACGGTTTTAAACTGAAAGTGGGTAGGTTTAGATTAGATATTAGGAAGAAATTCTTTACTGTGAGGGTGGTGAGACACCGGAACAGGTTGCCCAGGGAAGTTGTGGATGCCCTGTCCTTGGAGGTGTTCAAGGCCAGGCTGGATGGGGCTTTGAGGAACCAGGTCTAGTGGGAGGTGTCCCTGCCCATGGCAGGGGTTGGAACTAGGTGATCTTTAAGGTCCCTTCCAACTCTAACCATTCTATGATTCTTCCACCCCCTTACTTTGAATATCTTCTATATGAATTTGGGAACGTGAAAAAGAGGTGATTGTTGGAGTGATGCAGAACTTGGTTTTAAGCCCTGGATCACTAGGCATCCTGAGCTGTCTATGTGCTGGGGAGAGCCAAATGAGAGCCACCAAGCCCATGTTCTTTTTCACTCCAAGTTTACTATTAAAACCCAGCTGAATTAATGAATTTTTGGGAATAAAAAGGTGAACTGAACCTGAACCAAATCCTGCTGTGCTTAATTTGCTTTACTGATTCCCCGTTATCTGCAACAGATAAAAGTGAATAGATTATTGTTAATCTTAAATGAGCTATTTGACTGATAGTTGCAGAGCTGGTGACCTTTTGCTTTTGGTTAGGGGATTGTGAGTTAGCATTAGGACACTGAAAGCAACAGTAATTTATCTGTATTATCTGTTTCTGATATGCATCAAAATGTGTTGCTCATTCTAACGTTATGTAGTGTGACTATTTCCTGAGATCCTGAGATTTCCTGAGATCCTTCTGCACCTGCTTTTCATGACTTTTGGCATTTGGATTTTGAGCTAAATGTTACACGTGGAGAGGAGTTTCTATTTATTGATTTGGAATTTATTTAGTGAAGGAATAGTGGACAGAAAAAGGAAGATATTCTTCTATAGCATATTAACTGAGATTAGAGCTCTTCACTCACTGAACCCCACGGTAGAAGCTGCAAAAATGTTTTAAATAATACATTAATTTCCATGGTAAATTGTATATATCGACCTTTTTACTTAAGCTGTCTTTCCATAATCGGCTTTATTATCAAGAGAATCCTTCAGAAAACTCTGATGTTTCTTTCTGGCTTTTGCAAAATGTTTTTAATGTGAGANTCAATTCGTGTACCATACCTACCTTTAGGAGGCAGTTTCAGAGTCTCTGAACGGTCTTGCAGCACTTAATTTCATCCCGGATTGTCAGGGTAAGACACAGTAAGTAGGTGCCTTCTGAATGTGACTGACATTGATTGTTCTTTTCACCTGAGGATCAGGAAGAGGCAGTGAGACCTTGTACTGCTTATTGGTGTAGAGCAGAAGTGTGGATCTGTAACACACTGACATGTTTAACATTTCAGCAGTTCAAATCTGCTCTCTGGAATTCTAATTCTGCTTCAGCAAACTAGTCCTGACATGATTTTGTGAAATGTGAAAGGAGAGGTGGTGGAGAAAAAAGGAAGATGTATTAGTTAGTGCTCTAATTTAACGGCCCTCTGAATTTCAATCTCAAAGTAGCACCTGTTTCTAAGATGTTTTGTTCTATATTTTAGAACAGTATCTCTGAACGTTTCTACCTGGAGGATTACAGAGCACAGAGTATAGAGGGGTAAAGCCTCACCTTATTCCTGACTTAAGAAGCATGAGAGCAATTTCTCAAACCTGTTGCATTGTTTAAACCACAATCAGCTTACTGCATCATTTATCAGTGTAATAGGTGAAGGACTGTTAGTTGCTAAGCATTACCAGGTTTATTGTGCATTCTTTTCAAAGAAAGGTTGTAGAAAATTAAGAATTTGGCAAAGTGCCTGAATTCAAATTGCGCTAATATAATCTGATTGTACATTTATTTACGCAATGATGTCATATTAAAAAAAATATATCTATGAGCAATAGGTTTCATCCTGGACACAACTCATCCATCAAATGAGCTGCATATTGAGAAACATGTTCTTTTAATGACTTTACACAGCAGACTCTGCATCTTGCGGTTTTTCTTCCTTTTCTGAAGCAGAATGTTTCAGTATTTTACAGGGCAATTTTCAAACTTCCTCCTACTTATATTTGCTCAAACTTAGGTTGCATTACTCAGCAAGTGTATAAATTAAATATGTTTAATTTTTTTTCTTTCCTTAGGATGTGGGAAACACACTCAGCTATATTATTCCACTGTCATTTTGTTTTGTGATTTTGAACAACCCTCTGGTTTTGGGAGATGATTCTTGTATCTGGAAGATTAAAAGGAAGAAGAAAAAAACTGAATAATATTTACGCGGCTCTTTGAGTATATTAGATTAAATGACCTACAATTGTCCACAAATTGATAAATGTTGTACTTCATCTTCAGAATTTAGAAACAAGGAAACTATAGGACTTAGAGCATTACAGGAAATTTTTCAGTCCAAGCTTTTGAATATTTGTGTACTGTGAGATATTTCTAATACTGTAATCTAAGAATGGATGCTCTTAAACCTTATAAAGTGCACCACATTCAGCTTTTTCACATAACTTTGTCATAAATAGTAGGAATTTGAATTTGGGAGGAACTCCAGCAGAAACTGAAACCAAGACCTTATATAACTTGTAAAAAGATAAGGAGTGAGATGTAAAAATTTAAAAACAATAATAAGGATAATATCAGCAGGTTGTGGAGGTGGTAAGTTGGCACAAGCAAAAAGACTGGAAGTGAAAAGGGTAAGTGAGTGCAGACTTTATGTGTTTATTATTATTTGTCAGCTTCTGGATATTTTTAGCTGTATGGAAATCAGTGCAATTCATGACTGTTTCCCCAAGGAACTTCAGATCAAACTTAATATAGAAAACATAGTTCAGTCACATATAATATACAAATTAGAGTTTCAGCTTCATCGTGGTCCAAATATATTGGATGAAAAAATAATCAATTAAAGTAGTATGTTTGGGGTTTTGTTGTTCTTATTGTTTATTTTTTTTTAAATGGCCTCTGCTGAAAATTTAAGTCAAGGAAAGGAGATTGTAAAATATATGCTACATGATTAACTTAATTGAAGCCCAAAGGAATTACGGTTTTGAAGCATGTGGTCTTTTACAAAAGCCTAAAAATTACTGCAATCACTGCAAGTGATTGCACCCACAGCAGTAAAAGCGAGTCAAGTATCTCATGACCTGGAATTCATGGGCTTAGTTTTTTTTGGTTGTTGAGTTCCCTTAAAACAAAGCATAAAAGAAAAAAACAAAACAAACAAAAAAAAAGGAAAGCATAAAATGTAGTTTCTAGATAACCACTTTTAAAGCTGTTAAATGTTAGATTTTGAAATATAATTTCTCTTGTATCAGTGGGGTTCAGTACTGACTGAGTGACAGCTAAAGCAGTTAGACTACTTTAATGGGGTCCAAGACCAACTGAGTGACAGCTAAAGCAGTTAGACTAGTTTTTATTGCTTTTAAAGTACTTTGTGCCATATTGATGGACTCAGTGTTGTACTATGCAGCCTTGTAAATATGGAAGTTCCCTCCCTGAGACTTTCCAGTTATTGTTATAATAGTGTATGTCAGGGTTTTTACTTGATATTGCTCATGTAGACTGTTTCAGAGTCCTTAAATTCCACGGATTTGTTGTTATTCTACAAAGATGTCATCTGATATCTTTATATCATGCACTGGTAACATTTATTTTTTATGATATGATAAAAATTGTAATTTTCAAATACTACCATCAAGTTTAGAAATCTTATTGAATCTATTACTTCTGGAAGTTAGCTAATCCCAAAATAATTTTAGCATCATATTTTTTTTACACATTGGGAGAAGAAAATTCAACTTCAGTCTTAGTAGATATGAAGGCTTAGTTCAGCAAGATATTTAAATCTGTTTCTATCTTTAACCATGAGTATTTCTGAGTTCTAGATTCACAAAGCTTTTTCTTGGCAAAGAAAGAAGGAAGGAAGGAAGAAAGAAGGAAGGGAAGAAAGAAAGGAAGAAACCCTTTTGCTAAATCCTTAACTTAAAAAGTGGACAGAATGTAATAAAATGTTGTCCCTTTATCTACTTCCTTAGATAATGTTGTGAAGCCTTGAAATATTCCATCAAATATTAAGTTATGTTTAGATAAAGACGTATTAATTTGTATCCTCAAACTTTTAAGTATTGATTTTGAGACCTTATTTTGATCTCATCGGAGCTTTATCCTAGTGTGATTCTATCAGTTATATAGAATTATCCCTGACTCTGAAAGCTTAGATCACCCTTTTGAAAGCCATAATGGTTTATTAGGCAGTTTGGGAATATGAACCCATATGCTAAACAGCAGAAGAGACAGAGTTATGAATCCTGTGTTGTCAATTACAGTGGAAAGGAGATTTCGAAGTGGAAGATCATAGCTCTGGAAAGGCATATGAGGAAAATCCCTATGTCCAGCTCACTCCTGCTTGTTTTACAATAGGCATTGCACTAACTTTCCCTTAACAGTTAAATAGTTAGAGAGTTACACGTCTCCAATGATGAATATCAGAAAATGGGAACAAAAGCCACCAGGCATGACCTGGTAAGTTCTTCCAAGTCTGAGAGGTTTTTAACTCCAGAGTACAGAACTAGGAATGGGCCTACACCGTAGAGTTTTTGTCAAAGTATCTAAATGAACAGATGGATTATACTCATCTTGGTTGTTTCAGTTTCGAAGTTTCTGAACAAGAGACTTGAAGTTTGTGGGGCAAATGGAACAGTTGGCTACAAAACTTGATGGAAAAGTAAAAGAAAAGAGTTTTACCATGTAAACATTTTGGAAGTCCAAGTGGTCTGTGAATAACTGCCCCGTGTTCTTATTCTCTACAACTTGAATCCCAAGCAACAGAATTTTGTTTTTCTCTGAATAGAAATTGTTTCTTTACTACTGTGTTTTTGCCCAACCATGACCTACCTGGTCTGCTTCTGTGTGGAAATGATGTTGGGTGAACACATCTCAGGGACACCCCAGCTGCTTCCCCAGGAAATATAGAAAATTGATCAGAAGCCATAGAAGAACAGGCTTCTAGATGGAGTGGTGGGAGATATGCATAGGCAGTGAAGGTGATCTGATAAGCTTGACAGCCTAATGCATTTTTGCATTGGCTATTGCAAGGTTGGTATCTTGAGGGTTTTCAGGGACAGAGGAATTCCTAAGGTGGCCGTACGTTGTCAAATATACTGAAAGAGACTGAAAAATGATGCTGGAACTCCGTCCGGGAAACGACTTCTTTTTAGCCTGTTATTTAGACTTTGTAATGATGGGTTAGGCAGCTGAGTTCTTTGACTGAACATGGAACTGTGCTCTGTACACTGATGCTATTATTTTTATTATCAGAGAAATATTTTTTGCATTATTATTTGTGCCCATATAGAAAGATCCCACAAAAACAGGCCACAGACATTGTCTTCATCCCTTTTGAAGACAAGCAGTATAGTCTAGCTAAGTGTAATTTGGAAACCTGAGAGAGCACATACACTCCAGTCTTCTGTTAGGAAAGGTCTGAAGATACAAGCTTTGTCTTCCTGACCTGTTCCCATGAAGGTGAACAAAAAAGTTCATTGGACTGAGAAATCTAAGCCATTTTTGAGGAGTTCAGTGCTGCTCTAGGGTCCTCTTAAAAATCTTGTACATAACACTGCTCTCAAGCCTGGAGCAGGACTAGTCTGTTCACAAACGGATAAGAAGAACTCCCAATTCCATACGTAATAAATAATTAATTGAAGAAAAGTTGCTAAATGTTGTGTTTGTTTATGAACAGAAGGGTTTAGTAGTAGAATGTAATGATGGTCAGAGCAAGCCAGATAGGCAGTTATTTATAGGCTATTCTGGTGTTTTTACTAGAGAATACTGTTTATTCAAAACTTCAGACAGAAGAGAGATTGGTTTGGAGTTTGTTTTCCTTTCTGCTTTATTTTTCTTAAGCTGAATTTAAAAAGAGGGACTATAAAGGAAAAATCCAGTACTTGTCAGTTTCAGACTTTGTGAAGACAGTTATCCCAATCCCTGCAAGGACTGGCGTGATCAGTGTCATGACCCCATCACACTATAAGGGGTTTGGTTTTGAAAGTGGAAAAAACAGTTTCACAATAATTGTAGGTACACCAAGATCACGAAGGTAGTGCCTACTGTTTTCTCAAACATTACACTGCAGTTATGGCAGCAGATTGATTGTCAATTGATTTTCTCCAAGACAGTTTCTTTTAAAAGTCATAGGAGATAGTAGAAGATTATGTGACTGCATATGTTAAGGACATTTCTTTTTTATCTTTTGAACTACTAACTTGTCATCTCTAAAGAAATAAAATTTAGTAATGAAAGTTTTTTCTCCTATGTTTTTAACAGATATGTCGTCTTTCTTCTGTTTCTTCCACCATCCAAAAGATATCCTTGGTGGATATTTACTAGTTGTCAGTCCTTACATGGACCCCAAATCATGTCCTTACGATCTTTCCCAAATCATGCTCACATTCAAGTGGTAGGTTATAAATTCTCATAGCAATACTTTTGGACTCTCACAATATTTTCTAGGTTGACTGTTAATAATTGTTAAAACTGCTGCCTGAAAACTGCTACTTTTACGGAAGGAATGCAATACTTGGGAAAAAAAGGAACATAACCTCTTGGCTGGTTTAAACAGCAAGAAATGTAAGTATTTGTCATTGGGTGAACCATTTTTTTTAAACAGGCTGATGGCTGAAGAAATACAAGAACCTGGAAGCTGTGCTGTTGCTAGGAGAGGTAGTATCAGCAGCTCACAGAAGAAATCTAAGTTTTCAAAGGAGGAGCATTTCCCAAAGAGTGAAACACTCTTTAATATCTTATTTAGCATTCTAGCTTTCACTTCTTTCTAAATCAGACTCAGTTGATTATGCTTTATGAAGAATTATTTTAAAATATGATCAAATATCACGGGCACAACAAGTCTGGAACAACACTTCTGAAGCTAGAACCATCACAAAGGATTCCCACTAAATATCAGTATTTATACTTCACACACTGTTTTTTTTTCTGATATAGTTTCAAGCTCAGATAAAGCTGCTTGATACCAGGGTTTCCTAGACTAACTTGCACTTTGGCATGTTTATTAACTGGCAAAAGAACTTATATTTTGGGGACTGTGGGCAGCAGACTCCTTGACATCAAGTTTACAGAACTTCAACTAAGCCATCATTTCACATTGCTCTGTATATGTTTCAGATTTAACTTTTCTGCCATTTACTCTCAGTATGTCCTTGCAGCTTATCCTGATGGCATTGCTGTCACTTACACTGAAAATAAGAGGCCAGTCTTGTCCCTGGGCTATGTGGACGTCAACAGTTTCTAAAAATAGTCATGTATTTTGTTCTGGTGCATGATCTTAATTTAGCTGAGCTTCCTGCCTTAATCATTCCTTTGTGACAGGTTTGCCAAATCCCAGATCCTCAAACACAGCTGTACAGCCCCACAACACCCATATTAATTTCCTGCCTCAGTGTGTTGTGCTAACATTGACTTAATTTGCTTTAATTCAGTGTGTCACTGGACTTGTGTACAGAGCTTGTTCTCTTTACTTGAGAACAAGTAAAGTTACTCCCTCTTTCACTTGAATATTTCTAAAATGATTAAGAATGCTTATAATTAATTGTCATTCAGGTGGTACCCAAAACTGCACTTAAGTAATTTGTTTTCAGTAGGCATGTCACAAGCAGTGAACTTTGATAGTTCTGGTAATGATGTGAAAAGTTTTAAAATACAGCAGTTACCCATAACCATGTGACTGAAGATGTAAGGAAAGTATCTCTTAATCCATCTCTCTCTTCTCAACATTACTGCTCATAGTCAGCTTATCCCTAAGATTTACATTAATTCTCTTTCTCAAAGTTTAATCTTTTGTTTCCCAGGTCTGTTGAGGGTAGAAGGGGGAAAAAAGAACAAAAATGTAAAGAAGTTAGGTTCTTCCATATACCTAAAATGCTTTCCCTTCAGTTTACCAGTCATAGTTAGAATATGGAATACTATTGGTGAAAAAAACAACAAAATTTATCTTAGTATATGTGCTTTTGATCAAGCTGACTTTTAGATAAGAACAGTTTTGGAAAATACTATGTAATGGGGAAATGCAAACGATTTTTTTAAAATCATGTTTCCATCTTCCCCTCCTTCACATCTTTTTCTTTCCTTGCCCTTCTTATCAACAATCTCTTCCCTCACCTCTCATGTTTTTCTCTCCCCTTTTTATGCTTTTTCCTCTTTTATCGGTTTTCTCAGACTGGCACCATGTTACATTTATTAACATAACTACACTTTGTGGATTGTTCGGAGAATTTTCTTTCCTACTTCCGTTACCTTGGGGGAAAAAGTGTGCTGAAAAAGAAAGAATCCTGTACCTCCCTCTAGTTCCATATCCCCACAGGGTGAGGGGATGGAGTCTTTAAAATGTAACCTTTCTATTCCCTGAAATAGATTTTAAAGTGAATAAAAGAATTGTGACCTGAACTCTGTCCTCTCCCCTATTTTCTTGACTGAGAGTCCTGGAAAGTAAAAAAGAAGAGCAAAACTCCTGCTTTGCTTCAGTGACTGTGTGTGAAGTGCAGCAGTCCTTTAGTACTGTTTAGTGTACCAATATAGATGTACACCTACTATACCTGTGAGTTTTGGAGACCTCAATGGAATTTTTTAAACTTGAGTCCCATTTGATTTCAAGACTTATGTTTAAAATCTTTCAGGTAAGTTAAAAGTCAGAAAGTACTTGAATTAAGCAATTTATGCAAACTTAAGTCATCATATATTTTGTCATATTTTCGTGTGTACCCTAGGACTCAGTTTCAGTTACAGAATCATAATCTGAATTTTCCACTGGAACCCACTTTAAAAAAAAGTTCATGTAAAAAGTAACCCATAATGAGATATCTTCTGGTACTCTCATGGGTAGGCTTGGAAGCTTTAGAGCTGTCATTTGAGCCAGTATACCAGCTGTAATGTTCTGCCAATTTTTGTGAGCTTCCAAAAGATGAAGCTTCTAGTTTATGTTTATCATTATCAATGAAACCAGCTTCTGGCATTGAGGATAGTTGCATAAGGCAGCCTACATCCATGGTATTTAACTGCCTTATCCTTTGAAGCAGGGTGGCTGTGAGAAAATTTCCTATTGAGAATGATCCTTATACTCACTCCCAAATCATGTGGCCTGTTATTTTGGAGAGTACTAGTTGGCATGGACTACATCCATATGAGTGTCCATACTAACAGCTTAACAATATACACAGTAAATTCATTGACATCGATTAATGTTAATATTATATACAGTAAAACAGGTGTAACACTACCATGCCTGTGGAATTTTGGTCTGATTTTTGGGTACATTTCCGTGGAGGCAAGTGCTCTGTGGTGGCTACAAACCTTCATTTTCACTTTCCTGAAGGTTGCCTCCTTCTTCCCCATCCATCAACTTGCCCATGGCCCAAAAGCTTCTTCATTTTGACCTACTCTAACTCCTTTCTGCTGATCTACCAAGTTTCAGATTCCCTTCCACATTCTTCTTTTTCTCTTCCTGGTAGCACTTTTTCAACATGACTTCAGCATCTTCCAGTCTGCTTGACTGTACGGTTCAAATTTTTATCATCTTCTCTCAGCCACATGTAGTAGTTCTCATATACATTTAGTGGAGCCTGAAAGACAGTCATAGAAGGAGTTATTGATATTAGCCCGACTCATATTATAGATTGCATCATGGGTGTGTCCGAGACTTTACAGACAAAGAAAAATTTCTTATGACTTTCAGTTTTTGGCGTCCTGGCTCTCAATGAGCTCAAGAACACATTAAGTAAAATGTAAACTGAGAAGTAGTCAATTAGGTAGAAAATCAGAGAACCAAAATGAGTAATTCCCAGTGACTGATCAGTGACTGATTAAATAGGGATGGCACCTATAGCTGTCCACCCACATCTGTCCTACACAGGTATCATTGCGGTAGCTCAGTGTTCCTGGACCAGCACATTTTACCACTACCCAGTGTTTGTCTGAACCAACCTCAGTTTTTAAAAGTGGAGCAGGCTGTAGTTGGTGTCTCTTTGCAATTTACTGCTATTACCCCTATGACTGCACTAAAAACCTTCAGGAGAAGGCTGTATGGACAGCTGGGATGACTGTTTCACCATCCCAGTCCAATCCAGCCCTTCACAGAAAGATTTTCAGTGAGGGCTGCTGCTTTGAGAGGGATATTTTCTGATTAGCTTTAAGTGTTTCTTGCTGGCTACTTAACTTTGTTTATTTTAATTTTACAGTACTTTAAGTGCTGTGTTTTCCTATGTGGCATATTTTGCATATCTCAAGTTCACTTTTTATACATTTTGACAATGTACTAGTGCAGGAACAGTTTGACAATAAATAAACTTGACTTGATGATATTACAACAGTACTGCTGCAAATTCCTGCTTTCTGGAGTACAGAGGAGTTAAAGAGGCTTTTGCTGCAATCATATAAAAACTCAAGTGTAAGATCTAATTACGTTCATTAATTTTGAGACAAGTTATTGGTGTTTGTTTTCCATAAGTGCTGAATTCTTCTATATAGAAGTATCTGCTCTGAAAAATAAGAAATGTGGTGAAGACTACGCAAACCATGACCTTGGTATCTCTGATGGCTAGAATTTCCTAGTTCATGCACAGTATTAGTCCACCTTCCTTCACTGGCAACCGTTTGAAATAGGTTAAATAGGTGACTTTTTTTTTTTCCTTAGCCTGAGGAAAAGTAATGTTTAATGGTAGCCTTTCTAAGTGATTTTGCAGATAAGGCAATACCATAGCAGCAACTGTAATAAACCTTCGGTGCTCTCTATACCATAGCTATGCTGTCCCAGAGATGACAAACAAATGTACAGTTTTTAATGGTGACCACTGGAAGTGTGTGCATGCTTGCCATAGGAATTCTTCTTAGACAGGAAGGTCGCTGTTGATTACAGGACCTGGTAATAGAAGCTAAGTTGCAGAGGAGACTTCAGTCTAAAGCTGTCAAGTGGTCACTTAATCACATTAGTTTATCAACCAGTTTTTCAAATTATTCCTTGGTTTGGTTTTTTGTTTTGTGGTGTGTTTTTTTGTCTGTTTGGGGTTTTTTTGGTGATTAACTTGGTTATTTATGGAAAATCTGTAAATTCATACCTTAGAAAAGGAAGAAAAAAAAATCCATGAAGAAAATCAGTGACATTCAAGGATCAGTGACCCGACACAGTAAACAACACAGTTTGTCTAATCTGCAGTACAACACAGAGATGCCTTAGTCCACTGTAAGTAAGAAATCTGGGGTCTTGCTCCTATATTCTCCAATTTGTCTTGTTCTCTGGTGTTTCACCTAGGTGATTCTCATACCAGAGTGTAGTCATTTAAGTTCAGTGTGTCAGCAAAGAGTGTTGATTTAATGAAAATAACTATACCTGTTTTCTTCTCTTCTGCCAGCTTGCACTAACTCAGTGTTATCTCACAGCTGCTCAAGCTGCCCATCTTCCTAGGTAGCTTACAGGCGTATTCCCCAAACCTTTTTACCCCTGGTAGCCCAATTCCATTTCCAAGTTCTCAACGAGGAAAATGACTAGCAGTTGCAAAAAACCAGTGACGATGGAAATTAGAAAGCAAGCTCTGGCTCAAATATCAATATCAAAACACTGAAAGTTAAATGAAGCCATTTTTTTCATTGGGCTGCTGTGATTTTTGTTACTGTCTTAGTGGAAAGGACTGATAAAGTCTAGTGTCCTTCACTGCTGCATTTGACAGCCTATCCCAACAAGGTATCCAGTTCTGTCTGAACCAGTTAGGCGTTTTGGCTACAAATCCAGAACAAAACTTGTATTCACACCTATGGACATAACAGGAAAGCGACTTAAGACACTGCCGCTGCTCTATTTCAAACAAATTACAAATTGATTACATTGTGATATATAACTCAGTAATATAAAATAGACAGTGTTTTGATTTTGTGAAGGTAGAATAGGAATATTCTTTTTAATAATATGAATCATTGCATAAAAACAAATGATAAAGTAGAATGAAAATGTTTTCACCTTACTCTGCTAATTTCAATCCCATCAAAATGATGCAAGGTCTAAATCAAATATTATTTTGTTTATGAATTTTCAAATGAAGCTTGGAATTTTTTTTGTCCTGGGGCAATTTAAAATGAACAGCAATTTTGTTTTCATTGAAGTTAGTGAAACTTCTGAATTTCACTGAGATTACATTTTGTCCTTTCTTTCAGTTATGATTATTTTGTTAATTCAACGTCTATCAAGACATGCTAGAGTTTGTGTAGCATGTGAGCAGAAATGGTGTCATAACTGTTGAGAAATACTGGTTTTCATTTTCCTTGGTATATGGGAAACATTTCAGTCAACAAAATGGAAATACGTGCTACTTTATGGACTTATAAACTGGAAGTAAAACATATTCATAGACATTTGATTCAATGAATGTCTTCTGTAGTAAGTCTGGTATCGTGTCCCTTCTTCATTTAATCTGGTTTTAATTTTAATTATTCATTGTACGCTTTCTTTTTTTTTTCTTCTCAGTATTTTTACATTATGTCATCTGGGGGAAATGCAGATTTTTCAAATTTCGCTGTAAATGATTAGTTTTCCATTAAGACCTTCAGCTTTGGACCTGACACGTGCATACGTACAGGTATAAATAAATGTATCCATTATTTATACAGGATCTGAGAATCTCAAATAAAAATGTCGTATTATACGATTTCCATTTACTGAAAGTCAAAGCATATCAGAATAATTTTTTTTTTTTTTTAAATGGCATGCCATGTTGCTGTACTTAGGAATTACAACACTTGTTGTCTTTTAAATGACATTATAATACTATTCCATTTTGGGGAATTAAAGGGAAAATCATTAATGGATTACACTGTCCGCACTCAAGTCATCATTAGCATGTAAAAATGTCCTTTTATGCCAAGTGGATACAGACATTTAATGAATTTCTGAAAGGATGAGACTGTCTAAGAATTTTTAAAGTCAATGTATTTCATTGGGTTTTTTCCATATTTTTTGCTAAAATTGTAAAATACAATTTTTTAGACAAATATCCTGTAATACACACATCCAAAACATTGCCTAAAGAACATGGCAGACTAGAGTATCAACAGCAGTTAATTTGAAAGAATTTTTTTTAAGTCATTAGGGCTACACTTGCTACAGAATTGGAGGGATAGTCCTGTTATCGGTGTGGAAATTTAAGTTATGTGCTGCTGTTGCATTCATGGGTTTTGAGTCTGATTGTGAAACAGGATTAGCAGGGATTTTGTGGCTGAGTTTTGTGAAAACAGAATCCAGTTCCTAAAGAAATGCGTTTAGCTCAAACAATTTCACTCAGTGTATTTTACTACTCCCTTATTATATAGGCTACATACATTTTCTTAA
>VYZM01007482.1:69863-96055 GCA_013398915.1 Dromas ardeola | reverse complement strand
AATATTGAGGCTGAAGGGGGCTGTGGGCTGGTAACGGTGAGCTGTCTAGGCGAGACTGAATGAAGTTCCTAGGAGAGCTGGAAAGATGCTCAGGTGAAAGTGGCTGTGATTTGAAGGTAAGGGGATTGCAGAGGTTATCCAGAGGCTGAACAGGATATCTCTCAGCCCTGGGTGTCACACCTTATCATTTTACAAATGTGTTTTTTTGTTTTTTTTTTTAAATTACTAGGTTTTATATTTTCAGTCTTTTTTCATGTATTACAAGAGGAGACAAGTACTAATCACTGGGGCATTTTCCCAGCATAAGATCATAAAATTTCTGCATGATACATGATACGTATTCCTGTAATTTAATCATCTAGAGTGTTCATTCGGGGTGTAAATGCTGGAAACAATGATGTTTCTGAGCTGATTTATGAGGTAATGCACTTTGTAATCAAACCTTCTATGTGCTGTTTCTAAAATATCAAGTGTTATAAAATTGCTGATAGTCAGAAAAAGAACATTGAAAATGGGCTTAAATTCTCTGTGCGCAGCTGCGGATGAGAATCGGTAGGAAATAGAGTCATACAGAAGCAATGGCAGCTATATTGCAAAGATTAGTAACAGAGTTGTTGAATGTCTGAGAAACAGGTACACTCATTGCATTGAGTATGATTTTGTGTTGAGAATTATGTAGTTCCAGGTTTACATTTTAGACAATATTTTAATAGTAAAAGCTCTCGTCACAGATCGTGAAAAATTGCCTGAACCACTTTTCCCAGAGAAAATTCTGTGTGTAACTTTTCTGTGGGAACAGAGAAGTTATTTCAGTAGAAAATGGATGTCAGGAGAGTATTGCTTGTGTATTTTAGTTTACCTATTTGTAATTTACCATGTAGGGGAAAAAAGGAAGTATCACCAAGGTGATCGGCAGGTAGATTCACCAATTACCAACAAGTAGTGGGAGGCAATTATTACAGTCTGAGGACTGTCTCTCTGAAGGCCGAGGGCTCTGTTTGCCATGACAGCCCTCAAAACATGGTACAAAGAACTATGGCTCCTGCCTTTCAGAAATAATATCACCCAAAGCATTAAGCATGCTGGAGTTAATGGCAGTGGTGTTTAAAGTGTTGGGATTTTTTTTAAAGGAGTTCTAAAAAAAAGCATTTCAAGAAGGGATTTAAAGGGTTTTTCAATAAAGAAGTTGGTATTCATGCAAATTTTCATACTTCTAAGATTGCTAAATTATTATCTGAGCAAAATTAGAAGCTATTTTAGGTCATGAGCTGTAAATAAGCTATGATGCTGGGAAGCCTAGCTGTTCTTGACTTTTCTTATATGTGGTAATACAAATATTTCTGAAATAAGTAAATAAATGCGTAATACATAAAAAGAATAAAAGGAAGAAAATGGAGTAATACTGAGTTGTTGAAATGACATCAGTTAGATAGGATTTAGATCAAAGAGTAGCTAGAAAAGAACCAAAGAGGAATTGTCATTGACTATGGAACCAAAGTTGCCCAAACCCAAATGCTGCAGAACTTTTATTAATAATGCAGAACAAAACACAAATGAATTCACTTTTGACTGCAGGAGTTACTGACCTGACACAATCAGGGCCCTAGAAAGGATAGCACTGTGCAGTACTTCAGTTTATCTTTTAAAGACACATGTGTTTATAGTTCCAGAACGCTAAAAGGTCCTCAGAATGCTTTGCTGAAGTGAGTAAAACCTCTTTCCCACTGCAGCTTACTCAGCACCTGGAAAGAGAGTTCATAAAAATTACAGGGAAATGTACTTCATTGCACAATGACTGTCCCACTGGAGAGAAAAGTCTTCAAGATTGTAATAGTGACCTTGTTTTTTATGAGCACTTCGAGAGCAGAGTAACAGATACGGAACTTTATTGGATCCGGTGCACTTGTAAAGCTGATAAGGAAGGAATGATGGTGGGTCCAGTTTGAAATCCTACATTGTAACCTAGCCAACTTAGGCTAGTTTTGCTAGAGATTAGTCTAGAGCACAGGATGCGAACCAGGAAGAGCTCAGTAAATACAGAACATTAACCTCATATATGGATCTGTGCTTGGGTTAATAAAACTGCATCCGGGGCAGCAAAAGAAATTAAGATATTTGATTAGGAGATTTTATTATTATTATTAGGACTTAGATTTTTGTCCTGTGTGAGGTATAGTTTTTTAATTTTATTTTAAAATTAGGCTAATGGGGCAAATTTTGTGTTGGAGCTTTGTTACAGATTATGTTTCTCCAGCCATTGAATGAAATGAATGTTTTGCCCAGGAATTGTTTCCTGGAAATGTTATTGGCTGATGCATGACTATTTCTATTGCAGAACCAACAGCAGGACACTGTTGTTACCCTCTGGTAACAGCCTGTTCCAGTGGCTTTATCTCATAAATAAATGAATGCATAAGTGTGCATTGAGGTGAATACACTTTAGGTAAAGGCCAGGCAAAGTAATAATCACAGGATTTGGTGTGACATTTTGCCAGCACTGACACATATTCTTGACTTTTCTAACATTTGTTTTTCCAACTTATAAATATTTCTGCAAAGTAGGCACACTGTTAAATGACACTGAGATTATGTATGTTAATAAAATGTGAGACAAAATATATTGATGCACGATGTTTTTTAATTAGGGGAGAAAAGAAAAAAAAACACAACAGTCTTTTAGAAGAGAGAAGATACTCTGAAGAGTAAAACTTAATTGTCTCCATTTCTTTTGGAAAAAAAAAAAACAACCAAACACACAAATACCCCACAAAAAAAGAAATTTACATTTGCAAAAAGAAAAGTAAGTTTGAATGCCTGTGGAAAGCAGGAGGTTGTGGGAACATAAGCATTCCTTTGATTATGTTCAGTGAAACTGGGTTGTGTACTTTATAAGAACCAGGAACAACTTCTAACACCTTACACTTCCTAATCCTGTTGCAACTTTGATAATTTCTCTTTTTAAGCAATGACTATAACTGGACCTCGCAAAGAGAAGTGCAATTCCTCTGCTCAGACAGATAACTTTTATGTTTTTCATTCTAATGAAATCTTTCTCTCCATTTTAGACAAATATCACTTGCTGTGTCATAGCACATGGATTTCAGGACCACCTGTGAAGAGGTAGGATCAGATCTTTTTCTTTTCAAACATTAGTAGAATCAAAATCAATGAACTTTTAATCCTTTTTATATGCAAAATCCTTTTTTTACCCCTTTTTTTCCTGAAATGAGAGGAATTATATAATCAAATATAAGTTATTCAGCTGATCGCTTTATGATGGCAGACAGACTTTGTAGTAGAAAATGAAAGAATTTGCCCAGGTGTATTCATCACTAGCCCTCACCTCTGTCGGTTCCAATTTACCTCTTTAGGCACAATGTAGGTGCAGGTAGCTGTGTTTTGTGTGAGCTTTGCTCTTAGTGAAGTGTTTATATCTGAAAGTCTGTACATGAAGAAAAACATCAATGGAGCCAGAAATCTGCCTAGCGCCCTTCAGCAAAATCAAGGGGGAAATGTAGAAGTATGGGGAATAGGTGGGTGGGGAGAGAGGGTAAGCTATGAAGATGACCAAAAGGAAAAGCAGTTCCATTCTGATTTCATGAGCTAAGAGATTTATTTTTGCTTAAAATATGTATAGTTACATAATGTCAACGCAAAGTACTTCAGCCCCCCTCCACTAGACATGGGGGAAGTGCTTTGCTTTCTGTGTCCGTACTAACTTTGCCTTAAATAAAGTAAATGAGGTGTTTTTGTAGACATTAAAAAGGGCATCATATTTACTCAATGATTGTTTATGAACAAATTGTTTTAATGTCTTTTCAAAACTTAGCAATTGAGACACAGTGAGAACCATTTACACCAAATTATATAATGATGTCAATGCATTATTATGATTTAAAAATCATGACAATTACCTGTATACTGAAAATTGCAAAAAAATGTTTAGGAAGTTATGACTGGAAACAAGAAAACTGGCCATATCCTTATGTTTGACCATGATCCCATGAAAAAAGAGAAGTGAAGAGATGGGAACAGCACTAGAACCAAGTTCAACAACCAACTAGAAGTGCAGCTAAAACCAATTTTGACCTGAGATTCAATTGGTATAAGTTAAGGTGGAACAGAAAATAAGCAGGCTAAAGAACATTAAATCATGAGAGCATTCTGAAAGGAGTAGTAGGGTCAAAAACTAATATTAAAGTGAAACTTGCCTTTGGGAAAGAATACTGTGATGGTTGTCCAGGATGCTAGGTATCAGGCTTTAATCCCTCAGAAGATCCATGCACAGTCTAAATTCTATAACACAGTATATCTCAGATTATTTGCCTGGAAAAAAGCATTCTTTTTAGTTTTGAGGTCCGGTTTTTAGAATAGAATGTTTCAGTTGGAAGGGACCTACAATGATCATCTAGTCCAACTGCCTGACCAATTCAGGGCTGACCAAAAGTTAAAGCATGTTATTAAGGGCATTTTGTTTTGTTTTCTTTTGTTTTAAATTTCTTTTTGAATGCACTTATTGAGGAAAAGAGGCAGATTCATATTATTTTCATAGGATTTTTATGTTAATTTTTAAACTGTACCCTAGTGTAGATTATTAAGTAGCAATGAACTTCAGTCTGTGCCCAGCAGCAGTAACAAGAGCAGCCACAGAAAGATGACCTGAGTCCTATCTTAGCCTTTACAGTGCAAGTACATTGACAGATCTGTTTCATTCTGTATCTAGCTTCTAACAGGGCCATCAATTTCAAATTTAGCTCTTTAAAATTCAGCTGCTTTGTTGGAGCTTCCTTGATAGACAAGGGACGGAGAGGGTGACTCCACCCATCCTAAAAAAGCTGCCTGATCTGGACACCCTAAAGAAGCTCCTTTAGCTTTTATATTAATAAAATTAAATGAGGTGGATTCAATCCCAGTTTGTCTGCTTTGTGTAAAATGAGCTTTGTCACAGAATCAGTGGTGTCACTTCAGAGAAATTCTGAAAACTATGATCTACATCTTTCCTCTCAAGCCAGTCGAAGTTAATAAAATACAGACTTTCAACCTACTTTCATCAAATGCCGGTGTCTAAATAAATCATCATCAGCCTTATGCTTACACATAGTGTAATTTTTAACTAAAACCTCAGCACTATCATCGTAAGGCATCATCTACTTTGTTTTTTGTTCAGGTCAAAATATATTAAGCGGGATCTAAAAGCCCAAGAGAGGGAGGCAGCTGCAGTTCCGTGCCCTCCAACCCGTAGTAAGTGTGAGGATGCACACAGAGCATACATATGCACTACATGTATCCATATATGTGTATATACTTATGTACATGACCAGCCACTCAGATCACATACCGACACACAGAGTACTCACATGAACACAGACAGCGCCAACAGCCCCATCCTGCTCCCCTCTCTGGCTGAGCATGTCCACTCGTGAGAATATATGTGTATGTATGTACAGTGTGGATGCCTCCAGCAGCGGGCCTTAGACAGCCTGCCCAGCAGCTGTCCCTGGATTCCAGTCTTCCCAGTTGCTGGCAGCTGGGCATACGAGCCCCTGAGGCCTCTGCCTCTCTCCAGCTGCTGATACAGATCATCACATAAATGCATTTTGTGCCTGAGCTCCTGCTGCAGATCTGAATAATACAGTCAGTGGAGCCCAGTGAGCAATGCAGTTCTCCCAGGACCTGCCAATCAACTGAATTGCTCTCTATGATTTGTTGCCTATAATAAGCATTGATTATAACGAGAGCATAAACACTTATATGTAGACAGGTTCAGTTTGGTGTCAATCTCAAAACCGACACCTAATGATCCTAATGATTATTTTCTTCCCTAAGCATCTTATCTGTAGGCTGTGCTGCTTTTCAAGGCATCTTAAAGTAGTTTTATTCTGCCAGAAAATACCTTCCATGCTAGACAATTCAAATGGCATTACAAAAAGATGACATCTTTCATACACGCATTTTTTCAAAGGGAAACTACCTGGTATCTGATGATGGAAAAGTTATAGTTAATTTTTTCCTGTGGCTTCTCCACTTGCTACTTGTGGGAAATTTTCCATTGTTTCATATTTAATTATTCTAGATTCCATGGTCTTTTCCCTTACTCATCAGGAAATGTGTCCATTGTACTGGTTCTTGTACTTACTCAAAAATTTCCAAACCATAAGACTATCCAGCTCCTCTTTTAGCCTTTATCCTGAGCTTTCTGAACTTTGCAAGAACATAAATCATAGAGTCATTGGGTTCTTTAAACACTCTCCTGTACTCACTTGACCTTATTCTATATTCTGAAAACTATCTCTGGAAGATAACCTCAGTCTCTGACATAATACTGTCCTCTGCAGTGAAAGTACCCTTCTGATGAAGTTGAAGACTTGGGATGATTATAATGCATTAGAACATTTTCCCCTTAAATACATTTTTTTTAAGTTGATATTTTCCATGTACTTTATGAACAAGCTGCATGAGCAGCTGTCAAATTTCTCTAACTTTCTAACTTTTGAAATCTCATCCTTCATTTCTATTAGCTTGCGGGTTTTTCCCTAATATAACTTCAAACGTATTTGAATTAGTAAATATCACATTCATTTTCACACTTACAGGCTTTTCATCTGTTTTTACAGTACTGTCCGTTGTTTCTTTGAAGGATTATTTTGAATTGGTAAACTGTTTGTTTGTCCGCTGCTTTTCTGAATCTTATGAATATTCTTGTAGACTTCACAAAATTTATAATTCGATACTTGCTGTTGTTCACAGGTCTGGTGACCTCTATTTCAACACACATCTTGTTGGGTTGGGTATTTTTTGCCTGCCAAAGGAAGTGTTCTAATTTTTAAGCAGCATTTTGACTTCCTCATGACTTTCTTTCATAAATCTTGTTATATACTATTTTGGGCCGTTTCTAGTCACCTTTATGCCATTTTCTGATTTACACTTTTAACCCAAGCTGATGATTTCCTTTGTTTATAAATGCTATCAAATGGCAATGCTGGCATTTCTACTACCTTCAGTTTGTGGGTTTTTTCTTAAATCCAGCTTCAACTCATAATTTAATACTAAAATCACAAGACGGAAAATGACTGTCAATTTACAATGTCTGTGAGAATGTCATATAATAGGTGAATTAAATTTGAAGAAAAATGCATTTTCTCACAATAGCCCTCAATTTTATGTTATCTGATCTCTTGGCCTCAACTGTAATGATATAATCTAGTCCTGGTAAGCTTATTGGCAATTCAGACATCAAAACTTGTTTCCTTATAGTGTCAGAAAATGAAAGTTTTTCCTCTAAAAAAGTACCTTAGTTCAGTAAGAAGCTATATAATATAAATATATTTTTTTTTCAAATGACTATTTTACATCTTGAATTGATCAGACTGTATGAAACAAGGAAATTCTCTGTAAGACTTTATTCTTTCGAGAAAATCACTTATGATGAGCGCCATAGCCAAATACTTATTTGGCAAATACCTGGCAAATCAAAGAAAAAGAGGATTAAGTCCAAATTCAACATTTTCCTGCAGTTCTTTCAGGTTGTAGTGCAAAATTCATGTGCAGGAATGGACTTGCTATCCTTTGCATTGGAAAATTTTGGTGTCTGGTAGAAGAGGCTCTGAATGACAAGCTGAACACATCCCTGTGTATCTGGGCTGCTTTCCAATTTTTGACAATATACGTGCTTTTCACTTATGCTAGCAGCACCTCCGCAGAATGAGTAGCTGGACCATTTAAAAAAACATCCTTTATGTGTTTCTGACACATGTTCCTACCTCTTTTATTCATTGCCATTACTGCCTTGTACCTCTGATTCATTTTCCCTTTTTATTATTATACACGCGATTATAAAGCAGTGACAGGCATATCTCCAAATACTCAGAGGTCAGCCTCAGTTCAAATAAGCATCCAAAAGTGCAGATATTCATCTGAACTGAGCTACGTACATAGTTAAGGCAGTTTCTGCAACCCATTCTCCTTACTGGTATCGGATTCTTGATGTTAGAAATAAATTTCAGGGCTTAAAACTAAATTGCAGAGGTTTAATTTAATTTTGACAAAGGAGAAATTAAAAATCCAGGCCACCTTGTATAGAAAATGTGTTGAGATTTTTTTCTCTTCCTTTCTTCCACTGGTTCATGGACTAAACTATTCATAGAATCACTATTATGGTGTATCTATGGTATGATAACTATTCTGGGGTATCTGTTGAAGTCTTCCTACTGATGTGAAACTAGAAGCAGCAAGCTAACCAAATCCAAATTGTTTTATTACCATGAGGCAAAAGAAAAAGATAAAATAGCATAAACAAAAATATATAGTCATGTCTTGAAAACTAATGAAGACTATTTAAAATTGCCTGAAATATTGAATAAGTCTCCTCCAGAACAAAACATAGAAAAAGTTTTAGAATTTTTTTTTCTTATTATAAATGACAAAGAAAACAATAAAAAGAGAAAAACATAAAAAAAATCCCAATTCTTTAACAGAAAACCTGCCAGTTGCCTTATTTAGACCAGGTAACTGAAAAATATTTATGTTGGAAGTTCTGCAGGAAATTGACTTTGAAATCACTAGGTAGCTTTAAAGATGTTTCTCATACAGTATTAATTTTGGTGTATTTTTTGTAGAGAATTTTCTGCTAGCATAGAAGGATAATCTGTGGCTTTCATGTGTGTTTCCTCTGAAATTAATTCTTAATTATTTGTGAAGGCCATATGTATTGTACCAAGTTGTTTATGGTATGTAAGCATTTCCAAATTCCTTTTAGGGAAGTTATTAGGGCCAGATCTTATACACAGCCAATATGGACAATGTGCTGTAAGTCAGGGTATAATGGAAAAAGATTGTTAAAAGACCTTTTTTCACGGCCTTGTTGCTAATAATGATCTGAGTGTGACCATATTCTTTGTAGAAGTCGTCTGCCTTGAGGGCTCTGCCAACCTATGCCGTTCTCCGATTGTGTTCTGAAGCAGAAAGTTCAACACAGACTGGTATGGCAAAGCAAAGAGGGATCAGTTTTCAGCCCCTCTTATAGTTCAGGAAGAGTAAGCAGTTTCTAAACTCTTGCCAAGGACATCAGCTCTTGCCGCATCGGTGTTCTTGTCTAACTCTGCTTAAAAAGGTGTAGAATGAGATGACAGAGGCAGTGCTGTGCAGGTGCAACATTCACTGCATCTGTCACTTAGGTGACTCAGACCTTCCTTCATCACTGCTTTCGCTTGAAGTCACTGACTCCTCTCCCATATGGAAACTCATTCTTTCACCACTGTATGTTGCTTCTGTATCCATTCCTTAGCCTACCTCATCCACTTCATAAACACGTGCAACTTCAAACACTCAACATACAGTCAAGGCGTATTGGCTTAACAAACTGTTGTCAGCTGAACTGTGCTTCTCTATCCATGTCTGCTGTAAGACAATGCAGTGTGTCAAACATTTGAGCACAAGAGGATGCCTTGCATGACCTCACACTGACAGTTACAGTAGCTCGGCTGATGTGCCGTATGCTGTTTTATTGCTGTAAGTCAGAGGCAGGGCAGAGCCCTCTGCCAGTGAAATGTAAAAGCCTTGAAGGGAAGATTTTAGCATACCTTCTCATGGAATCACTTAAAAATTTGTAATGAGAATTAAAGTGAACATCAGCCACAACCCCATACCCCCACACCTCATCCATGCACGCACATGCACACCATCTAAGCTCTTCAGATGCAAGAGATGGCAGGAGTATAGGCAAGACAGATGATCTCCCTCCAATAAGAATAATTTTACTGGGGCCACATTGATGAAAAATGATGTGCACAGTAATTTACGTGAAAGCATATATACAGGATGTCTTCCCTAGTTCCAGCTCTGGAAAAGGATGCAGGAGCTCATATCTTTATTTGATTCAGTTTACTGGATGATTTGAAGGGAGCAGACAAAAAGAAATTTCAGCAGACAAAAAGAAACATAATGAAATAATTAAATTCTAGTCTTTGTTCTCAAGGAATTCTCTTGAGCTTATCTAATGAAACTGAACTACATTCTTCTCCTTTACATGGTTGTTAATGCTGCTCTCAGGTAAGAGAGTGAAGGAGGTAGTATAATTGAAGATTTAATTTTGAACTGTATCGTAAACTAGCTTTCATAAAGCCCAACAACAGTAAAGTGGTTCATTACATTTTAGAACGTCTGATGTAAATAAGATCCTTGAGTGTGTGTGATCGATCGTTCCAAGGGCCAAAATGTTTTGCTTTTCCCAAGCTTGGTTTGCTTGTTCAGACTGAATAAGCTCAGCCCACATGCATTTAGAAACCGACTTGAATTTTAATTTTATTCTAATGGCTAATTGTGTCTGCTATGGTTATGTGCCTCTAATTCCCACAAAGAAGCCCCTCAGCTTTTGCAGAAGGATTGTTTGGAGATTTTTTAGGGTTATTGACCAAATCAGAAATGTGCAGTCAAGTAAGGCAGAATTACTATAATCAGTGTATCAGAGGCAGAATTTATTCCATTGCCGGTTATCCAGGGAGGAGGAAAGGCACGTCTGCAAACTTTTCTGCAGCATTTTATAAGCGGTGGATGTTTGTAGGCTGGCCCCTTTTATTTGACCATAGTTATTTACAGGCCTCTTTGTTCAACTTCCACTGTCACTTACTACTTCACAACTCCATGGAAAGAGTCGTTGTCTGCATCTGTAAAATAGAAGTTTTAAGGAGAGGACCAGGGGAATTTAACTACTTTACATTCTCTTTCTTTTAATGTCATAACATTTTATCTCTGATATAAGACAGAATTTTTCAGTGGTACTGAAAAATGTGATCCGTTTATTTGATTTGTCTGTCCATGTCAATCAGTTTCTATCTCATCCTGTTTTTAAAAAAAAGACACCTAAATACTAGAAGGTGGCCATATCATGTCTTCTGACCAGAGCTTCCACTGACCTCAGTGTGAGTTCAGTGCATGGAACTCTTCATTTTTTCTTCTTCTTACTTAGTTTAAAAGGAACAGAAACAACATCATAGCCGCTTTTGAAGTTATGGCTGAGTTACACAGACTTGCTACTGGTGTTCAAGGGAAAACAATTTCCTAAGTTTGGGTGTTTAGCATGGAGCAGAAGTGACAGAACAGTTTGTCAGTGGAGAACATTATATAGAGCTATTTAAAGGTTGTCCTCGACCTTTCCACCTCTATTAAAGCCTCTTGAGAGCAATTTAAACTTTTCTTCTGCCAGTTTCCTACTGTCAGTTCCATATTTGTGTTTGTTCTCTCCATGCTATGGATGTAAGGTATCAGAGCACATTATGGGGAGATCTTCCAAATCCTCTTTTAAACTCTTATCTCAGAAAGAGCCCTCAGATTCAGCCGGGTCAACCTTGGCAGTTAAAGTTCAGAGCAAGACTTTTGTTTCCTTGATCTCCTCTCAAGCCAACTTCTTACAGACTGTGGATTGAAATCTGACCTGAATTAAGACAATGGAAGTTTTATTATTGACAGTGATGAGTCCATGATTTTAACTACTTTTTATATACGAATTTTCTTCTGAGATACATACTACGTACATACATGTTTTGCATACATACTGTATGTATGCAAAAAGATATAGGTATCTAATACTAGTAAATTGCATGTTGTTAAGGCTGAATTTTTAGATTGCTTGTAAACAAATTTCTCATACCAAAAATGCTCTACCAACATGACTTTTGTCCATTTATGAAGTGCTGTAAAGAGTGCTATTTTCAACTCAGCCTTCAGGGAAAAATTACTGAATGCTGCAGGTGCTTACATATGCAGATTTCACTGCCCAAACCTGTTATGTATAATGCCCCCCAAAGGTAGCACAAATAGGTTCTACCACAAAGACACTGCTAGATTGTTGGAAAGTCACTTACTGTATTTTGAAGAATCCTACAAAATTCCTGATCTCTAACCATAAACGTGAAATACAGAAGTGGAACAAGAAGTAAGTTACTAGTGGGAGCTGCATTCTTTGATCACTTTTCTCTTGTTCTTAGCTTCAGCATCCTGATCTGAAAATGAACATAACAGCATAAGCCAGTGTTGTGCTTATAGGTCAGAAAAGCCCACAATAGGTTCACGTAGGCTGTCAGTGCTCGCATCTGGCTAGTTTGGAGGAGTTAGTGTATGTATTTCTGTGTCAAAATTGGTGTAATACATGGAACGTTAGCTTTTGCTTCATGTCCAAGTGAGGTGTCATCATTTAATACAAAGATGGAAAGAGCACAGCTGCTCTGAAGCAATTTGAAAGTAGTTTCACAAATTCATCATGGGCAGAATAGCGCCTTATTATTGCAAAATCTGCCTTCACTAGTTGCTACTGTAACCATCGTTCCCTTGCAGTCTGAGCACAGTAAATAAATACAGTGAATACTGGTAATTGTTTTGGATATTTGTGGGCATATTTATGGTAACTCTACCTATCTGTCAGCTATTGTGTTTCAAAATACCACTTCTAGCAATGCAGAGTGCTAACTGAGAAAACTTTTTTCTTTATTCCTTCCTTTGAAGACAAAGACAGGGATTTGTTTGCTGCAGGATGGTAACCAGGAGCCTTTCAAAGTGCGACTGCACTTAGCCAAAGACATTTTGATGATCCAGGAGCAGGATGTGATCTGTGTGTCTGGTGAGCCTTTCTATTCTGGTGTAAGTAGTTTTTATTTTTTCTTTAAGATGTACTTTATACAATGCAAAAATACCCTGTGTGTATGTGTCCGTGTGCGTGCACGCAGGCGCGTGTGTATGCGTTTACTCCCACAATTTGGTATTTCATTTTATACTGTTAACGCTAAGTCTATTTTAATATATCATCTTTCGAGAGTAAATCATCTATACTCATCTAAGAAGCACCAATAAGACAATGAATAAGTTATGTGCATGACTACGGTATTGTTTCTCTGCACTCACTCCTGCATATTGGAGCCACTGAATGTGATAAGAATGACACAAGCAGAGATTTTTGCAGTGAATACAGATACCTCAATGTACTTACATATCTGAGTATTGTCTGTGGAGTTGATAAGACAGTTGGTGGGTAACTGTTATGGCAGGGCTTTGCTGGTAGAGGAATCGTCTGCTGTCCTCAGTTGCTTTGGTTGCTTCATATGGTAGCACAGCACCAGACTTCATGCTTGCTGCCAGTCCATGCTGCGAGGGTCACTAGCTTTATCAGCACATCATGTTAATAAAGATGGACTTCAGCTGGAACAGTGTAATAGTGTGATTTATGTATTACTGTTTTTACATGATGTGTCATATTTCTTATTTAAGCATCACATTGAATTTTGTGGATAAGAAACTGAGCTTTGTAGACAATTACTTGGCAGATGTGTAAAATGTTATATAGAATATTGTCGATTTTGGAACTATGGTAATGCTAAGTTTTTATTTAATTGTAGAAGATAGACAAAAAATAATAGAAACCATTTACTACTCGTTTCTATAGACATTTTTATAGATACTGTGATTATATTTTATAGAGGTATTTTTTAGATTTATGGGGAACTATCATAAACATTCTGCTCTCCCTTTGAGCTAAATAAAATTATCACAGGATTTCATGTTGAATCTTGTGAGGCATAGTAGTGTAGTATCTGTTTATGCAAATGTTACGTGACTGCTATTATGTCTGTCTGTTTTATTAATTAATTGTTGCTGTTGCCACATCCCTGTATCTCTAAATGCAAGTGTAATAAAATGATACAAAGCCAAAACCAGAAGTAAATTGGTAGAATATTAGCAGTGCTAACAGTGTGGAAGATTAATGGAAAATGTATAGGAGAATCCGTCTCACTGTTATGAACGTCTCAAGGTGAATGGTTCTGAGTTTTCATCTGAAACAAGGGAAACACAATGCCTACACTGTCTCCATACAGGCTGGATTGATTTGCCTGACAAATCTGACATTAGCTTTTGACAGTTTCATGCTGTACAAACACAACTTACTAATACAGGTCTGTGTGCTTTATATGGAATATAGATGCTCCTTTTACCAATTAGACTGTACTGTTCCTCGACACACAGGACATGAAGTATAGAAATAAATTACGAGTTCAAGCTCAGGCTGTAGTTGTTCAATTAGCAACACACACTGTGGCACCGTTACTCCACCAACCCCATTCTGGCATTATTTATTAAAAGATTTTATCACTCAAAAATATGACTTTCATTATTGTGCTGTAATATCTATTACTTCTTCCGAACTTGTTATTTAAATGTCTTCATGAAATGCATATTTAATTTTTTTTCCGTTTCACAGCAAGGCTTTCTCTTACAGTTTTGCAACGGCACTGTAGAAAATAGTGGATGATTTGCTTCACCAATTACACTCCCCCTATCTTATTTGCATATTGAATGCATAACTCATTAACTGATTGATATTAGTGTGGTGATGAGGAGTTTCTTTTCTCTTGGAAGTGTCATTGTTAGACTAGTGACTTTTGAGCACTTTACCCTTTACTCCTGTTTAAGAGTAGGTCTTGAATCAGTAGGTTCGTTCCAACTAAGGGTGATGGGCATTTCAGACAGTCAGCTGTCCTTTTGCCACAGGTCATAGGTCACAATAACCTGGAATCATATGCTTTGATTGTATAGTATGATCAGACAAGTCCCACATGCTTCCTTTTTTTTTTTTTATTTTTTTCCTCATTTTTATTCCTGATTTATTAGGTTTCTTTTTTGTTTGTTTATATGTTTTTCCTATGTTTTACTTTGCTTGGCTGATTTTGTTTTGTTCTCTCAGTCATTCTAGATGACTGACCACATCTATTTTGCTTTTACATGCTTTCTACAGAGCAAGAGCAAGTGTTTTCATTAGCAACTGACATTGACTGCCTCATAGAATAAACTCTAAAGAATAAAAATAAAATTTGTAACGAGGAACAATAGTATTGTTAAATTTTGCAGACAAATAGCTGCAGTAAAAGTTCTTTTTAATATGTTTTAGTAAATAATCTTCAGATAATTTTATTATAAGGATTTATTTATTCACTTCTGCACTGTTAAGGAACGAAAGGCGATTACTATGTTTCTCGTTCAGAACAGTATCTCTTCTGTTTGTTGGGTCTGAATCAATTTGCATGCTTCACTGTGTAGGACAGACTTTAAACAGGCACTTAACGTTCCAGCGGTATCCTGATCTGCATCCTGTGGAACAATCTAAATGAAATCAATGGCTTCTTAGGAATGAGGTGCTGCTTAATGTGAGTACATGGGATAAGGACCTAGTTCTTAATTTAGAACACTTTCTTTTTAATGGAAAGCAGTTCTAGTTTCCCAAAACTAAGAGGTGCAAGGGAACCTTGTTTCTTCTTTCATTGTATACAATTTGGAGTAAGAAAATAAAATGCATAAAAGATTATAAGCAACACAAACAGTGTTAAACACTAAAAAAGAAAGCATCTGTTTCTGTAGTAGGCTGAACAAAATGGTAGTGTTAGTGAGGGTCCTGCAGCAACTGTACCTGTAGCAATTCCAAAAAGCATCAAAGATCATTCAAACGATCATGGATTAGATCTAAATTTGAGCATCAGTTTGCATCAGTAAGTATTACAGAGATTTCTTTATGTGTGCAACAAGAAAGACTTGCGTTCCAAGAGATAGAAACATAGTGGGCTCTGCATTATGCTGCTAGTGGCTATCTGATGTAGATGTGAACTCCAGTGCGAATGACCAAAAGTGAGAATATTTTGTGAAACTTAAAGCCTAGAAGGCAGTGTCTTTACTAGCCCAAATTAAATCCTAGCCTCTAGAGAGGCTTTATAGTATGGGAAGTGTATGCCTGAGTTGGAGTAGCTTGTGTGTTGAAGATATCCATGATTCTCTCTGTGGGAAAGTTGGAAGACCAGTGACCGTTAGGTCAGGTACACATTTTTATACACTAAAGTATACTGGACCCTCACTAAATATTTTTTCGTCATTGTGGTATTGCCAACAAACACCTTTCTTATGCTTATGATCGTCATAAATCCCCATGTAAGTTACTTGTGGGACAGAACACTTTGGATTTTTACTCTTTTCATCTGAAAAAGAAATGCCCTGAAAACAGCTGAATTAAACCATGTAGGAACTTCATCAGTATTGATGGCAGAAGTACAGAATATTCCTTTTAAACATATTTCTTGAATTACATGAAATGATACTCACAAAAGTTTGCTATATGGTGTTGAAGGTGGCAATGTGCCCCTAGTCTTTTTAGACATATAGGTCAATAGCCTGGACTAACAAGGATAGCCTAATACTGACCTTGCTGAAAGTTATGATGGAGGCGGGGTGGGAGGGGGGTAGCCTAAGATACGGCATGTCTGATCTGAAATATGAGTCTTCAGTGTATTTATTCCTAGGAAAAGTTTTAATCTTTGCAATTCCAGAGTCAAAATTTTTATTTTACAGATAGTCCTCACAATTACTGTCACCTTTCATGAACATTTGAAATTCAAGTAAAAGGATTATTGTGCTTTATCAAGAAAAGTAGTTTATCTGTATAGGGAGCCTTTTTTTTTTTTCTTCTTTTCTTTAATAGATTTTATTTGTCATACTGATCATACTCAGTGTATGTGCATGTGAGATCCATAAACCAAGGATATGACAATATACCATCTGACAAGATGGATGTTTTGAATCAGCTACTGTTTTTCTAAAAGACTGAGAATGAACTGTGAGCAGCTGGCAATTTGCTAAGTTCAGCTACCAGGACAGTTTGTGTTTTTACATAATTTTCTTAAAGATTCTGTTTAAAAGTCATAGTTTCCAAAATACTGCTAACTGACCTGATGATAAGATACAGATGATTCTCAGATCTTTCGAGTAATGTGATTCTATGCTGCTGTGTAGTAATGCATTATTTAATTCCATGTTAATAATTTCTTTTAGCATTTTTTTAATTAAGGGTCTTTTGGGGAGATTGATGCGAAGATCATTCATAAGTTCAATACTAATAGAATTGAACGTACATTTTTGTGAATTTATAGAGCAACAGCTCTCAGAGTAGTATTGCATTTGTCCAAGGATTTAACTGAGGTTGATACAGATGTATCTGAATGTAACGTATGGACTGTAATCGGTTTTTTTGATAGAGAAAAAACCTTCATCAATAAACACCTTTTCCAAGGTCAGAAATTAACACTGACTTATATTGTTGAACTGTAGCCAGATCTGATTTCTGGCATTATTAATCACACAATCATTCTTCTTTTTCTTGTAAAGATAAGAACATATTATCTCTCACTTTTAAAGTTGTCCTTTTGCTATTGTGGAATCAACTGTGTTGAAAGATTTGTAACTCTATACAAAGCCCATATGGTATTACAAAAAAATAAATTGCATTAGAGAGAGTTTTTCAACTTACAAACTTTGCACAATGGCATGTTTTTCACTGTGTCTTTTTTATTTAAATGATAAAGGTATTATTAATTTTTAAGTGTAAGTTTTAATTCAGAACATATCACTTGACTTTGACTTGCCTGAGCAGTCAGATGAAATTATTACATTTCCCTTGCTTGCACATTTTAGAGTTTTGGAGACTTCCTGAGAGTGAATTTTATGCCCTGTTGCCGTGGATCATTCTATTTTGAGAGTTTAAAATTTTCTTTTCATATATTTTGGTGTAGGTAAAACAAGTTCAATTAGCGCTAGTAATGTTAACGAGTAGAAAAATGAATGAAGAAAAAGAGAAAAGCTTAAAATAGAAAGTGTATGGTTTTGATTTTTTTTTTCTATATTGTATTTATTTCTGTATTTATTCACTATTTTGATTCTGTTGTGTGATTGAGTATTATGAACGGTGCCAAAGTGAAACTCCCTGTCCTGAAGAGAATTGCAAATGTGTGAACAGATAGGTCACCTTTCAAGCACTTTTCATTCTTGTTACCGTCACAAAGCTACTAGGAAGAATGGTGATTTTTTTTTTTCACCATGTTGGTATCTGTCAGCTATTCAGTGGAGTGAATCCATTTTTTCACAGAAGTCGTCAAACACCTATCAGATGGTGGTAACTTCTTTTTTTCCTGCCAATCTGGACAGCTTTTAAGTGACAACCTGGAACTGACAGATGTAAATATGATTATTTAGGGACAACCAAAGCCATCTCATTTTTCTGCAGCTTCCTAAAAATAAAAAGCATAGCAATCTGCTGAGGTTCAAACACAGGACTGACATTTGTAAAGCAAAATTTGAAAGAGCAGATTAGCTTTTTCTCATTGGAAGAAGGCTTTTCCCCAAGAAAAAAAAAGAAATATTACAAACCAGAAAACACTTGGAGAACCCAAAGCCTTGATCGATGGCAGTATATGATGTGAGGCAGTAGCTGGAAACTACAGATATTATGAAGCTACAGAGAGTGTTAGATACCAAACCGAGTGAGAATTCAGGTCCATACTGACTTTGGGTTTGTGTTTTTCCCTCTTTTATTTCTATATTAACAAATGCAGTACTTTTGAAATAGATCATCCCTAGAAGTAGAATTTTTATAAGTAGATATTTAGGTGAATGTTTATGCTTTTAGGTGAATGCTGTAGCAGTGGGGACATTTTGAAGTGAGACCAAGCAAAAGGTTGAGTGCTCTTCCTCTTTCCAGTCATTGTTAACAGTCTACACAACACAGCATCCACGACTTCCCTGGGGAACCTGTTCCAGTGTCTCAACACCCTCACCAAAAAGAATTTCTTCCTAGTATCTAATCTAAATCAGTTTAAAACTTAAAACTCTTTCAGTTTAAAACTGTTACCCCTCGCCCTATCACTACACTTCCTGATAAAGAGTCCCACCCCATCTTTCCTGTAACCCCCCTTCAGGTACTGTAAGGCTGCTATAAAGTCTCCCTGAAGCTTCCTCTTCTCCAGGCTGAACAACCCCAACTCTCTCAGCCTGTCCTCATAGCATAGGTGCTCCAGCCCTCTGATCGTCTTCATGGCCCTCCTCTGGACTCTGCTCCAACAGGTCCATGCCCTTCTTATTTTGGGGGCCTCAGAGCTGGATGCAGTACTCCGGATGGGGTCTCACAAGAGCAGAGGGGCAGAATCCCCTCCCTCAACCTGCTCGACACGCGTCTTTTGACGCAGCCCAGGATACAGTTGGCTTTCTGGGCTGCAAGTCGGCAACATGTTGCCGACTCATGTTGAGCTTCTTATCAACCAACACCGCCCCAGTACTTTTCCTCAGGGCTGCTCTCAATCCATTCTCCTTCCAGCCTGTATTTGTGCTTGGGATTGCCCCAGCCCACGTGCAGGACCTTGTATTTGGCCTTGTTGAACTTCATGAGGTTTGCACAGGCCCACTATTCAAGCCTGTCCCGGTCCCTCTGGATGGCATCCCTTCCCTCCAGTGCAGACAGCTTGGTTTCATCGTCAAACTTGCTGAGGGTGCCCTCAATCCCACTGTCCGTGTTGCCAACAAAGATGTTAAACCGCGCCAGTGCCAATACCAA
This sequence comes from Dromas ardeola, assembly GCA_013398915.1. NCBI lineage: Eukaryota > Metazoa > Chordata > Aves > Charadriiformes > Dromadidae > Dromas > Dromas ardeola. The sequence goes on along the minus strand of VYZM01007482.1, from coordinate 76,650 downwards.
CCCCTGAGGAACACCACATGTCACTCGTATCCACTTGGACATCGAGTTGTTGACTGCAACTCTTTGAGTGAGACCATCCAGAAGTTCCATATCCACCAAGTGGTCCATCTCTCAAATTCATGTCTCTCCAATTTAGAGACAAGGATGTCGGTTTCTCAGAATGAGTGTAAAGTTCCATTGCTCTTGTCAATTAATCCAGAGAAATGCCAGTAAGAAAGAGTAAAGCATTACCAAAAAGAGGATATAAAAGCTCCCTTCTTGAAAATGTATGAAATAATTTGATGAAAAGAAATTTCTCATGACATTTTCTTATCTCGAAACGTAGTGGGTTACTAATAGCTGATAAACTATATGAGAGCATGGCCTTGAAGATATTATGGCATGAAATGTCAACAGGCTGATCTATGAAGTTGCTGCCAATGTATTGACTGTATCTTTATATTTCATTTTTATATTTTAAAAATTATATTCTAACATTTCCCTCCTTTTTTTCCCCTACATTTTTCTATGTCACTGTGCTGTTGCATATTCCCCTCCATGTTAATTTCTCTTTTCGCACCTACTGTTTTGTTCTGCGCGCATTCAGTTCTTTTCCATGTTTTTCCATATGTACAGTACCTTCGTGTCTGTTCTATCCACTGTGAAAAGAGAGGTCTTGTTTTCTGTCTGGACCTAGACAAATTAATTCTTCATACCTTTACTCTTGTAAGATGAATAACCAGAGACAGCAGTGTTCCAAACTGAAAATGTAATATTTATATCCTAGTAAAAATGTTGAGTAATGGACTATTGAAGTTTCACACACTGTTAACTGAGTTTTATGAAGAGTTTTGAAGTTTCTTTGTCCTTTTGTTCAAGTGTTATTTAACTACTTTTGTAGACAGATTATTAGATCACATTAGATTACTGGTTTATATTATACAGTATAAATAATTTTAAATTGTTACTAATTAGTCATTATTGTTAAAAGTCAGTTAAGCATTTATAAACTTTCTTTTACATCACATACCAGTCAGTATGAAATATTTGAATCTTTACTGTGCTTAAAATTTAACTGTTAAAAATAACATTAGCTTGTGACTAAACATAAATAGTTAATGATTACATAGGATTCTGTGTTTTCCTTTCCTGACTATTTACTGATGCTGTCTGCTCACATGGTCATTCTTTGTTTCTAATCTCATTTAAGATGACGTCCATGATCTCAAGATCATATGGATTTTAAGGAGAAATTTTAATATCTCTTTAATGAAAGCCTCAAAAACATTGCTTCTGTTTCACTGCGTAGCTCTGAGGAAGAATTCTTTTGATAAAACTCTTAGCTCTCCTTTCCAGTCAATGAGCATATGTGTGGATGAGGAGTTTCTGAGTTAGAGGCATGGAAAATGCTGACAGCTTGGCAGCAGCTTTGAATTTTTCAATAAAATGAGAACTACTTTTGTTCTGTTCCAGGAAGCAGCTTCTAAAACACTGTTCTGAATCTTGCATTTAAGGATCCTAGGAGCTCTAACTTTCCCTCTGTTTGGTGTAATGTAGATAACAAATGTGATAATGGAATTTCAGTCTCACAGGACATTTTATGTAGTCTTGGTATTGATCTAAGTAGCTTTTCATCAGAATCAAGTTTTATTTTGTAAATTTGGAGATGAAGTTGCTTTTGAAATTTGCAAAACCATTGCAAATTCAATCATAGAATACTATCCTGTGTAAATAGAGGGGAAAGTGAAATTAAGTAAAATATTAATAGACAAACCTACAGCTGACGCATATTATTAGTTAGATTTTATTTTAAGCAGATAGTTGGAGTCAATGCAACTCTAAAGGAAGGCATTCATCTTTCCAAAGTTAAATTTGACATCCTGACACTGTACTCAATGGGGGACATAGATGATGAAGATGATTGTCAACTTGGGCACCTGCTTTAACTCACATGGATTGAATGTATTTATTTTTGTATACTGATTAAAGGACAAAACTTGTCTTGACCAATGGCTCGGTTTTAGATGAATTAACTGTGGTTAGATGAGTCCTATCATTTTATTTTTAAACTTCTGAGTTAAAAAAAAAGGAGACGATTAGAGCTGGGTTCTGATCCTAAGTCAAAATTCTGGTTTATGAAATGTGTGATGCTTCTTACACTTCTTGAAAAGCTGTTTCACTATATTGTTTATATGATGTTTGCAATTGCAGACTAGTGGATTATTGATGGTTTACTAATGAAATATATAACTCATGTAATTCTGATTTGTATTTTTGAAGATTATTGTTTGCATGTTTGTAATTGTTAGCTATCATGCTGTGAAGAATATGTAAGTCTTTGCACTTAAGATACACCAAAGTAATATTTCTTTATTGTAAGACTGAGAATTGTGTTGAATGAGCCTAGGTTAAATACAAAACAATGTCTTCATTACACATAACGCATCACTTGAGTGGATCTAGTTTGCAGTATGTTTTTAAAGTTCAGTTCAGTTCAGTAACATTCCAGACCTGAAATATTTAATAACTACTCTCAGTGGAGATAGAATAGAACCTAGAAAAAATACCAGATGAAACCCTCTGATTTTATTATTTTTGTACTGGAAAATTACAGTTGCTTGAAATTTTTCTGTTACTTTGCTTACTTTTACACAGTTTTGTCTATTTAGTAATCTGCTATGCTAGCGAAGTATTTCTGAAGCATGCATTTCTTTCTCTTAAAAAGTAATGCTGAACTTCAATGAAAAGTATTTCTAGTTTCCTGTATGATAGTACTGGTAAACTCACAAAATATCCCAAATCAGCTGTTTTGGGGGCTGGTTTGACTCTGCCTTCACTTGACTGAAAACCAGCAAGAATTTTATTGACTTTTATACAGGTACTTGTGTGTGTGTTGTGCTAAGAAAGACAACAACAAGGACAGAAATATTCTGCAGGACAGCTTTCCATTAGGCTTTTTGAAAGCATAGCTCCAGCTTAGAATATATTCAAAAGCCATTATTTAAACTTTACAGTGACTACTGACATATCATGTACTACAAATTTTAATGAAGATTTACGTTTTCACTGAGCATACTACTTCATCTGAAATTTAATTGTAAAGTGTGATATTCTTTATTCCATTCGTTGTTAATGTAATACTGTCAAGCCAGTTTATTTAAAGGTTGCTATTTTTCAACATCTTCTGAGGTAACACAAGTATTTTCTATTTGATTTGAGCATGTATAACAAAAATACTAGAATGTATTGAGTAGAGTGTAGAAGTCAAGCTTCTGTTCTTAAATAGATGTTCAACACAAGCTGGAGCTGGACATGGGGGGGAGCTAACAGGAAGAATACAGCTACCAGTGGAGCCACAGCTGAGTGTTTCATGTTCATTTGTGTAAACTCATCTTAGCCCACACATCAGACTGTGGCCTATATTAGTTTATCCTCAATATTTTGTCTGCAGCATTACGTGTGGCTGAAACCTCCTGGCTGACAAAAGGTTTTCTAAATACAGTTTGTGGACTGAAGTGAAAAGAATTTGTGGACTGAAGCCAGTTTCCAGGGACTTCATTATGAAAGTTCCTCCCTAGAAGGTGTGAGTTGAGAGCTGAGAAGGCTCTTCTGGTCCCTCTGAACAGCACAGAAACATATGGATCAAGCAGGATAACCGTATATTCCTCTATTGCCATGCTACACATTCATTTTTGGGTTACAAATATAAGAGTGTGTTTTTTTCATGCATTTCAATTGTTAAAGAAATAAATTGGAACATTTGGCCATTCAACAGCAAAATTATATACCTCTTTCTTAGATTAAACATTTACAAACTTTAGCCTAAATAAATAAATGGAAAGTCTCATTTTAGGCCATCCATTTTGTCTTACCATCCAAAACATTGGACTGGTTTATGCTTGCTTTTTCTGCAGTTACATGATTCATATTTGTCACAAACGTGAAAAAGAAAGAAGGCAACTGGATTTCCCCCCAAATTCAGCAATATCAGTTTTCCAAAACTCTTATGTGGTAGCCCTACATCCTTTCTTTTCCGTTCTGTATATGAAGTAAGGAGGAAAAAATGTCTCTGTAGATATTTCATCCTCACTGTCACTGGTATGTTTCTGATGAGAGACTTACTCAAACCTGACTGACACTGTCAATCTATGCTGATTGTGCTGAAATATGCGAACATATCTTGATAAAATGTATATGCAGACTCATCCTTTCCAATTCACATAATGAAATGAGTATAAAATCTAGACCACCTGTACAGGGCATTAGAAAAAAAAATCTGTATATTCCATGTATTTGTATGTGGACATTGGTGTATCTGGTACAAAGATTTTTTTGCTGCTAACCAAATTGACTAATTCTAAATGATCTTTCGGAATAAAGTCAACAACACAGACTAGAAAAAAAATGTCTTTTTTGCAAATGTTCATATCTAAGACAGATACTAGCGCACAGTTTTTATAGAAGAAATTTTAGGATGGGCAATAAAAAGGAAAAAAAACGAGTTGCTTTAAATAATTCTGTCTGTAACAACACCCTTTAAATCATGGGTTATGATTTTTAAACCATAGCTCTGAGGTCAACAGTAGCTGTGTTTGTATCAGGTTTTTAATTTGGATCAGGACTGCTTTGAAATGAATTTCTGGATCATGTGCACTTCCCATGCTTTGGTTCACATCACTGAGTGGTCTTGGAGTACACAAGCTGTATTCCTTTTGGATGAAACTAATTGGAAAATGTGCTACAGGAGTGCAGTTTATGTACATGTAATGCTCCATCTGCTTATGGGACCAATTTAGGACTGGTCAATGTTAAGACATCTGAACTGCATGTGTTACGCCCTAACTGTTAAACTCTATACAGTGCTGTTCTTATTGCATTTCAGTACTTGCTAGTATGCCATGAATTGAGAAAATGATTTTTTGTCTGAGACACGACCTCTGCTTTTCTCCCAGACTTTGCCTTTTTCCTCTGCAGCATAGGTTTCATGGGATTTTCACATTCAGGAACTCAGAAGTTTATTAAAACAAGAAAAATCACTGTAGGATGGAAGCAAAGAAGCAACTTACTGAAGTGTGAATATAGATGTTATGGCACAAAACATTAAATTTAACAAAACTTGATATTTTTTTTTTTTTCCAGGAAAGAACAGTAACAATTAGACGACAGACTGTAGGAGGATTTGGATTGAGTATAAAGGTAAGGTGGTATTTTGGTATATTATTCCATGTTACACGAAGTGTCTTTGTATATAGTTAATGTTACCTTTAATGAGAACAAACTGTATGTCCCTGCTTACTGCAGGGGGTGTGGACTAGATGACCTTTAAAGGTGCCTTCCAACCCAACACATTCTATGATTCTATGATTCTATATTTTAGGGATTAGAAATAAGAAAGCAAACATATTCTAGGATGTTAGATACTGTCACAGTAGTCAACCAGCAACTACACTGCCCTGTGGAATGGAAGGCAATGGAAGGATCATTCCCTTAAGATCTAAGCTGAGCAATTCTGTAATAAGATTTGATATGAGAGATGAAAAGTGTTTGCAACTGCACAGACTGTACTTTTGTTCAACAGCACTCTAATTTAAGTGGTTATTAATGAATGCTAAATTTCAGTGGCAGGCACATGGAACAGCCAGTAAGTTCATCATCAATTCTCCTACAAAGAATATAAAATTAATTCACTGCAATTCATTAATAGGACAGAAAGTGTTATTGCTTTCTCATATTGTTTATTTTGCTGTAGATCAAGCAAAGGCAGCAATTTATCATAAGCATTTTTGCTTTTTTCAGTAAGATTTAAGAAAAAAGGTAAGTGTAGGTGATCCTTTTTGAGGGAGGGAGGGATGAGGAGAGGGAAGAAGGGATAATAATTTTTGTCATCATAATCTATGATTTTGAAAACCTTACCTTGGCTTTGAATCTCAGTGTAGACAACACAACATTAATGTTATCTGCTAAACACAGCAGTCCTCAGGCTCAAGATAGTAATGGAAAAAGTGAAGTCTACTTCACGTGAATGCAAAGAGGCTTAAATTATGCATATAAAGTGAAAGTATAGACTTCTCTTTGAACATCTGCTAGTACTGACCTTATAAGAAGTGACTCAGAAGAGGGATTAATGTGCATTTGTGTTGTCATTGATAAGAATATTGCTGAATAGAAATACTAGTTCTTAAAATGTGTCTTGGTACACTTGCTGTTATCTTGTTGACCCACTACAGACCTCTATTCAAGGAAAACTAATCGCTATTTTGTGGCCAAAGTTTCTCATGAGTTTAGTCAACAGCACACAAGTTGTTTTCCTCCAATATCATCATAGGTTACAGTTCACTGAATAATGATGAAGTAATGCATGTCAGTGTAAAATCAAGTATATGGGTGAATGAGGTTTTATTTAGCTGGTGCTAAGAAATAGCTGGTTGCGTTAAGGACTTTTGAGGTTTGGAGAACAAATCTCATCAAGAGTCACTAAAATTTATTTTTTAGTTATACGCTACAATGGGTTTTCTTTTACAATTAAAATTGCTGACAAGCTTAAGATCACATTACTTAAGTATCAGGTACATTGTATAAAATAAAATATCATTGAGAAATATAAATTAAATGTGAGTGTGCAATGGTCTGTCTTAAGTTAGTGAGGCAATATATTTTTAAATTTTTAGAGCAAGATATCCATTGTTCTGAAGAAAATTTTTGGAAGTTCCAAAGTATTTAAAAGTGCCAAAAAAGATTGTGTATTCAGCCTAGAAGGGAAAATATTTTCCCTTCCCTTCCCTTCCCTTCCCTTCCCCTACAAAAAATA
>VYZM01007482.1:0-35076 GCA_013398915.1 Dromas ardeola | reverse complement strand
AAAACATCAGAAGCAGACTTATCTAAACAGGCTATATATGTATGTGTTGCAGCAGATCCTAGAATTATTTTACTGGCCATTTCATATCTAACTTTGCTTTTAGGATAAAAACCATGCATCCATTTGTGAATCCTATTTTTGCAGGTGTCAAAACTGATTTAAATTAGCTACAGTTTCTATTTGAACTGATAATAATTTACTGAAACTGAGTTTTTCTCTCAGTTTAAATAATATAATCAGACATTGTGAGTCCATAATTCACCCTAAATTAAATTCTTCTGCTGATGACTAGGATGTGGTTCTTATCTCAGATGTCCCCCTGTAATGCGAATAGAATGCTTCATAAAACCAAATGAGACATCTGTATGAATTCCTGAATTATGTACAACTCTTATGTCACGGTTCTTCCTTTTTCTCAGAAAATTCTCTAGAATGCATTATGACTTATGGTTATAGTCTATTTCTTAATTTATAGCCTTGGTGATTCACATGAAGGAGACTTCTGATTCAGAAACTGGAGTAGACAGGACCAGTTTTGGTCTTTTGCCTACAATTCAGAGTTATGCAGGCTCAAGGTAGGGTGAGCATTTCTGTTTCAGACAGATATAGGTTTACAGTTTGCATATAAACTTTTTGCCGCATTTCAGCTCTTCCCTCAAGTTTAATCACAGCTGAGAAAAGGTTCCTGAAAGCAGATAGAAAAGGTTACAAATTCAAAACAATGTTTAAACAATGTCCTAGCTTAGTCTTCCTAGCCAATTATTTAATTACTTGGATCAACTCTATGGAAAGTTCATCAGAGATTCAAAGTTTTAAATAAGTGAATCTACTTATGAAAAACCTTCTGTTCAGCTAAATTAATGTTTATAGTGATCTTTTATTTTATATACATAAAAGATACAGGAACTTAGAAGTAAAAGTAAAGTTCAAGTTGGCAGTGCTTTATAATTCCATAGATCTTACACAAAAGTCACACTCTAAAAAATACAAGGTGTACTTAATTTTTGTAATATTTATTTTTATGGAAGATAGAGGTAAGAAAATATATGAAGTCTGAGATTAAAAAACTGTAAATGATGCAGGATTGGCAGGTACAATTTTACTGATACAGTAAAAGTACTACATACATTTCAGTGAGAGTCATGCTTCTTCAGAAAAATAACATCATCACTAGCACTGTTTTGTAAAGCATTTTATAAAGAAGGGAACGACTGTTGGATTTTTAAAAATAAATCTTGATCGTTTCACTTTTTATAAGCATTTCTCATACAAATCTATATTCTGTAAAAATACTGGTGAAATTAGACTGTAGATATTTAAATATTCATTCTTTGTAGATATGATCATAGACATGATAAAGTTCAATTTTTGTATAAGTAATGTCTTGTGTAAATAGGTAAAATTAAAATGTTCATCATAAGCATGTATTTTTGACTAAAAAATTTTCATTACATGTTAAATCCCATTCACAATTACCAGGTCTTGAGATGATGTCATTAGAATAATGCATGTAAACATGTATGGTGCCACAGGAAACAACTGAATTATGGTTGTATAGTGAACAATTTAGAGATCATCTTTTTCAGGTTACAGGTATAAAATTAGGGGCGGATGATGTGATACGCAGTAAATATTCACTTCTATTCATGACTAGTCATTTCAAAAGAAGGACGCAATCTGTTTTCCCTGGGTTTTTAGAATATTGTTCCTCACACTCACTCTAAGCATATTGATGTTGAGGTTCATATAGCTTTGTTTTCTTTGTGAGAAAAAGTGCAGAATCTCTCCAGTGCTAGCTAAAACTGATGTCAAATGATTTGGGGAAAGTGGAACAAGATGCCAAATGAAATATAAAATCTTTGAAGTCTATCTTTCTCTTTTCAAATCTGCTGAGTGCTTATAATGAAGCCCGAAACTGAGAAGGACCTTTTAATGTTTTTCAGGATACATTATCATGTTCCTCATGGCCAGCATCCCCAGGACTTAGGTGGGAAAAAAGGTGGTGCGACCTCCGATTAATTCCACTTCTTCATTCACGGTTTTCCCAGTACCTTCCAGGATCAGATTTGTGCAGGTAAAGAAGTTCAGAAAGTTGAAACTTGACTTAGTTGACAGATAGATGTCTTAGGGAGTTGCCTTGTTAGAGGAAGGGCATTATTAGTTCTACCGCAGCTGTCAGAGACATGAAACATAGGAGCTTTCATAAAGGTCTATCTAGGGCCACCTCAGCTCATGTTCCGCGCTAACGTCAGCCAGGACCAGGTGTGTGGGGAAGACGTGTGATCTTCCCACTTGCATCTAGTGGTCAGCACGTTTCTCATTTTGAGATTGCATGTAGGTCATCATATTTAATAACTGTTAATGCTCCTGTGCTCAAAAACTTCTTTCTAAGCTGTTTTTTTTTTATACCTTTGTGTTTTGTAATGCACTGTGGCATTGAGCTCTGCAATGTAATTATGTTTTTAAAGTGTACTTCCTTTTGTTTATATTAAATCTCTCACGTGATAACTTCATTGGGTAAAATAATCTTGTTAGGGAGCAACAAGGGCTATCTGCCCCATGGGGAAGGCGAGCCAAGAGCAGAGGGTACCAGCGAGGCTGGACGAGGCAGTGTCCATGCAGACAAGGGCCCCGTCCCACTGCCCCTGGTGGAGGAGCAGAGCGGGCCTAGGGCTGGTCTTCAGATGAATCCACCATGGCGAAGTGGGGCTCAGACCAGGCTGGGAATTCACCCCACAGGTCAGGTCCAAATCAGTGGGATATACATCCAGGCACAGACATAGCTGCAACCAAACTCTGGCGAGGGCCAAAGGCGAGAGCCTGAGCTCATACTCAGGTACCAAGTGAAGGCGGGGACAGCCCCCCTGCCCCCCAAGCTTTTTCACAGCATCCTGATCTCACATCCCACAGCCATACCATGGCAGAGCTGGCCTCAAACACAGGCAGCCGGGCACCCAGGAAGGAGAAGAGGGTGGAGTCTGGGCCCTGATCCTTGTATCAAGGGAAATGCTAAATAAGCATTCTTGATTTACGTTTTTATAACTACAGATAACTGTCTTCTGTTTTCCAGTTTGAAGGATCCCTATTGTTATCTCCTTTTAGGGGAACCCTTCCATAGGTCTGATTATCCTTGCTAGTCTCTCTGTTTCTTTTGTAATTCTAATATATCTTTTATGAAACAATGTGATCAGGACTGCAAAGAGGATCCCTCTTGGTTTTTAATAAAACATAATGATGTCTTCCATTTTTTCTCTGTTCTTGTCTAATACTTTGTAATAGCCTTTTAACTGTCACTGAGCGCTAAGGTGAAGGTTTTCAGAGTTGTTTGTAGTAACTCTTGCATTTCTTTCCTCAGTGTTTATAGCTACAATAAGGTTCTCTATGGCTTTCATATAGCCAAGGTTATTTTTTCCTGTCTATGTTACTTTGCATTTACTAACATTGAACTAAAAGATTCTGTGAGTTACAGCATGTAAGTCATTAACTGGAGGACGGCTGTCTGCAGTTATAGAGCGTGTTTCTCCATTACTTCTTCTAACCCACCAGAAACATTAACTCTTAAAATAAGCACAGAGGACTTCTCATTTGTGAGGTTGTGAGGCCTTATTAACTGACATAAACTCTGGCTTTCCCCCATGTAGCCTTCTTGTCTGCCAGCTTAGATGTGTGAGCCTGGGAAGACTAGTGTGTTATGCTGTACCCTGATGGCTCATCAGGCATTAGTGGCTTAAAATTTCCTGTTCCTCTGTTCAAACACATGTAAAATTACCTAATTAACACAAAAAAGCTTCATTAATATTTCTGGAAAGACTGTTTTGTGAATGAACCTTCCCAGCATCTCTGTTGTTATGCTCACCCTTCCAGTGTTTCTATGGGTACTACCGTCAAGTGATACCATCTGCCCCCAGGGGTGGATTTATGATCTCCACCAGAAACTACAGGAAGAGGAATCATAGAATCATAGAATACCAGGTTGAAAGGGACCTTAAGGATCATCTGGTCCAACCTTTCTAGGCAAGAATGGCCAAGACAAGATGGCCCAGCACCCAGTCCAGCTGAATCTTAAGAGCATCCAATTATGGGGAATCCACCACTTCCCTGGGGAGATTATTCCACTGGCTGATTTTTCTCATTGTGAAAAATTTTCCTCTTGTGTCCATTTGGAATCTCCCCTGGAGTAACTTGTACCCATTACCCCTCATTTCACCTTGTGACTCCTTGTAAAAAAAAACAAGAAAAAAAAGTTACTATTCTTATGCTTACTGCTCATTGGTTCTCAGCAAACATTTGAAAGTTGCACAAAAGCCTCCCACAGCTTCAGTTAACTTTAAGGGCAGTTGTTTCCTAGAAGTACATTACCTAGGTCTGCCAGCCTTTTTCCTATTCACAGAGCTGAAATTAAAGCAGGTTAGGCAATAGTCGTTTCACCACTAGATAATTGTGAAGCTAAAAAAAGCCTGCAGCTTTTGACTGGTAATAGCAAAATCATATTTACTTGGCTGCATGATCCTTTTTCTATTGAGGAACGATGGCTGGCCCAGGGAGTCAAGGTGTAAACCAAAGGCTACAACGGTTTATTGGCTGAACTGAAAGGGAACAGGATATAGTCACCAGAGGCAGGAGGTTTTTTATTAAATTCTGTGAAAACCTTCAGCTCGGTGTTTAACAATGGTTGAAATAGAAATAATTAAGAGCATGAAGCAGAAAGGGCCTAAAATCATAACAGACAAATCTGAGATCTGTTCTATTGTATACTTCAGATAAGATATTGAACTGAATAGAACTACGTACATGGAAAATTAGGACATATTCAACTATTCATAGATCTAGGGTTTTAAAATTCAGTCTCCTGTATCAATAAAACACAAGTTTAAAGTGAAGATTATATAACTTGTACATTACAGAGAAAGATTTTTGGGTAGTAAAGATATTCCTGAGATTTGAATTTCCAGAAAATAAATTTAAAAGTGTATTCATATAAAACAAAATACCTGAATTCACACTCAGACCTTGAATAACTACTCTGATAATTTTCTCCTTGTGTCCTTCTATGATGGCTAACATCAGGAAGTATTGAAGGAAACAAAAATGCAGTGTAAATATGAGAAAAGAAGTGGGGTTTTCTTCAAAAAAGCATAGAACCAACATTTTTTGTTGCTAGCAAGACAGTTTATAAGAGTCTTTTAAATTAGTGTAAACATTTCAAAATGTGACTCCCTCTCAAAATTTGTTGTGAGAGAAAGGTAGATAATTTTTAAAAGAGATTGTTATGAGGAGCAACATTAAGGAAAAGATACTGAAAATAATATAAGAAATCAACATTAAATGGAATTTAATTAATTCAATTTTCTGTAGTTCATATTTACAATCTGTTTACACTGTAGACTAGCACAGAAATACATCATATAATTATCACATACACTGTTACGCTTCATAATCGTATTCTAGATTTTCTAGTGGGATGCTTGAGACACATGAATTCCAGAGGGTATTAATATAAAATTCCAGAGCCCATTCAGGTTAATCTTGGAAAACTTACTAATTTTGAATATAAGTCTTGAGTTCCAGAAGGCACAGAACCTGAGATGTGTAGTTGAATAAGAATTCATCTGATCTTACCTTTTTTGCTGGTTTATAAAGTGATTAATCTACTATTTGTTCTGTTTAATACAAAGCACGTATTTAATACATTATTTTTTCAGATTTCTATGGTAGTATGGACTTTGGCTGGTAGATTAATTCAAGACAATACTAATGCAGTAATCTAAGGTTAAGAATATATACTGCCCAGACACATTCGGAAGTATTTTATTAGGTAGCCATGCATTTTATAATATGTGTTTATTGATACTTGGGCAAGAATATTATGGATGAATGGTTTCATATGTGCACAGATCAAATACCTAGGAAGAACAGGAGCAGTCTGATGCCACAAATACATCAGATTCACTGTGTTTGTAATGTAAGGGAAATTTGTCCATCAGGAACGAATCTGGAACGTACTGAGTTTTTTTTTTTTGCTTGTGCAGGTTAGTGTCACACACTAATAGATTCCTTGGTTTCCTAATTTGGAGTACGATAGGTTGAGCAGAAAGAGGGGGAGTCCTGAAAATAATACCATTTTCCTTGAAACAGATACTCAACAAATTTCTCTGACCATCATGCTATGCACTTTAAGTAAGGACTTATTTAGAATTTTATTCTGGAAGAATTTAATATTTATAGTCATTTAAAATAAAGGATATAGTAAGCAAATGCTAGCAAATGCTAGCTACATTACCTGAAGATGCTTTAAATTAATCTTCCTCAAAAAAATTACCTGAATTATTGTGAAAATGAGTCATTGAAAAAAGTAGCTCTCACTTTGTACCTTTAGATTTTAAGGGAAAATCACTACCTGTGCGAAAAGGCTACTAAACCAGTAAGTTAGATGATGGATTTAGATAAAACACTGGTGTCTGCATGATCATGTTAGGATATATAAGCCTTATTTTCCTCTAAGAGCTAGTTCTTATGATGGGACTCTCAAAGCAAAGGCATGGCTCTAATTCATTTTTAATGCTTCTCCTAACTGAAGGAAAAGCGTCCACTTGACACAGATACAGCAAAGACCTTTATGGTAGAGACAGATACTAGCTCTACATTCTATGCAACTAGAATATAATTTCAAGAGGTAAAAATAAACACCTCTGCAGAATGGATGTCTGTCCTGAGATGTTAGAAACTGTCCTCAGTGGCACCCAGTTTTACACTGAAGATAACACTCACTTTGTCTTGGCCATTCTCAAGGAATCTGAATGATGTACTTAATTTTAAATCATTAATTGATCATTAACAGATGGGTTTGTAGCTGAATGCCAGCAGTGGAACTTGGTATTCTCTGTATGTTTAGTAATCTCTTACTCTGGGATATGGATTAATATTGAGGTTTTTTGGTTCTGAAGCCAGAGACCTGTGAACCTTCCAAAGGCTGTTAGCCAAGAAAGCTATTTACTGAAGAAATTAGGTTTGTTAGTACTTTAGCATCTGAAAGTTTTCTCTTGTCCTGTAATTGCTCATCACGCAGCTGTGGAAAGTCAGTCTATAATGCATGACAGATTACTGTGTAGGTGCCCAGATTGGTGCACCACGCAGGTGGCCACCGCTTTTGTCATTGGGTGTCACTTGGCATTCCTGTGTATTTTGCTAATGATCCTATATTCAAAAACTCAATTGGAAAAATCATTAATGCTACCTGATCGATTTTGAATTCTCCATCTTTCCTATCAGTAGTTTAGAAGAGGATCAAAACTCTATAACCAAGAGCAGCCAACAAGGGGTATTCAGACAGGAATCTTACCGTATTTAAACAAGGTATTAGAAAAATGAAACAGAAGTTGTTGAGAAAAAATTACTGTAGTCTACTGAATTTCTCAAGTGATTGCCTACAGTGTCCAACACACATTCTCCTTCTCTGTGATCTGCAGTATTAAAGTATTAACTCTCTGGTATGCATCAGCTATTTCACTTGTTTAACTTCCAAAGTCACATGGTGTTGGTCAAGGTTCTGTGGAGCTAGCCTATGGAATTTTTTAATAGCTTTATGAAAACATAATATAGTCTGAGTTGACCTTTTAGCATGATCTTTTTAATATGTCAGGTATTTACAAAACAGGAACATTTATCAGTGTTCAGTGGCTGACCTTCATTGTAGTTGAAAGAAAAGCATTTCTACAAGTATTGTTAAGATGATATGCTAGAACAGATGAAATTTTCTTCTGACCTGATCTGTTATGACATGTCTATAGGCAAAATGCGTTCCAAGTAATTGCTGTGGATGGGGTTTGCAGTGGAATAATTCAGTGTCTCTCTGCTGAAGACTGTATCGACTGGCTACAAGCAATAGCAAGTAACATTTCCAACCTGACAAAGCACAATGTAAGTATGGATCCAAGTAAGCCAGAAGGTTTCCCAATCATATTTGATTATAACTGTCATAAAAGCCTAATGGGTTCACACAGAGAATTATCTGCATATAAACAATGCTTGAGGCTGTCTGAGAGAAGTCAACTCAAGTTTGTCATCAAATCAGACTTTGTGAGAAATCATTGAATGGGAAAATATTCTCCCCTAGAGTCATATAGTTCACTTCATTGCTATCAGAGTTACTCGCTTCTTAGCAATACCAGCTGGCATTAGAAACAAAGACCAGACACACAGGAGAAAGCCAGGTGTGATGGGTAAGCACATATAAAAGCAAAACATGTCTTGGTAGTTTGAGAAAGCACATCTGTATAAAGACTGGTATAATCAGATCTGAATTAGATATTAGGTCTGTTAGGTAACATTTAACTTAAGGAGAATGGCAAGGTGCTTCTGTGATAAAGATACAGATGTTTGTTATCAACACAGATGAAATGCATTTATGCTTCATGCACTGTACTTCTATGATCTGATCTTGTGAGATAGATATCTCTTTTTATTGAAGCAAAAGTAAACGTTATGCAAAGGTTTTGCCAAACTACTAGTAAGTTCAACTAGTAAGTCTTCTGGACCTGCCTGGGATGTATTTTGCATTTGATAGAAGACATGTAGCTTTTCCTGTGGAAGTCTATATGATACCTTTCCTGTTTTTCCTCAAAAAATACAGAACACATGGGTAACTCCATTATTTTGAGTTGAGTTATGACAAGGAAGCCCTTGAGGATTTAATTTACATTCTCTCAGATTTCCTTAAATCTGCTTTAGCCTCCCAAACCTGCCGCTGAATTTGCTTTTGTTTCAAATGCAGGGAACACACTGAAGGGAGCTGTATTTCTTGGAGATTTATATTCAAGATGCAAAACTATGTTCCATCTGGCAGCAATATGTAAAAGTCATTGTATTATAAAAATGTGACAGACATGAATTCATCCACCATCTGCAAGCTTCCATGCAGTAAAAGCCAACTTTATGGCTATTTATTCATCCTTACAATGCTGTTGCTGTATAGAAACCTTTCTTGACTCATTAGACATCCTGAAGGTGCTGAATTTTTCTCTTGCCATCTTTAGTTCAGACTATTAATGATTCTTGCTACCTAAAGTAGTGCATTTGTTTACCTATAGTAGTCGATAGATGCACCTAGATTTTATCTGATAATGTTTTATGTAGCTCTCATGAGACTATAATTACGGTTTCTTAGTGTAACTTGAATTTCGGTTTATATCATATATTTTCAGTGTTTTAAAAATGAGTACAGTTTATAATTCTACACTAGTTTCCATAAAGTACAGAAACAATGTATCTGGTGTTTTATAAGGTGGAAATAGTAAATTATACAACTATTATGCCAATATTTATGTTTACTTTATCCCAAAGACATCCTATAAAGTAGCTGTGGGAATTAGGGCTTATGACAACTTTCCATTAGTCTATTTTTAGAGCTTTCCTAATTGTTCATATTCCATATGAATTTATGGAAACCAATGACACTGCCTTTTCTGTAATATACTTTACTTTTAAATTGTCAGTTGCCAGAAAGAATTAGTTATTTGACAACATAAGTGATACGTGAATATAAGCAACATCAGAAACACAGAGGGAAAAAAACCCAAACTGTTGCACGGAACAATGATTAGATGTGATTAGAGCTCCCTATATTTTCTTCCTTTACAAGATGGTTATTGACATATACATACCGTTGATGTTAGCATTTTTCCTCTGAGGGGCATTTGCTCTCACTCATTCTGCCTTACGGTGGCATCAAGTATCAAAGAAACAAAAATAATAAAGGACTTTATTTGAACTTTTCGACAAATTTACTTTAGTTGCAATTAACTTCTTATTTCTATAAAGGGGTTACGGAAAATAGTTTGTTTCATTTAAATACTGTGTCGTTCATAGAAATGTTCATTTACATGACCTTTCTCACATCTACCTTTTGAAAAAGAAGGAAGCAGATGAAAACAAGAAAGACTATAAAAACTAATTTTTTTCTGAACGCATTTCCTTTTCCGGTATGTCAAGTACTCTGTAGATTTGAGTGGGATTTATCTTGCCTCACTTTAGATGTCTCAAAGCAGAATGTCCGAAGGGTGATCTTTATGATTTACTTTCAACATCTATTTTATGATGAGATTAATTCCCTCAGGACATGTCTTTCTTTCCTTTGACTAGTAAGGGACCCTAGGGTGGTGAGTTCAAACTTCAATACCTAAAGAGATATGTATATCCTGTCACAGGTGTCTTTGAGGGGACGAAGAGGGTTTCTCTGAATAAATCTGCCAAAGAAATGCCTGGATATTTTGACAAAAAGCAGAAAATCTGAATTATTTTACTTTTCCACACACAAGCTGGCTGAAAAGAAAGTCATCTGATGGTTCAAACCCTGCAAATGTGTGTAGTAAGAACATGGCTTTCTCTCCCTATGTTCCCATATGCATCTTACAGTTGTGAAATATGAGTCCTTCACTCCAAAATCTCATGTTTTAGTCTGTAGTTCAATAAAATTTTTATAAGGGTAATGTCAAAATCTCTTCTGTCATGATCTAATATGTCCACAGCTGACACAAAGGTGGTTTTACTCAATTGCAGAATCATCTTTGTAACCTACAAAAGAGCAGTAAGATAATAAAAAGGCAGGAAGAGAAACAAAACCAAAATGTCTTGACATCATCATCCTTGAAAGGCAGTGTTGCTAACTGAATATATGTAATGGAGGCTGGAAGGTGGTGACTGCAGGCAAACACATTTTGCCTGCAGTGGTTAGACTATCACTCATTATACAGCGTGAGATAAAACTTGCATTATTATGCAACAAGATAGTTACAGTTTTAATGCAGAGATATAGAAAATTATATTCTGACTATTACAGAAGAGATTAAAAAAAAATCAGTATGCTGACTGATCTGGTTGATTTCATTTCAAATTTTCATCAAAAGACAGACTTCAGGTATGCACTCCTTTTCTTTGTATTCAGTAAACTAGAACTAGTGTTCTACGGTGTTTGTGGAATACTGAGAGTGATACCACTAATTTTCATTTCTTTAGCTCCCCGGAAACCATGGAAAGGTTACATATGAGATGAAATACATCACTTTAAAATTACAAAACATGAATTGACTTGTATATTGGTATGTAACAAAAATGCATACTATAGAAGAGCATTATTGAAAGTGACTTAATATTGCACTATAATTGATGATGTGATGAATCCATAAAGACCATTCATTTCTGAAGATGTATTCCTCTCCAACTGGAGTCACTTGAGCTGCATCTGTGTTAGAAATTCATCAGTTTTAGCAATAGTTGCAAAACTCAGTGGGGTTATGTTAAACCCAAAGTTTAGTCTAAGCAATACTGAAAATGAAGTTCATGTGCTGAAACCTGAATACGTTAAATTGAACCTAAACTTGGGAACACTAATTCCTCTATGAACTGATGAGGTAGAAAAGGGGTTTACCTCTTTTTGTTGCCAGTTTGGATGGCAGGCCAAAGACGATTAGAAAGGGAACAAGCTGCTGCTTCTACCTTTTCTTACTCATGCTCCAAATAGGAATTTTCAGTTCTACTATTCCAATTCAGCTGTGAACTCTTGGCCTTTCTGTGAACCTTTAAACTCTATTAATTTCTATGGTAATTAATACTGATTTCTATTATTTACCACCAGTTTTGTTAAGGAATTTTATCATGACAGTATACAATAGGTCACATAACTTTTAAAAAACCTGTGCTCTGGAAGAGTCTTAAGAAAATACTCCAAAATCATGTGGTCTATAAAGATCCACCTGTTGCCATCACATCCCTAATTGGTGCAATTTTCAAGGGATTCGAAGGCAAAATTTTCAATGGCTTCAGAAAGGATGAGATTTTACCGAAGGTCTTTTTCAAACTTGGTTCAACTGAAAATTATTTCAGGGCCACAATATTCTATCCAAGTGCTGCCAAAATAATAAAAAAAAAAAAAAAAAAAAAAAAAAAAAAGGAAAAAAAAAGAAAANAAAAAAAAAAGAAAACAAAGGAAAGCAAAAGAAGACAGAAGCTCTAGGTCTTCATAACAAAAGAATAATAAAAAAATACATTGCAGTTAGCATCTTCTGGGATATAGCTTAATAGAGTCTTTGGGGATTTATCCTCCCGACTCAATGTTTTTCACTCTCTCTCATTGTTTTCTCTGTGCAGATTTTTATATAGTGAGTGCAATGATACTTCTTTTCCCTTTCCTCTTCCATCATTTCCTTGGGAGACAGTGCAGCAATTGCACATTTATGCTTCTTACCTTGAAGCTAGCACTTACAGAGAAGAAACAACATGAACTTCATCAGACAGGAATGACAGGCAACTGAGTTAAGGCTGCCAAGCAGGAAGTGACAAAAAGTTAGTTTTAAATTTATCTTAAGAATGCCCATAAGATCTTGCAAGATTTAGTTCACAGTAACTTTGCTTTATTCCATCATTTTAAATTTTCTGGGTAAAATAGCATGTAGCTATGAAATTAATGAGGCACACATATGTCAATGGTGGAAGCATGGCAGTAGCATGAAAGCAATAGGAGTAAGAGGTCTACAAACTGAGTAAGAGTTTGGCAAAATGTACGTTTTTTCCTGAACTTAAGCCTTTATTTAGAACAAAGTTCAAAAGTTCAATTGAAATCATGACTTTGGTCATATACTTAAAATGAAATGCATAATGAAAGAAACTGCTACTAAGTTTCACCGATGAAAAGAGAATAATACCTAATCTTTACAATGCTGAAGTTTGGCTAATTGTTTAGAGATTCTGTAAGTCACTAGGTAGAGGGAGAGGAAAAAAATACAAAACAGGAGAAGAAAACTCAATTAGAATAATATGATCTGTTCCACTTGTGGGAAGAATAAAATACCACAGGACTACATTCAGTGTTTAGTAAGTTATTGAAATAAATTAGTAGTACATGTCTCATTTTTCTGGTGAGTGCTACCACCAGTAAGAACATACTGTGGAATGTTACATTACATGAATAAATCAATGTCACTCATAAGAAGTGAACAGATGTCACATTTCAATTTTTTAGGTGAAACACCACGGCAGACCATCAGGGTGCTCTGATGTTAGTAATTTTGGAGTTTTCAGGGATTTTATGCTCTTAGATGCCCTGTGAATTGTGTATTACAACAATATTTAACTTTTTTGTTGGTTACTAAGCTATGCATGTTTGGAGCAAATCCAAAAAGATCAACATTAGTATCAAACCTCATACAGTGGCATATTCTGTAGTAGTGCAAAAGACAAATACTGTCTAGAATTAGAAGTTGAAAACCTTGTAAAATGAAGACCAAAACAGCAGAAGATTATAGGAAGTCTTCAAACTATTACCAATAGAATAATTTTTAAATATATAATTTACTTTTCCCAAGACAGAACTACTCAGATAAATTGTGTGTTATCAAATAAATATATGTTCAACTGTTTTTTAAGCAGTATTAGGCATTCATGTGCTTACAGAGTTATGACGTTTCGATTTTTTGTTCTGCATCCTATTCTAGACCTTGCAAAGGGAAGCCTATAGAGCTATTCATTCCAACACTGATATTTAGGTCTCTGTAGAAACATTCAAAACTCAGAACTAGATGTGTTTGTAACAACGCTTATAAATACTTAAAGGGTGGGTGTCAGGTGGATGGGGCCAGGCTCTTTTCAGTGGTGCCCGGCAACAGGACAAGAGGTAACGGGCACAAACTTGAACATAAGAAGTTCCACCTAAACACGAGGAGGAACTTCTTTACTTTGAGAGTGGCAGAGCACTGGCACAGGCTGCCCAGAGAGGTGGTGGAGTCTCCATCTCTGGAGACATTCAAAACCCGCCTGGACGCGTTCCTGTGCAACCTGCTCTAAGGTGACCCTGCTCTGGCAGGGGGGTTGGACTAGATGATCTCCAGAGGTCCCTTCCAACCCTACCATTCTGTGATTCTGTGATACTGCTGACATTTTTTTTCCATATATGGTTGTCTTAAGGCACATAGATTTAAGTGAGTAAATGTCAGTGCAGCATCAAAATTACATAAATCAAATCTATCCTATTTTTCCTCCCTTTTGTAATGTGGGATGTTACCAGCCTGACATCAACAACCACATCTGTTTCTATGTCACTGTTACCAAGTTTTACATATGGCCTCGTCTCATATTTACTTACATTTTGGGCAATTTCCTGCAGGTCTTATTTTACTAACTTGTTGCCTTTACCTTGCTGACTGAAGAATTGTGGGATATTTCGCATCCTTTTGGGTGTACTGATTTTGCTGCGAAGAAAAGTTAAGTCTTGCCAAACTGTATTGCCGTTGCCCCAGTGTGTTTCATCCGCACTTTTATAATGTACCTGAGTTTAAAGGATAATGTCCATCATGTGGCAGTTCAGGAAAACAGTGCAAGAAAATAATATTTCTTCAAGAAATATTTCTTCCAGAATATTTCTTCCAGAATACTCACTTTATCTGGGAAACTTGTAGCAAGAAACTTCTGTCTTCATAGTTGTAGCATTTGTTATGACATTTTCTGATTATGGTGACAGCACTTATCATTAAGACATGCAGTCTTGCAGTCTTGATTTGGAATGTACATTGTAAACTTCAATTAGTCATGATAGCTTTTCAAATGAAATAAAATTGCCTTTCTGTACCAAATTTCTCCCAAATGTTAAATCTATTAATGCTATTTTTAATAATATGTTTGCAGTTTTACTGTACGTAGCATCACCAGTCTTACAATCGTCAATAATACCTAATAAAAATATTACCATCTGTATTGCTATAAATTGCTACTATATAGCTCTCAAATACAATTAGAGAGAAATGATGTCCTTAGAGACAGTAAAATCAAAATCCCTTCTTTATAAATATTCTACAAACAGAAGAATCACAATTTACCTGCTAAATGTAAGCCTTAAAAAAGAAAGCCACATTATTGCAGAGAGAATATTTTTGTATTTTTTATATGTGCTGTAATACAGCAAAGGATCCCTGCACTTTATCTGATTCATCCAATTTTGTATGGAGTCAAATTAAATTGTAACCTTGCACTAGTATTTAAATCAAAGCAAAACATCAGAATATTCAATACATCTTTAATCTATGTAGGATTTATATTAGGCTCTGAGACTTTCTCTTCCTTCATTACATTATTATTGAATGTTTAAGTTGACACAATATAAGACTATAATCTGTTTAGTTATGAGACACTTTGGAGGGATGTCATGCTTTCTCTCAACATCCCACCCTGCTGAAAGGTAGCAAGAAACCTGTAATTAAGAAAAAAAAATAGGAAAAAAGATCTTCATTGATTTAAAATGGCAAAGAAATGATGACAAGAAGAAAGGAAGTAGGAGCAGTCTGACTGGAGACGCAGGTAAGCCACTTGGCTTTTGCAGAGAGGTAGCACATGGAAAAAGAAAGTACTCATTATAAGTTGACCTTTCCTGCCAAAATGCCAAGCTGCCCTTTCAGTAGCAGTTGGAGACTTCCAGCTACTTTAACCTAGTTTTTGTTGTGCAGTAAACTGCTCAATATTCCACGATTGGTTTATTTTAAGTGAGAGTGTGTTGAAAGTAGCTGTTGAAACAGCAACTGGGGACTGGGAGGCTAGGCAATAATAACCTCTTTTTTTTGTATCCCTCCTCTTTCCTGTCTTAAAAAACTCCCACAGACATGAATATAATTGTTTGTATTTTAAAACAAGGTTAGCTTGTTTTCACATGCCTTTCCTCTTACTCACTTTTAAAATATATTTCTAAAAAGTGGGTACATCAAAAGTTTGCATTTCTTCCACAACCAATTAAAAAAAAAAAAAGAAAAAAAAAAGAAGTAAAATAAATTGAAATGCACTCAAAAAGCCATAAAACACCTTAGGGAATACGTTATTAGTAGGCTAATGTGTTGAAAGCACTTTCTCCATTTGGTTTTCTTGCTTCATAAAGTGCTGTAGACATCCAGTGCGTTCAGGTAGTGCACAGCTTTTATTCGCCTGAGGAAGAGAACGGATTCAGAGGAAAAGGCAGAGGACTGGGGGAAAAAACAGGAATTTCAGTCATTCCAGGACAGTTTCAAGAGGCTGGGGCAAACAAGCCCAGCTGATGGTGAAACAGGCGAAACAACAAATGAACACTAGGCATAATGTGCTGTGGAGGAAATGAGTCTCAAATGCTTTGGAATCACCATTTCTCTGCTAACAAAAGGTATTATGAAGCTCTGTGGCAAGTGTCTTATCTCCTAAAAATACTTTGCATAGTTAAGTAGCAGGCGTCTGTGGGGAAAGTCTGAAAAGTCCGAAATTATAGCCATGCTGATTGCCTGTCTGGGCATCAACATGATTACAGGGTTGTTTGTTTGGTTGGTTTTTTTTTTCACCATTTTGTTTAGTTCAGAAAATGAGGTAATTACATACAAAACTTATTTCATTGAGGTCATGAAGTCAAGCTTGAAAAACTGAGAATGAAGCACCTTGTTTCATTCTCATTTCCCAATGCATGGTACTCTGTGACTTACTGCACTGAAGAAGTATTAATTTCCTTTGGAGATTTTTCGCCTTTTTGAACTGTTTATAATGACCGTATGAGAGGTTCCTTTTCTTTTCTTTTCTTTTCTTTTCTTTTCTTTTCTTTTCTTTTCTTTTCTTTTCTTTTCTTTTCTTTTCTTTTCTTTTCTTTTCTTTTCTTTTCTTTTCTTTTCTTTTCTTTTCTTTTCTTTTCTTTTCTTTTCTTTTCTTTTCTTTTCTTTTCTTTTCTTTTCTTTTCTTTTCTTTTCTTTTCTTTTCTTTTCTTTTCTTTTCTTTTCTTTTCTTTTCTTTTCTNCCTTTCCTTTCCTTTTCCTTTCCTTTTCCTTTCCTTTTCCTTTCCTTTTCCTTTCCTTTTCCTTTTCCTTTTCCTTTCCTTTTCCTTTTCCTTTTCTTTCCTTTTCCTTTTCTTTCCTTTTCTTTCCTTTTCTTTCCTTTTCTTTCCTTTTCTTTCCTTTCAAAAATTTTTTAACAATTTTACAGGCTGAAAAATGTGTTTTCCTAATTGTGCCAATCAGGAACTGTAGTACAGTGAAATGAAGGAAAATTTTCTTTGCTGCATTTATGGAATTACTTGAGACAACTTTGGTCTTAAATAACCCTGACTTACTTAGAAAGTTAACATAAAGCACACCTTCCATTGAATTCTTTGCAATCAACTGATTTTCCACCCTTTCTGATAGTGTTTCAGGTTAGGAATTGTTATTGTTAATGAATGAAAATATTTAGTTTAAATAGTTTTCTTGAATTAATTTAGGAACTTGCTAGCAAAGAATGGATCAAAACAGATTTTTGGGGGAATGCAGCTGCCTTAAACATGAGGTGCTTTTTGCTTTTCTGTATTTGTCCTAATTCTTCAACAAAAATAACTTTGAACTTTGGTATAAGTGAAACAGGGGTCCCAAAGATGCAGTGTTCTTTATAGAATCCTGAATTTCATCAGGGTTATTTCACCCTGGGGAAAGAACAGTATGAGATCATAGAATTAAACCCTATCATTAAGACTAAGGGAAAAAAAGAAATAAAATGCTTTAATGTTACGTGTGTGTGTGTATATGTAGATATACATACAAATATGTATACAGAGAATCAAATTTAAAAGATGTTAAATGTTAAGAAGGAAAATATATTAAATCTATAAAAAATGTATAAAACAATTTTTTGTTGCTTCATTTCTTTCTGAAATCAAACCTGCAATCCTTTGCTATATGGAATAATGTCTCAGAAGGTATTAATCACATATATTCAATTGATATTAAAATGACTATACATTTTTATATTAAATGCAGGTAATCAATTCTTTATTCCACAATTTTGCTTCTTTATGAGCCAATTATCAGTTATGCGTGGGTAGTCTGTCAAGAGAGCATTTTATGACTAAAGCGTACATACTGGGTTCCTAAATTCTATTTTGATATGAGCTCTCCTATGATGGGAAAGGTAGTCGCTAATTTTTAGATATAGAGAATGAGGAAATCATAAAACACTTCTGGAGAGGAGGCAACCAGGTAGTTAAAGAATGCCTGTTCATTTCACCTGTGACTACTTAATGATTCAGTATCATAAAATACAACATAAAATGCAACCGGGGAAGAACTTGATGTATGGTAATCCTTACACTTGCTTTTAGCTATATTAGCAGAAAGATGATGGAAGGTCAAAGCAGATACACAATTTAGCTCTTTAACATGATTAACTCCAGTTTTATTCATGAGGCTACTCTTTGAATGTCATAAGACAAATTTTATTTCCATTTCGAATTACTGATAGATATTCTACCACCATGGTGATGCATTGAAACCATATAGAAGATCAGTAAAAAGTATTTCTCTGCTCCTTTTTGTCAGTAATACACTGACCATTTAAATAACAGGATAAAGTGATTTTTTCTTTAGATCATCTTGTTCAGAGGTAGATTTGAATATGTGCAACTAATCTATGTAGAGGTGATTTATTTGCATGTTTCATAGGTTTCCTGTTTGTGCAGACAAGGAATCTTAATAAAAAAGCGGAGTAAAACAGTATATGTCCAGTTCCAAAAATGTTTATAAGTCTATCGGTGAATGATCATGCAAAAGTACAGCAGTTTTCTCCAGGGAAGAATTTGTTACCTGCCTAGCAGAAAATATTGTTTTCATTGTGTTTATTTCCTAAGGTAATTTTGTAAGGTAATAAAAGCGATGAAAAACTTCCTATGGCGTGTCAACGTGCTGCGGCTTCTTACATAATTCAGCCGGTTTAACATTGTCAAAGGAGTTTTAACAGTTCTTCTTTTCTGGTATCTGATTGCCAAGGAACTAGACTTCTCTTTTTTGTTACTACTCTTTTGTAAAAGCATAGGAATTCAATCTAATTTAGCTAAATTAAGTGATCTCACAGAAATGTTAGTTGTTCGTCCCTGAGAAGGCAAGATCCTCTCCACCCAAACTCCCTATGTAGTCAATGGGTAGAAGAAAATGTCTTTAAGACTTGAAGAAAGTGAACCAGTCCTCCTAATTTGGTCGCTTACTTCTATCCCATTAACTGTATAAAGAATGCAGACATCTCCAGACGGTAATTCAATCTCCTTGAATTAAGTATCTCTCTCTCCCACTTCTAATAGGAAATGGCAAGAGGGTACTTTAACGTAATAGCCTACAGGTAGGAAGAGTCACCCTGACATGAGAGACAGGAGCTCTCTGTGCTACTAAGCCTGCAGGCCTGGTGCCATCTGTCTCACCCCTGGCCAAAGGATGTCCAGAGACAGAGCAGGTCTGAGGCTCTGCTCCCCCTTCCAGAGACTGTTTTCTTTGCTATCCATTGAGCCACATGTAAAGTTTACGCCAATGCTGTTTAGCAGGAGGCAGGGCTCTCATCCAGGCTATCCGGTAGGATTCATGCAGTAGGAGGATTGCTTAAGTGCAGCAGATACGTGCTTATCTTCTGCAGCCTGAGTACTGTATGTCCCATGTCATGGGTGCGTACTCTGGTATTACCTACCAAATTGGACACAGGCACTTCACTCCCTGTACTGCAGTGCAGCTTTTATGTTTGCAGATTTTTTAACCCAACTCAGTTCGCTAATCTCATAAACAGTGCAATACCCCAGCTAAAAGGCTCGGAATGTAGGGTGGACGTACAGGCAAGAAGAGAAAAGTCAGCACAAATTTCTGCAGCCAGGTTTGCCATGAAAGAAAAAGATCAGCAAAAACCAGCCTCATATATATGTCTTCAGATGAGCAACTGGGGATTTTCTGTATTTGTGAATGTTGTAGTCAGACAAGCCTTCTTTACCATTTCCCCTTCTTCTGTCTTCTTAAATCTTCTTTTGCAATCCACAAAAGTTTTAAAAATTAACAAGAATGTCTCTCGGGTTTTGAGATCAAATTAAAATCCATGCTTCCTGAGATGCTCTCACATCACAGGAGGTGTTCCCCACCATTTTGGAGTGGTGAGGCTTCCTAATTTGTGGCATAATTATTACTGCAAAACTAGCCCACATTGCTTTGGGGAAGCCAGGTTGATGCAAAATGTTTGTTTGTTTTTTTTTTTTCTTTATGAGCAATGGACTCTGGCATTGCTGTATAAAGGGTGTAAATGAAAATATTTGTTGTTTTCCTTTTCCTCTTTGCCTTCCCATTTATTGTGCTGATGTACCTGGGGAAAATAATAGCCTTATTATTGTATAGGGAAAATACAAGTTTTACTGGACATTTCTGGATATGTGTTTGCTTAATATTTCTTCACTGGAATACCAACCTACAGCTGCTGTATAGATTTAGAAGAACTCCTAGTGTTCATTGTATTTCTTTACTATTCTATTCAGAAAGAAGAAAATATTCCTTTTCTCATACATCCATTATAGAAAAGATAAACTGAGGGTTCCCGTTCATGGAAGAGGAGGGAGGTAATTAAAACATTATAGAAGCAAAATGATCGAATGATCTACACTCTCTCTAGAAGGGAGAATAAATGAAAAGTTTAATCCTCCAAACTTTTAGTAAGGTTGATCTTATTGGAAAATGTCCATGGAATTGTGAATATTATTTTAATTACGACCATTCATGAAGAAAGGTACTGCCAAAGAGACAAAAGAAACTGACACTCAGACACCTGTTTTACTGTTTCAGATTCCCTTTTTCTGTACTAATGATATTAGTCACTTCCATGGAGTTTTCTGCGGCGTCGCAAAGATTTTTCTCCTTGTGAGTTTTTCTGAGATACTCCAGATGTATGCAAAGAAACTCTTGGAGTTTGTTATTGTAAGAGGAGTCATGGAAATGCAAATGCAAATATGAAGCAAATCTTGAAGGACACTAGCTTTATAATTATCAAATATTATCCGAGTGAGCAATGACTACATAGATGTTTAGTCTTTCGGCACTGAACAGTGTCGTTCAACTCTACATACTTTGCTATGATGCACTTGTTAGAGGGAGTGAATATATTCTTTTTACCACTTGTTTTGCTCTTTGACAGGCAGAAAAACGCAGGCTACTCATAAACTTGTGTTTTAATAGTGTGTGCATTCTATTTAAATGTTTGCCTCTTGTAACGGTAGCAATATTAATTTCAAAGTTGCTTTTTTTTACATCATAAATAGGGTGTTTCACAAGAAGAAATATGTCCTTAGGCTGACACAACCCCTATGGAGTTGTGGAGCTAAACATTCTTTTTCAGTTCCGCTTTAAATAATTGATAAATTATAGTCTGTATGCATGTTTAACATCAGAATTATTTCCTTTTGCACCAGATTAACATAAATGGATCTTGATATTGCTGTATAGACATAATCTATAAATTTTAAAATACTATAGCAAACAAAATTCTAAAAGGCTAATGACAAGCTGTTTTGAACAGATTATTTTTAAAGTTATTTGCCTAATGAGATAGTCAGTATACCTCTCCTGACTATTTAGCAAAGTATGTCTGCACCTTAATTAAGCTAGCTACTCTTGCTGCAGCAGTATGGAAGACATTAATTTACCAAACAGTAACCATAAATGGCATTTTCATCTCAAAGTGTAATGAGCAGATGTCAAGAAAATATAGTCGCTAGGTTTGGATAGCAACTAGAACTCTCTGAGGCGTTGAGATGGTTCTACCAGTAAATTAAGTAGCCATTCACATAGCTGAGTAAGTTGCAGGCCAAACCTAGCTTAAAGTAATTATAGCTGTCTGACCTCTGTTTAGTCTTCTGATCCAAAACCCATTTCCCATTACCTTTGTAAGTTCATAGAACAAATCACAGTTTATGCATTTTATGCTTACTTTTTTTTTTTTTCAAACCCTAAAGATAGACTCACAGAAACTTACCACTTGCTCCTGGTTCTAATACCATTCATTCTTTACAATGGAGTGACTTAGAAGGCAGTTTGCATCTTGACCGAGTCACCAGCAAATAATTAAAAAACCACCTGGCGGCGTTATTGGTCTGTGTAGCTCCACTGGCCATGTGGTTTTTATCTGATCAGAATACAACTGTCAGGCATGTTGTTTTCTTTTGGATTTGAATAAATAAGAAACCTTTAGCTCCAGAAACATCAACCTTTCAGCTTGAAAATATCTTACATTTTTGCATGTTGGTGTCTTCTACCCCAAGCATTAGAAGACAAGAAAAGTTAATACTGATAATGGGATTATTTTCAACAGCACCACTCTTTTGATCAGTCTGTCATTAGCTTCTTAGCAGTTCTTTATATTGTTTGTCTCTATTGCTCTGTTTACTACTGTTATTTCAATAGTATTTCCTGTAGAGCACAGGGGAGTCTGCCAATACATTGTTACCCGTACTGAAGAACTTTTTTTACATTTTCATATATGATTGCTTGTATAATCAAAAGTCAATAGGTAGCCATATTTTCTGTAAGATGCATACTCTACTAGTCCACTGGAAAGAAAAGAAAGTGCAATAAGGGACATGGCTGAACAATGAAATCTTCATTAACCTAAACCAGAGGAAAGAACTAGCAGAGTAGGATTTGTTGCTCAGGGTGGGCTTGGGAAGTATCTCATGAGTATGTAGAACCAGGAAGGTGGTAGGGCGAGATGAGATTTCCTTAGCTGGGAAACAGTAAGGGTGAAAAGAAATAATTTTGACATACACCAGTGATAACAGAGAGGCCAAGGGAAGGGTTGGTTCACTGCATATTGAAAGAGAAATATTGGTAGACAACAACAAGAAAGTCAAAGTATTGAATGCTCTTTTGGATCAGAATTTACTCAAAAAGTCAGTTGTAAACAGATGATTGTCACCATTTGTAAGTGTAGCACAATCTTGAACAATGTCAGAACACGTTAAAGACCAGACTAGTTACACATTAACAAGAAAAGTTTTAAATATAAATATTCTCTGTAATTCCAACTGTGTCCTAATTACATTATTCATAAGCTACAAAAGATTGAACTTCTGTTCTAAATCCATTTTCTAAGTACAGAAATTTTCTACATATACAATACAAATAGTAGTAAAGTAGAAATGATAAATTTTGTGTGGCTTAGAACACCCAATGAATATGGTTTCAGGATAAAAACTGTCTTTATATAGCTGTGACTTCATTTCATTACTATTTTTCTCAGTCGTGATCAGCCCAAAACTAAATCTTTTGCAAACTGTATTGTATGTTTTTTACTAATTTCTGCTAAGAACAGTTAGTGCTCATAGTGAAAGAGTAATTCTATATTTGATATAAGAATTTCTGCCTTTGTTCGTCTTTGGGCTTTTTTTCTACTTTGTCTTTGAGCTTATGCTCTCATAGCAGCCTATTCTTTGTGAATAGGCATGATATTATTCAAATATTAAATTGCTTTGTTCAGTTCTAAATTCTCCACGTAACGCAGCATTCTGATATACATTACTATTTTAAGTGTTACTATATCGAGTTTATACAGCTAATTGCCACATCCTGACAATATATAACAATGTAACCACATATAATTTTACTCATTATACATCATCTGTTTTTGTTGCAGCTTGACATATGCATTTCACTTGTAAATTACAGCTTTTCTGTTCTACTTATGCCACTGTCTTCCTTCATTATACCTTTACTGAATAATTTGTTTCCTGATTTTTCTTTTAACTATAGTGCAGTAGTAATTTTCTGAGCATGTGTGTGCCACGCCTTTTTGTTTCAGGAAAGATAATGTCCATGATTGATAACTAAGCTTCACTAGAGTAATGAGACAAGGCGTCGTAGAAAAATTAATAATTTGTTTAATTTATTCCAATACTTTTAAGTGTCATAAGGATGATTCTTTCTGTGATTTTGTTTTTTATTTATTATTATTCTATTTAAACTTGGAGAAACTGACATATGTTGACATCTTGAAAAGAGGAAATGCTATTATTTGCACTTACTAACTTATGACATCGTGTTTTCCTTTGGACTACAAGAACTACTGATATAGCAAAAATCTATACTTTTGATCGAACAATCTCTTTTACTGCTAAAATGCAACTAGACAGTGAATTGCTGTTCTGAAATCTATTGACACAGATCACTTTCAATGAAAGGGCGTAAAATGTTTCTTGAACTTTATATACCACATGTCAACTCTCACTTACGCAGAAATATGTAATTTTTAAATGCATTTGAAATTTGTTTTACCTTTGTTTTTTTGTTTGCTGTTGAAAAATGGTTTTCAAAGATCATGTTTAGCCCAGTATAATGTAGTGAAATTCAATAAAAGTTCATAGTTTTCTCATAGGCAAGTCTTGAAATGCACATTTAAGCAAAAGTCACCTTTAAATTTACTTGTATCCTCAGTGCTTCTCTCTTCAATGTCCAAGCTTGAAAATTAATTGGTTTCTGCCAAAAATTGTACCCTACCCTTTTTTGGTACTTTGACACATTCTTCCCCTTGGCCTGCCTTTCAGCCATGGTTCCCGGATAGACAGCTCTTTACAGTTGTATATGAACATATTGCTCAGTATTTGAGCGTTCCTTTTCAGAAATACCAGAAGATACTTGAGAAAACCCATATTTTCAAGGACTTTTACATACTATTTTATAATGAATTCTTAGTTATGAGGTGAAATTGCAGATAAGTAGAAGGAACTGCATTCTTTAGAAGTGAAGTTTGTGAGCCGATGCAAGCAGGACGCAGGAGCAACCACAAACCACGGATGGGAAGCAAAGAACAAATTTAATCTCGATACCTCACAGACCGGGGAATCTGCAAAGCAAGACCCGGGCAGAGGCACGCAAGCAGGGATCGCGCGCACCGCGGAGTGAGAGAGAGTCCTTGTTAGCAAGAGCGTGTGCAGACTCCCTGTTCTTGCTGGTATTTAAAGGGTTCAGACAGGCATAGTTTTCCCACTGTGCTTTGATCTTCTTCAACAACAGGTCAGGATTCTCAAGCGGCTAGATAAGGTGTCCTTGAGTCCATCACAGATTTATGTTATCTAAGTGCAAGTGTTTTTCTTGCAGGCACCTGAGACTGAATAACAATTAGTCTGAGATATGTGTTTTCCAGTACCCCAGGTGCGAGTCACTTGAGCATATTTACCGTCCTCCTCGCCGATCTTCCGTTGCTTTCCCACATGAAGTAAATGCAAGACTTTTCAAGCTAATGGCTCAGAAGCTTATTGAGAGATAGAAGGTTAAGGAGAGTCCAGTCTTTCCTCCTGATGGCAATGCAGAAGTTTCATTGCAAGAGTTTCTCGTTGAAAACCAGCTCAGAGTATAACTGAATACAGTGCTAGAGTGAGTCTCTGATTAATCTGAATGGAGAGTACAGTGAGCTCCATTGTGTATAAGGAGGAGGGACCAGATGTATTTTATGAAATATGAGGACATGACCTTTAAATACAAACGTACTACAAAGTAATTTTGTAGTGTTTTAAGTGAATTTTAAAATTATTACTTATACAGATGAATGGTGAGCTTTCAGTAGAAACAAGTACTGAAAAAACTAAGGTTTTTATACCTATCTCACAGTGACATGAAAATAATTTTAGTATCAAATTTAGCAATTGTGTTAATACCTACTTCATTATCATGTGAACCTAATGTCTCAACAGCTATTTCATATTATGTCAACCAAATTATTTAAGTAATATAATACCCGGTGATTTTTTTAGCTTACTCACAAGCAGTTTGTTATCTGGTGCTGTCAGCCAAATTGTCTCATAAATATTGCTGTTCTTCCTGAGAGCTCCAAGAGAA
The DNA here is from genome assembly GCA_013398915.1 of Dromas ardeola. Taxonomy (NCBI): domain Eukaryota; kingdom Metazoa; phylum Chordata; class Aves; order Charadriiformes; family Dromadidae; genus Dromas; species Dromas ardeola. Next base: position 9,445 of record VYZM01007482.1, on the reverse strand, counting down.
TAAAAGGGTGTAATTCTTTCAGACATAAAAAGTGAAATGTGACACAATACAACAAAGGCTAGGTGTTCCTATAATTTTATTTTTAACCACTCAAACTAACGTAAACAAACTTGGATTGGTCGTGGGGTGGTGGAAGATATAGTACCTGTGAAGAGTAAGAAAGCGTCTTTAGCTTCATTGCCTTAGGTAAAGGTATTTGTCTATGCCACTGGCAACTGGCCAATTTATTGAACTTTGCCAGCAGGAATTAATTTAGACAGATATACTATGGTATAAGTATGACATGTATTTTAAAAATCACTAGCTAAATTTCTACAGGGCATTGAGTTCTGTCAAGAGGGTTAATCTTCTCATGTGTTACATATAATCGTGTAAAATTCCCCATTTCTTCTGCCATTTTACTACCCCCTTTTGTCTTTTTAAATGCCAGAGCGTGAACTGCAAATATTGTTATCTCTACCAAAGTGAGGAGTCCTGAAATAATGCAAACCTTGGCAAACTGTGAACTCTTCAGGGGCAAGGTCAGAAGCCTGCTGATAGACTGAGAGCATAGGAACAAAATAGATTTACCTGCAGTTTTCAACAAACTGCCTCTCATTCTGTTTCAGCCAAGTCAGAGCAAAAAGACCAGGTTGGCAAGAGGGACCTCAAAGGCAAGGAGCCATATGACAGAATAAAGAAGCAACTCAAAAGCTGTGAATAGGAGTTTTAGGGAGAAGGAAAATGAGGAAAATAATGATGAGAACATAAATTCTGTTATGAGGTATTTTTCTTCCAGCACCTGCTAATGGTCCAAGTGGAAACTTTAGATGGGAACCAAAACTATAGACGTCTCAATCCAAATCTTAAACTGAATTTGTAGGAGTTATGGTTTGCAGTTCCCTTCCCAAAGAAGGCCAAGAACGGAGGAGGATGCCTTAGTTGGAGCATACCTGATAGAGAGACCTCTTAAGAAGTAGATAGAGGAAATTACACGAAAAAGCTGTCAAACCAAGTGAAATCTGGAATCGGAGGGTGTGGATAAGATGATTGTCAGCAAGCCAGGAAAATCCACAATAGCACCTACTGTGGATGACGAAAACCTGGCAAACAAGAGGTTTCTACTCGCAAGTCTTCTTCATAGGGAAATGTTCCCTTCTCAGGCAGGGATGCATTACAGAGCTGCCCACAGTGACTGAAGTTTCAAGCCTAATGACCGTGTGGAGAAAAAAATAAAATGAAAACCTGGCAGGCTGGAAAAGCTGTGAGATTAATGATCACACTTCCCATGAGGAAGAGATGTATTGGTCATGAGTGACTCACTGCTACGTGTGATGAAAAATTTGGGCTAGTGGCTGGACCTAACATTGTGGAAAGCCTTCTGCCTCCCAGGAGCTTAAATCTGAGGGATGTTGCCAAAGCCATCTAGCCAAATGACAATTAACTGGGACTGCTCATTCATGCGGGCATGACTGATTTCAGCATGATTCTAAGCAGATCAAAAGTGACTATGAGACTCTTGGAGGAAGGCTGAGAAGGGTCAGAGCTGTTGTAATGTGCTAGTCAATCCTCCTGGTCACGCAGGAAAAATGAGTTCTACAATGCTCATATGCAGAAGCAGTGTCACTAAAGAGGGCTTGGGCTTCTTTGACAATAGCATGCACTTGCAAGGAAATACAGGGTGAAACGGAACCGCTTAGCTTGAATAAAAGAATAACGTTTCAACTTTAGAAAAGATACACAAAGAGCAGGCAGTTTCTTCTTTTTTTCTGTGGTGGATTACACGGGAAGTAATAGGCTTAAACTGCAACAAGAAAGAGTCTCTTTTGATATAAGAAAAACTTCCAATACTAAGGAGACCTGTACTTGCTAATAGATTGACTCATAAGGCATTGTGAGTGCCATCATGGTAGGGCCGTAGAAGTGGGCTGGGCAGACAGCTTTAATCTATTGAGTTGCTTTTCAGCCATATGTTTCTATTCCTTTATATTATCATGGAACGAACATATTTGTATCAGTGTTCGCAACTGCATTCAGAAATACTAGGATAAGACAAACTATGGCTGCCATTAGACTAAAGTTTTTCCTCTGTTTCTTTGGCATTCTGTGAAAAACTTATCAAAGTCAATACTATATACTAGTTATTATATTGTCTAAATATTAATTGTAATGAAATTGTGAGTGAGAAGTAAAATTGAAATTGGAGTTATCTACATTGTTTGATTTCCTTGAGAAATCAGAAAGTATGAAATCTGATGTTTTAAAGCACGACAGATGTATAGATCTATTTTCATCAATTTAATAATCTGGTTTCTGCTGAAAGAATGACATGGAGTTGCTTATTCTGCAGTCATAACTGGTGGACAGAGGCACTAAGAGCTGCAGACCTGTTAATCAACCTTCTGAACTAGATAATCAACCATCTGATTGATTATTTGCATTTAGATAATTATTCCCATTGAAACCCATCCTTGTTAAATAACAATCTCATCACCTCAAGTGCTGTGTCATTCTAACAGTAGGTACATACTGTAGATATTCTTTTTTAGATTTGATTTTTCCTTCATGACTTTAACTCCCTTATTAGCTGCTATGAGTTACCAAAACTATAACATAAATACTTTCCAAATGACAAAAACACCCAGCCTTGTTTCTTTCTTTATGCATTGTTTGTCATTGTCCAAGTTTCACAACAAGCAGAAATATTATAATGACATAAATAAACGTAAGCATTGCATACTACATTTACCCTCGTAAACTATATATCAGGTCTGAAAAAAATTATTCCACCACCAAAAAATAGTCTGACTAGTTCAAGGACGTTTCTTAATCATATCTAGCACACTTGTTTAATAAGATTATTTTCCTTTTCGACAGTTTGTATATTCAAGCATTTCTCATGGATGTTTGTACATATAGATGTGCATTACTGCCATGATTTTGTGAAGGAGAGTGATCCAGGGTTTTCTTCACTGTGCTCTTACTTCAAAATCTAGTTCTTTTCTTTGCCTTAACCTTGTTCTTTCGACAAGTGCAGATATCTTGAAGCTCCAGGGTGTTGATGTTTAGATCTAGTAATGTGTTGAGGATGTAACTGCTGCTTTTGCGTTTTGTCATCTACTAAACCAGTCATTATGACCTGCTACTCCTACCATATTCTGAATTTCAAATGTTATTTTACTCTGTTCTCAGTTAAACTAAATTAAAGTACAATAACTCAAGTGTACTATTTTAAACTAACTCACGTAGCGAAGTCTGGAACTTTAGGATCCCGTAATAAGTCAATGATACTCTATGGGAACCAATTGTAGATTTCTACTGCGAAACATTATCTTCCAACTATTAAACTTGTTTCCCTGTTGTATCTTTCTTTTAGCAGTGAGAGTTTTGGAAGTTTAGAATTTCTTTTATTTAATTTTTAGCATAAGTCCTAATAGCTATTGTATAGAGGAAGGATATAGCAACAGCTAAGTAAAACATTATTGAAAAATAGGGTGGAATTCAACAAAACTTTCCAAAAATGTTGAGAATTCAAGGGAAAATATGCATTCTGGAGCCCTCTCATAGCTGCTGGAGCCTAGTATTTCTAGTTATAGAAGTTATATAAGGTTTATATTTAAAGTATTTTGAGTAAAAGTGACTGAGAATTCATAATTTAAAAAAGATTAGCTGGGGGAATCTGGAATAGTTATATTTCGGATGGAAGTCCTTGATATCTTCAAAGGAAGACTGGATTGATAGCTGCTAGGTACACTACATCTTTACTCAGGAATCTATGTGTGTTTTCTTAACAAGAAGTAAAATGGATTTGAATACCTTGAAGTATTCATATGGATTTCCATTGCAAACTGTTTTTCTTTGGTAGATAGTAAAATTGTTTTAAATTGCAAAAGAAAGAGGTACTCAAGAGGAATATATTTCCCTATTTTTTGAGTAGATGTTTTACTGATTATTACCTACACCAGCGTTTTTACTCTTAGTGTAATTGATACTGCAGTAATCATACTCCAATGAGGAAACCACTATTATGATATAAACAACAATTATCCAGCTGCATTTCCTTATCTGAAGCAATATTTCTTGTATCTCCTTCTCGGTAATTTTTTTCATATTTTTTCAATTCTTATTGTTCACAGTCTTTCTCGTATATCTTCAGGAGAGAGACATATGTTTCTCACTTTTAGGTGGGACCATAATAACTTTTTCAGGCACTGGTTTTCAGCTCTTACCATTGTCTCTCTAATAATATGCATGTTGCTGCTGGTATTTTCATTATGGAGCATTCCTGGGTCTTACTAGCCATCCTTTGTTGCTTCTGAAAGTATTTATCAAGTGTCTGCCCATAGGAGAGCTCACCAAAGCATGCAAGCTCTCTGTGTACTTTGTACAACTGGCTAATACAGGGGCAGTCAGTACAATAATTTAAAAGGAAGCTTGAAGAAGTATAGGACTGCTTTCCAGATGAAACCTCAAGACGGTCTAAGGTCTTTCTTCCTCTCCTTGTATGTAGTTTTCAAAGGAAAACTTTCAGTTTCCAGGTGGATTAAGGTCATCCATGAGAACTTTAAGTGCTAATAGTGAACCAGAACAAAGATCCATCTAGCCCTGTGTCTGGCCATAGAAAAAGTATAGTTGTATTTCCCTTTGTCTTTCCAGCCAGCTGCTACTTCGGGAATTCTGTCAGTTGATAAGGGGCTTCCTGAATTATGCCTACTGTGTCTTAATTGTCTGTAGTCCTTAAAAGTATTTGATCTATTTTTGTAATTTCTTTGACTCCTAAGAGAGATTTTATAACATTTACTATATAAGTTGAAACATGTATCATCTTGTTTCTCACTTTTGTTCTCATCTAGAAACCACAGTGAGAATGATTCAGCCTACAGGGATCTATAGGAACAGACTGTAAAGCAGAGGTCGTGTTTATGCATTATTCAGTGTTGTATCAAGCCTCTCCTCTATGTAAATGTCCATGTATTCTGTTTTTTCCCTTCTTTCCTTCCTTCAAGGAACTTGATGCTGACTTCGTTGAGGCTGAGTGCGTTTGCATCTAGTTTTGAGAAAAAAATCTGTTAGGCATGAAAATACTAGAAATCATGGCAGTAATCCCAATCTTTCTATCCTTTGAACCATTTAGCTGGTAAAATGTGATCAACAGACAATAGAGAATGGCATCATTCCTGGTAGGTCAGGAAGCAGACATAAATGTTTTATTAAATAGTTCCTATGCACCCATATTTTCCAGAACACACAGACAGATCATTTTGCGTATCGTACCCTATATGGATTTTCAACCTAAACTCTAAAATCTACTACAGCTTGTAAAACCAGCATCAAGAATTCCTACATTCAGTCTATAGGCAGTTATACATACATTTGAATGAATTCACCAATGTATGATGTATTTTGTGTGAACTGTTCCATGCTTTTAGATTTTCTGATTCCCTGCTTTTTTCAATGCACGTATACTCTTGAATAACAAAATTTCACAATCTTACCACAATTTACCTATCACATTGAGCAAACAAAATCACAGCAAAGACAGAAAATAAGACTAATAATTCCAAATGTTATTTATTTACACTTTTGTATTCATTCATTAACATAAGATTATTACAGCGTGGATTCATATTTTTTTCCAAAGTGCTCCAAATTGTAATGACCTTGCTACATGTTTGCAATCGCTTAACATCCCAATGGCATGAACCATATTGTTGCTTTAATGCACGAGATGAAGTTAAAAACCGTTTAATGAATTTTCATTCTTGTCAAGCTATTATATTTTAATTAGCTGTTAATGAATGTAAATCACCATACAGAGTCTAAATTGTTTGGGGAAATCCAGATATATGGCCAGAATAAATTAAAATATTAAAGGGTTCTTTTTTAATTGGAAAATTTCTGATAAGGAAGGAGACCTGCAAAGTTCCATGACATCTACAGGCTGCAAGAAAATGATAGATCAAATCATATGTGGAAGTGTGGGAGAACCTAATCTACACTGAGCAGGAGCTGGTGCCCACTCATTCCAAAATGTTGCCCTTCAGTCTTGGCTGTTCTGTAGGTGCTCCAAGGGAATGGTCTCTGTCAAGCACCCTGTCCTGGCAACTAACACCTACTATATTATTGCTTCTTGCAGATGACCAGTTGTGATACTTTAGACTCACAGTGTCATTAATCATCTTTCCCAGTATAACATTAGAACTGTGAGTCTCTCGTTTATAACAGAGTTTTTCAGGAAACAGAATTAAAGCAAGCATGAGACACATAGAGTCTTCAAACTTATGATTGCTTCTATTTAAATTTTTAAGAATTGGAAAAACCTCAAATCAGTGCCCTTATCTCTAGATCATACTGCCCTTAAGAGTCCTTAGGGTGGTATGTGCTCATTGAAAGGCACATTTGCTCATCATCTCACAAGGATCCTGTGATTACATTGGAATAGCAAATTTCATTAAATAAATAGGTAAAAAAAGGTCAAACAAACCCCTAATAAATAGTGGTTTTGAAATTACACTTTAAATCCTCTTATGGAAACTGAAAATAGTTATTGTAGTGCTATTTGCTCAAAGAAGGTCTGAAATAGTAGCTCTCAGAGGAGTGAACAATTCGGTTCAGTTTCAGCTGAGTGTTTAAAAGTTTTTGCAAGCTTAATCAGCTGCATTCCAGCAGAGGGCAACAAAAATAGGGTACAAGTCACACAGAAAGATAATAGTATGGATGAATATCTTCTGAATTACTGCTTCTCTGGCATGCAGACAGTTAAATAAAATAAAATAAAATAATTTTTGCAAAAACACAACCAAAAGTTGTAATCGTGCACGCCTGAAGCCAAAGCCTGCACACCTGCCCACCCTGCTGAAGAGTGATGTGTTCCATGTTCTTATTTGTTTCTTCTGCAGAGCAGGTACAGCCATCACTGTGAAAACTATCCGTCTCTGGTGGAAACATCTAGTGCACAAAATTAACTGGATTTGAACATGGTGCACTCTTCTTGATGTCTCACTTTATATCATCTCCCGGTCGAGTATTCTTCATGGCTATGATGTTGTAACTTATTTGGCCAGCTGAATTTTTTGAACATATCTAGTTGTATATGTTCGTTCCCTTACCGCAATCAATTGTGCTTCAAACCATTCTTCTATGATAGCTTCCACTAAAATCTGTTCTTCCATTATTAGTCTCGTATCAATGTCACTTGCCTATTTTCTAGTCAGATGCAACATACTGAAGAAACCTTATTTTTTGAGCGCTTCTTTATCCTTCCATGTTTAGGTGATCACCAAATCCCAGACTATGGTGTTCTTAGATTTTTTTTCCTGCCTTCAAGCAAGTTGAACCAGAATAGAATTTCACCCCTCATCACCTGCTTTTCTGATCATGAAGTAGAAGCAAGTACTTCTTGCTAGCTTCACTTCAGCTTTCTTAATACTTTCTGCAACTTTGCCTCCAGAACAGAATTTGTTTGCTAGCTCCTTCTTTTGTCTCCTTTAGTGCCACTTCTGATTTTTTATTGCTCTGGATAAACACAGCTTTCTAAAGAATGTTCTTGGAGTGTCTGCCTTTCTTTCTTAGTGTAGTATCTGCCAGGGTGCTTTATTTAAAAATATGACATGCATATATGTTTGCAGTGTGTCATACTTCTGTCCTCTGATGAAAACAAATGTTATTCATTTGCATCAGTTACATAGTGTTGTATGCTGTAATTGTGCTTAATAAACAATAGTATTACAATGAGTTCAGTAACGTTACGGAAGACTGAAGGAACATTTCTCCTTTAAATAATCTATCAAGTAACAGAAGGTATTTTTTTCTCTTTTCATTCATGAAAAATATTTACATTTACATTTTGATACTTAAGGATTGGTGGATCTTGGTCATCTGTAGGTTAGATTTTACTCAGTGTACTTTGTAACAATGTTGGCTAATATTTTTCTTTCCATATTCTCAAGGCAGTGTATTTCGTAATCTTAAAGATCAGTGACTTCTGCTGCCTAATTGTAGAACTTTTTTGGTTTTCATGAAATGTCCAATATTTATGCATATGAATGATAAATATTTAGGGTGTTCCTAAAACTAATCACACGTAACAATTTTTAGTTCCAGATAAAACTGAAGACTTACAATCCAGTTTGCAAACTATAATGTAATTAAAAATAATGCATTTCATGAAATCATCACCATATTGACTGAAAGATAAACATGATTGATTTAATTCATCGAAGTAACAACAGTTACAACAACCATGCAATGTAGGTGTTAAATTGTACTTTAAAATATGAACTGGAAATTTGTGAATGAGAAAATGATGTTTGGGTCCTGCATTTACATTTTCCAGGAACATTTAAAAGTATACAAGGCTCCCAATGTACTTTATTTCTGTTAAAAAATTTAATCTCTATATAAGAAGTAAACAAAAACACTATCAAAGTATTTAATATGTAACTGTATCTTACCCCTAAAGAGAATATTTTCAGTATTTTGTTTAGAATATTTTGTTTAGAATAGTAAAATCTCTTTTTCTTGCCAATGTTCTTTGATAACAAATTTTTCACTGTATTGGCTGTAGTTGTTGCTTGAACTAGAAGGAAATACACAGTTCTGACGTGGATTTTGATAGCACCTACTAACACAAACAGGGATTTATCATGCTGGAGTATTTCATGTCAGATTTAGAAATAAATCCCAAAAGTCTTGAAATCTCTGTTTTTCTGTCAAAAACCTGTGTTTTTCATTCACCTTTTCTTTTAAGAAATTGTGTAAGATATTTGGTGTCTTATAAAGTGTGTGTTCATTTTATTTTAATTCTTTGTCCGCCAAGTGTCCTAGCTCCTCTAATGCTTTCCTTTAACTTACATTGAAGAAAGGAGGAAACTGAAGCTGATGTATATGCCAAGCAGGGAGGGTGGAAATGTTCTTCTGACACTTTGATTCAGGATACATTTGAAAGCCAACTGAAATTACTTGCCAGCATGTTTTTGACAGTGAGAATTATCTTTTGATAGCAAAACTGTGGGATGTCAGTGACAGACTTACAGACTTGCTCAGTATTTGCATGAAGAATGCAAAGAAGTTACCACTGCAGCAAACAGTCTGTTTCTAAAGTCTGCAAAACACAGTGCCACTCACATCTCTACATATAGTTGTTTAGAGATGATATTGTAAACACTGGAGGAAATTTGGTGGTGTTTTTTCTTTTCTTCTAAAAGATGTGATACGTTTGGTTGAACCAGTGTAAATGTTACACTGTGGTTTCAGGGCTTTCAGGGCTATACAGCTGATTCCTAGTTGACAATGTCTTTAAATTAAAGACGTGTTACACTCATTCACCCATAGCTACAAAAACAATTGTGAAAAGTTAACACAAGAGAGCAAAAAATGAATTCTAGGTATTAATTATCTGTCATGAAATCACGTGGTAGATTTACTAGGTTTGCTCAAAAGCTTTCAAGGCTTCTGCTTAAAATAA